>CAWUFW010002271.1:600000-1047500 GCA_963921515.1 Calotriton arnoldi | reverse complement strand
CACCCCTCCAAACTGTCCATTAGTCATGGAAGCCTTCCACATAACCTCTAAACAGGACTGCTTCTCCACCTGCTGAAGAAGCCCACAAGATGTCACCAGCAACCACTCTTTTCCATTCACCTGAAAGCAGTATCCTATTATCCCCAAAAGCACAGCAGCAAAAACAGCCTTCTCCAGGACTACCAATCCTGCTTCAACGCATGCTACAAAACAGATACCCCTACTGCTTAGGTTGTCAATGATACCCTCCTGACCACTAACACAAATTAACCCTGCCTCTCGATTCTACTTGAATTCTGTACAACACACTGGAAACATGCATTGGCTACTCTGCCCCCTGTATTGAAGCATTTTACCTCCTCTCTCATCAACCATCAATTTAGCTGGATGGAAACTGCAAGATTCCAGAAACTCCCAATCATCTGCAGAATAGCTCGGGGTTGCATCTTGTCCCAATCTGCTGCAACCCTTCAGATCACAACTCACGGACAGCAGTACCAAGATCTGCTAATTTACTGACTACAACAATTCTACCTGAAAAATGCTTTTTATAACATTCAGTGACACAAAACTTGATTCAACCTCATTCACAAATGGATGTCCAGCACCTATCTAAAACTCAACCCAACCAAGAATTTCTCTCATAAGGCCATAGTAACAAACAGACATAAATTCAAGTCTGACTGTCCAAAAACATCCTGGAAGGCTTACCTCAGCCAACACCCACCTCAAAATCATTCAGATTCACATTCATCACTGACCTCTACTTTAAAAAAACACATCAAGAACATTTGACAGTATGGTGCCAGCACTGTCTTTAACTGAGTGAAGCATTTCACCCCCAAAACTAACTTTACAACAGTCCAAGATTTATTCCTCTCACACATGGATGGAAGCAACCTTCTGACCTATAGTCTACCAGACAGTACAGCGAGCCCTTGGAAGGTGTCGATTATGCTGCATCCAACTCATCAATGGCCTCAAGAGGTTAGACCATGTTACCTCAATCCTTAAGGAACTGCACTGGCTTCCCCTAACCAGCCCACACCATCTTTACAACCAGTTAAATGATATATAAATCCACCAAACACAGAATCCATGCACACATAACTGAGAAAATATCACCTCAGATCTACTGTGCCACACATCTCGATATATTATCTTCCTTATACAAGTATACCCTTTCTATATTATGTATCTATATATTTATTACTTTACTCCTACTGTAGAAGAAGCAGAAAAAACACATTGGACTCTCTCCAATGCACTACTCTGTCTCACCATATACCTCTCTCAATATATCCTCTACTTCCACTCTCTGAATCATCCCAAAACTCAGTCTACTACTATGATGTTCAAAATAACCCTTTCTAGACTCTTTCCATCTCTATCCCTCCTGGTCTTACCTCAAACCTCATTTTACTACTATGATCTCCTAAACAACCCTTTCTAAATTCTTCCCTCATTTATCCCTCCTTTGACTCATCCCAAACCTCATTTTACTACTGTGATCGCCTCTAATCCTTTGGTTGAGACTCTTCCCTTCTCCATCTCTCCTTTTACTCATCTCAAACCTCATCTTACAACTAGGATCTCCCAAATAACACTTTCTAGATTCTTCCCTCCTCTATCCCTCCATTATCCTATTCAATCCAGCTAACAGACTTGCAAGTCCACCGCTCAAATTAACTCATGTTTCCCTATACTAATCAACCACTAATACTTTTTGGGCTCCGGAGTACGCGCTACCCGCCCAAAAGAACTTTGACACCTCGTCAGGGGTAGTAAGTGCTACATAAATACCATTGAGATTACAAAAGGCCAGGATATTTTCAGATTGTAAATGAAAAACTGCAAAAAGAAAAGAGATCGGTTTTATACTCACCACTCACTGGATGTTTAACAACATTTCTGTAAGCATCAAAATAGCCCCAACCATCACAGCGTTCAGAATGGATTTGAAGACATACCTCTTCAGAGAACACAACATCGATAAACACTACGTCACACTGTGTACAAATATTAGGACTCATTGTAAACAATCCTGCATTGTATAATGGATCCCAGCCAATTTTCAATGCTCCACTGCTCTTTAGCGTTCTTTGTGCTTTACAAATATACATTCATGAAGACATACGTACATACATGAGGTCTCATAAAAAGGCAAGAATGCTGACATTTTATGAGTCAATGTAAGCATGAAACGTCACGGGAAAAATGGTAGTTACAAGGAGAATCTTCTCTTATTGAAAAGCAATGGGAAGATCAAGAGAGAATCCTTGGATCTTACTGACATAACATGGCGAAATAATAATAGACACACAAACTATACAGCCTCAAAAGTTTACAGTTTGAGTAGGATATGACTAATGATTTCAAGAGGAAAATTTATCTACGCTTCCAAAATCAGTTTCATATTTTGCATGACACTAGACTGTCCATGGAATTAGACGGTCTGTATCACCTCAGCAGCAAAAGAATCTTCATCACCTCTCTTGTAAATAAAAAGAAGGCACAAATATTAGTATGTATGCCAAATTTATTACAGCCAAGTAGCTGGTTTTTGGTTAAATGCAGGGATATTATGGCTAGTAAAAATGATCAATGGGCAGCTAATACCGTCTTGCTAGAGACTAGATATAATCCGTCCAGTAAATATTGCCTTTCCAGTCAGACAAAGGCAGCAGACTCCATTGCTACTTATTCTTTTGGCAATCGGTGGCCATCTTTGTTAAGGGCAGGATGCATGCAATCCTTAGGTTACAGTGGTGTGCTAATTATGTGCTTTATACGGATCCCACCTTTTGACCTTCATGCAAATCACCAAATTGCCCTTTAATGTCCTGAAACTTCTCAAGTATGACAACTTTCTTTCCAAAGATGACCATCGAGATTCTCTGGTCATACTATGAATGCGATTTTGTGCAAGTTATTTCAACTTGAATCAGCCTCGTAGTTTAAAAGCAGCTTGAATACAAAGCCTACCCCTCCCAAAATGCAAACACTGTTCTACATTATGGTGAAAAATAATTTTCTTTGCTCTACTGTGCTTGGCCACCACAGATGTAGTCCTTAAATCGAAAAAGTAATTATTCTATCCGGAAGCAGCAAGCATGCACAGTTACTGCAAAGTTTATCACCAGACACCTGTAAACTAAGATAATCAATCACAGAGGAAGGAGAAAAAGGCATTAAGAGAGAAAATCCAGAGAATAGACCAATGCACTAGGCTATAAGTGCTCAGAGAAAATAGAGATGTAGCTTTATGGCACATTGTAGCCTTTTCGTTGAGGTTTGACCTTGTATTTTATCCTTGGGACCCAATTGACATTGTTTAATCCTGGTATGCAACAGCACCTCTTCAGGCCATATGAATGACTAATTATTCTGACACAATCTAAGATAGCCAAGTCCTAATGCAATATATCAACCAAGCAGTCTGGATCAGCCATTGACGGCAAGGAAAGGGAATTAGACACCCTGTTGAGATCTAAAATGGCCAATCAGATATAGCATTATTAAGAGTTAAAGAACCAGATTTGGATGAACACCTTCACCACTTTATTATTAGCTCCTACGTTTCAAGAGTACACATCAGTTTTCTGAGACTCTATATTCCAGACAGAGGATTCTAAAACAACCATATATTATTCAGAAAAATTCTCATCCAGATCTCCATAGCCAGTAAGCATACCCGCAAGGAGAGAATAGACTTCTTGTTAATAGAATACATTGCATACTGGTGCTGTCATTGTAGATGTAGACCTCTTAGTCTTGCAGTAATGTAATAAAGTTCTCCAGATTCAGAAAGGCAGCACTTAAGATCAAGGCTGATGTAATGGAACAAGAGGCTCTCCAAATGCACTTACTTAACTTCAATCCATGAAATTTTGGTATCCACGAGAAGGAAGTTACTCCAAACAGCATAACATTTGGGGAAGCATACTATTTCTTGGTTTGGTAATATTTAACAGGAGATTGAGGATTAGAATACACGTTAGCTTCTCTCTTAAGGTCCAAGAACAGATAGGACTGCTGCAGTATATCCTGAGAGGAGTCCCATAGCTTTCTAAAACCAACACAATAGTGAATGGTTAAAAAACAAGAGTCTGGCCATTTGTGGACATACTTGGTGGTAGTAGTATTCGTGAGTGGGGAGAAAAACAGCCAGGACCAGAACAAATCCAATAAAGGAATGTTAATGGGTGAAGCCAGAGCAATCTTCACAGAGAGGACTAAAGTGAATAGGAGTGAAGTTTTCTGTTGGAGGAAATCTGGGTAATCTAAACAGGCCACGCCCTCATGCGTATAATATTAAATACTCTGCAGATGGGATGCCCTGATATCACAGTGGTAGGCACAGCTGCTGTAGTGTTAATGAAGACTTTTACTGCC
The DNA here is from genome assembly GCA_963921515.1 of Calotriton arnoldi. Classification (NCBI taxonomy): domain Eukaryota; kingdom Metazoa; phylum Chordata; class Amphibia; order Caudata; family Salamandridae; genus Calotriton; species Calotriton arnoldi. The sequence continues at coordinate 1,043,105 of CAWUFW010002271.1, read as the reverse complement.
AAGCTCCAAACAAAAAGGCACCACTTAGTACTGTCCAAGAGGGAATTAGACCCAAGAGGAGCATGGAGCTGGTTGCTCTTTCATTACTTGACATGCTTAGGAAGGCAGTGAATGGTGGAGGTGAGAGGACCCTGATGTTGCACAATCTGTCCACCACCTTCGTCACCATCAGCCATGCCCTCCTTCTACAGACTGAACCAGAAAGGGTTCAAAATGTTCCATGTTGAAATGGCTCAAATCTTTCTTATCTGGGCGTGCTCAGCAAGTTTTTCATCCACCTTTTCATTCAGCCTTCCAATAACTGATTGGTTATAACTGGAATGGGCATTCTCCATGATATATTCTCTCAGATCTCATCTTTATCACAATGAGACTCTTGCTCAGTTAGAATCTTGGCTCCTCATACCAAGATTCTACACGTCCACTGATTTAAAAAGAATACTCACCTGTTTAATCTAACAAGTTAATCTTCTAATGCTGTTGACAACAGTGAGCTAGGTTTCGCATCCCTTAATCTTACCACTATTCAGCGGTAAATAAACCCTGCTACAATGGCGATCCTTTTACCTACTCAAATTCTCCATTATGGGTTCCAGTATCTTACTCCCTCCTTGGACCTTAACCCTTCTCTGTCTACTTTGGTGAGGAACTTGTGTATCATGACCAAACACAAGTTGCCTTGTGGAAAAACAGATATTCAATACAGCCAGCTCATGTTTCTTCCACCTCAGGACTCTGAGAACAATTCTAAACTTCTCAATACGCATTGCCATGTAACCGTAAGCAATGCCTTAGCCCAGGTTTATTTAGACTAATGCAATGGCTGCTGCTGGCTGGGTCTGAGAAGATGTTCAGCAATTTTAAGCTTGTGAAAAATGTGGCCACTTTGTTGGCTACTGGTCTGAGCAAATCCGGTCATACTTTAGCCACTTCAGGTTAAAGCAACAAGGGATACCAGTTAGAAAGAGAGTTCAGTTTAAAGCAAATGATTATTGGTCACAAGTCCATTCATAGGAATATTTCCCAGAGTCAATTGAATTAAAACCTAAGATCTGCTCTTCTGAATGACGAATGAGATCAGCCAGCCAAAACCTTTTGACAGTCCTTCAATTTAAACTTGTGAGAGGGTATGGGAGAGCGTTCTCCGTCACAGTATGCATGACCTGGAATAACTTGCTAACACCCTAGCTTTGGAGAAACGGAACCTGCTACATTTCCACAAAGAACTTAAACATCTGACTTCTTAATCAGTAAGCAACCAATTAAAAACACTTATGTTCTCTTTCTACAGTGCCAGGAAGCTCTGAGGTATGTGACTAAATGACCAAGTTACTTAACCTTCAGTAATGATCTTTGAGGTGGACACTCCCTGCAGGTTCCTCACCTCTAGAGCTGTTCTTTGGGGCTGCTTTTTTTAAAGAGTGCGTTTCTGCTCATTATTACCTCTGCTTGAAATATTAGGAAGCTGCAGGTTTTGCCCATTTGCCCTCCTTTTACCACATTTTTCCGGACAAACTGGTTCTTAGGGCCAAGGCTTATTTCTGGCTGAAGGCCGTTACATCTTTTTATGATTCCGTGCATAACTCTGCCAACATTCCACCCACCTCCACACTTCACCCAAAAACGAGGTGTGATTACGCCGCCTTGATAATCACAGGGCCCTCAGTTTTTACATTGACAGGACTACAGAAACTGGGTTGATGATCAGCTTTCCCTTGGATATGCTAGTTCCAAGAAAAGCAAGGCTATTTTGAAGTGGGTCATCTCCTGCTGGATCAAGCTGTGCATAAAGATCTGCAACACTTCTGCCAAAAAGGAGGGTCTTGAGGGTATCTGAGCCCATTCCACAAGGGTGAAGGCCACTTCAGTAGTACTGTCCAGGGGTGCTCCTGTCCTGTATACCTGAGATGTGGACTTCGGGCCACACTTTCACCAGGTATTATTGCTTTTACTAAGACGGATGCAAGGACGGCCAGTTTGCAAGATCTGTGTAGCAGGACTTCTTGGTTTGACAATCTCCTCAGCTCCACTGCCTCGGAAGTACTACTTGCATATTGATTCAAACGGTAAATTTCTTCACTTAGTAGTATCCATGAGAAGAACACATTTCTTACCTTCAGTAACAATCTTTTTGGTGGATATTCTAGCTACCTACAGATCACTCAAGCTGGTTTTGGTTCACTGCAACTTTTCAATCTTGTCAACCTGGTCTCTGCCTCGGAGGGCATGGGAAAAAAAGATGAGGAGCTGACATCAGTGCCTGAGGAGATGCTGCTTAGCCCTATCCCCAAGCCAAGTGCAGGAAAGTCTGTCATCTGACTAATCGTGCAACTAGAACTAGACCGAGCATTAAAAGCAAGATCAGAAACTATAGTGCTAGGAGAGACCTCAGGCAGCTAAAGCTGCACAGTTACATGCAGGGATGAATTGTTCTTCCTAACCTGTGGTGATGCAGAGGGCAGGACCATAAGGATTACAGGTCCTGAGCTTCTGTCTGATCGGAAGCAGAACGAGTGTTAGAATGAAGTTCTGATGCAGCTGGAGCACGGAGTTAGTAATCTGGAAAGAAGTCCTCCATTACCTACCTCTTGGGAGTGGAGGCTGCCGAAAATTTGAGGGCAGCATCTTTTGTGAGAGCTGATACCTCCATGGCTGGGCTGCAGGCATGTAAGGCAGGAGCACTATTGCCAACATTTTTGCTTCATTAACAGGTCAGGATACCAAATCCATTAAGTTGTGAGTAGGTCGCTGCCCAGTGCTGTGGCTAGCCATGATGGGTAATGTTCTCTTTTGGTGGGCAAGGGTTACACTGGAGATATTGAGACAGGGAGGGACAGCTAACACAACTAACTGAAGTGAAGTGAAGCTACGTGCCCATTGCCACAAAAGCAGGGTAAGTTCCAGAAGAATAATTAAGGACTACCTTCACAAAATGAAGAAATGCAGTTCCTTTTTTGCAAAGTGGGCTTGCTAAGAAACAGAGGAGGGGAGTCCACAACTCTCAGAGTGCAGCGCATATCAGGATGCCATCTTGTTTCCAAATGTTAAGTCATATGACTATCACACCTGCACTAGACTTTGGGGTAGAACCAATCAAGTTCTCCTTAGGCCCTCCTAAACTTTGTCCTTTTATCCAGGTCCCAAGAGACGTCAATTGAAACTTATATAGGTGGATTGACAGCAAATGACTTGTAAGACCCTCGGGTCAGAATGCATCTGGGCATGTGAAAGTGCCATATTTATGCCTAACACAAGCTAATGGGTGGAGGGGACTCCTGGGCACTCCCTAACCAATGGGGTGAACGTTCCCGGGGCCAACCTTACATACCTTTGTGGGGTGTGTGTGTGTGGGGGGGGAGGTGTGTGGGCGGGGAGTTGTGTGGGCAGGGGAGGTGTGTGGGGGGAGGTGTGTGGGGTGTGTGTGTTGGGGAGGGTGGGGTATTGTACCACGTAAATCCTAGTGTCCTTTCACATCTAATACTAAAATCCAGTTTGTGGCAGGCACTGTAACTTACCCATAACAAACCCAGAGTCAGAGTTCTGGTTGGACCTAAGCAGGGTCCTTCAGCAACCATGCAGGGTACCCACAAGAATGGTCTTGGCATCCTACTCGCTCTCTTTCAAGTATGCCACAAGCGTTACATGTGGCTCAACAAACTTGTGAGGCAGAATGTGACAGTGCTGTTAAAAGGAGGCCCATAGCCCCCACCCTACATATTCGGTTGCACTTTCAGGTCAACCTATTTTATACTCCTGGGAGGCATTTCACACCTTTACACACCTATTCAAGGCTGAGCACAGGCTGGGAGCTGGAAGAGGCTTATGCTAATTAGCCTGCCGGCAGTTCAGGCAGTTAAATGGTAACTTTATAAAAGCTATTTATCCTTAATATTGTTTTTAATCCGACTTTACCGTTGAATTGGATTTTTAATAACTATTAAAATAGCAGTTTAAATATTTTTCTATCCAGTCCCATTCCCTAGATATAGTATTTGCATTTTAATCTGTATTCTGGTTTTCTACATTGGACAACTAGGCCTGTCAATGTGAAAATAGCTTTTAGGGCCTTCTCACTATAGGTGCATGGCAATATTAATTCTCTACACGTCCTACTTTTAAATATCATGCACCCTACCATGTAGGATATAAGGCTTAAACAGGGCTGATTTATCAACATTTAAAATGGACTGTAAAAAGTATTATTTTAACAGCTTGTACTGCAGATTTAAACTGCAGCAGTCAGGCTACACTGGTAGGCCTGAAGCCATGGTTTCCTTGTCACACTAGTGGATGGCACAATAAGTGCTACAGTTCAGAGTTAACATTTAACTTCCAGGCCCTAGGTGCACTTCTTACACCATATACTATGGACGTAAATGCAAGTTAAATATACCAATTAGTAATAAGGCAATTTAACAATGTTTAAAGGGCAAGCACAGGCACTTTCCCACATGTTAGCAGGAGTAAAGTGCACAGAGTTCTAAAGCCAGCAATAAAATAGAGTCCAGCAAAAGGCAAAAGAAAAAAACCAGGGAGACCACGCAGAAAAGGCTGATTTCCTACAATACTACTCATGCAAATTAAGCTACCGCTAGTTTTGATTTAATGGCCAATCAACAAGGATGGAATGGAATGGAATGGAATGGAATGGAAAAGGCACTTATATAGCGCATGGCTACCCGGGGGCCTCCCAGCGCTTGGCTAGAACCAGAATCCATTAGCAGAACATTCAGGGAAATAGCAAGGTTTTTAGTTGCCTTCGGAAAGAGAAGTGGCTGGGTTCCCTGCGTAAATGAAGTGGTAGGGGCGTTCCAAAGTTTGGCCGCATTAAGTGAGAAGAGGCGACCGCCACTTCTCGCCCTCTTGATCCTTGGGACCTCCACCAAGTGAAGCTCATCCGAGCGAAGTTCCCTGGGGGACTTGTAGCGACGAAACAATTTCAAGATTAAGGAAGACCCATTCCCTTGCAGAGACTTGTGGACAATACAAAGGGCCTTGAAGCTGATTCTTTCCTTCACTGGGAGCCAGTGAAGGGTCCGTAAGGCCGGTTTCGCAGAGAGGCGATTTGATATTCCAAATAATAATCTGGCCGCACAGTTTTGGATCGTTTGCAGTTTCATAATTACTGCCAGAGGGCCCCTAAGTAGAGTGCATTTCCATAGTCTATTCTGGACAATATGAAGGATTGGACTAATATTTTTTGGCTTGGAAAGGAAGAAGAGGAAGCACTTTGCGGGCCATTCTAAGCAGTCCATAGCAAGTTGCCACTGTCTTCCTAGCTTGCACCTTGAAAGTCAAATTCTGGTCTAGCCAGATACCTAGGCTCTTTATCTCGCTCCTGGGCGTTGGGACTGGTCCCATACATGCTGGCCACAGGATGATCCTGCTGGACACCTAAAAACGTTGAACAGGGTCTTCGGGCTCTTTCTCTGGCACGTTTTATTTCAAATAGATTTTGGCTCTTTATTCCTAAAGTGGATTCAACCCCTCTATCAGGGATTGACAGCTCATACTGTTTGTATGACAATGGTTTCATCTAAATTTTCACTATATAAAAAGGACTCACAAGGGTGTCCTTTGTCTCCACAGCTGTTCGCTCTGTACCTTGAATCACTATTTGAATTGAGGAGATTTTCAAGCTAAATTCTGAACCCATGTGTGCCTCCAAAATGGAATAATTTTCCACTGAGCATTGTAGGCTATTGTAATGTTATTAAAATGACTACATCCTACATTTCTATTACTTTATGGAGCTCTTGCATTACTTATCCCTACCAACTTCTTCTGTACAATCAAAACTGCTTGGTCTAGTTTCATAATGCATCATAAAAAAACAGACAGGCCTTACGATTTCTACAACTCCCTTTACATAAAGGTGGATGGGCACTTCCTTGTCTTAAGTTTTGTTATTGCTTGTCTTTTTTTATTAGTTTTAGGGAATTGTTCTCGGCTCCTATTTGCCCATGGTCTTTGCAGTCTTTATATGCTTCTCTCTCAAGCCATTCAGGATTTTTTGATCCATCGTATTTTAAAACAACACACTTTAAAAAATTAGCTGCATATGCCCATATATGGTACACAGTTACCCAAAAGCACCACATTCCCAGATTGACACAAAGAAACTTCTCTATGGCATAGTCCATTTTTTCATGATTTCTCACATGATGTATATACATGTGGAGATTCTAAGCGACGGCACTCCTAGATCCTGTGTTACAGGATGGGCTCTGACCAGCTATTGTTGAATACTTTGACAAGAATGCTGGATCTGTGGACGGCTACACTATCAGAGGCTTTCAAGGTCACAATTAGGGATTTCTGTATTAGCAGGCAGGCGGGAGTGTTGCTGGCAATATGCAAGCAATTGCAAAATACTGAAGACACATTGAAGTCCCTAGAACGTGACAGAGATTAACCTTCGCCCTTCCACCCTTGCTACAATTCCGGAGCACATCACCACTTTTAATGAGTTAGCTACACAGGAACTATGCATTTTATCCAAGCGACACATAGCTAGGACATATGGGGAGGTGGACGCTGGGGATGTAGTTTGGCTGCTAAGCTGTGATCACCGCGGGGGCAAGCACACATTGTGAGGACCACTGCCCCGGAGGCTATAGATCATTATGACATGCCTTCCATACTAACTGACCTATACAATAACCGTCATTCCACTACAGAGGCTGAGATAGTGGAATACCTTGAGAACGTTGCCCTGGCATGGCTGTCCCTCGGACAGCGAGAATATATGGTACAACCTATTACATTTGAGGAGGTCAAAGATGCCATACACTCACTCCCTAATGGTAAAGTTCCAGGCCTGGATAGACTAACAGGTGTGTTCTATAAAGAATTTGCCGACCTTCTGACATCACATCAACATACCCTGTATGATCGAAGCATACACTAAGCAGACATTACCCCCTTCACTGCAAGAAGTTCTCATTTTTGCGCTGCTAAAGCGTGACAAAGTGCCCGGGTGCTGTGAGTCGTATAGACCACTGTCCTTAATAAATATTGATGCAAAAATCCTAGCCAAGATACTGGTGACCCAGCTCCAGCCATTACTCCTCAGTCTGGTGTTGCCGGAACACTCTGGTTTTGTACCGGTCTGCTCCACAACGCACAATCTGCGTACTCTCTTCGCATTATTGCACCAGCTGAATCCCTCACTGCAGGCAGCGCAAGTCCTCCTGGATGCCGCCAAAGCTTTTGATTCCATTGAATTGAGCTATATGTTTATGATAATGGCCCGTATGGGAATTCCAGTGGCATTCCTGCGATGGATTTGCTTGCTTTACACTAACCCGGTGGCCCAGGTACGTATTAATGGTAGCACATCTGAGGGGTTCCCCATTAATAGGAGTCCATGAGAGCAGTGCCCTTTGTCACCACTATTTTTAGGTCGAGCCTAGCGGCAGCGGGCATACACGCTCTGCGAGGCATGCTTTATTAGAGTATGCACTGGAAGCCCCGCCCACTCTCCACCCATATTAATTGGCTTGTGTCATTGTCCTTCATAAATGCTGGCTTCCGATTCATTATTAGGCTTGTTAGTCCCTCATTGGTACCGCCTTGTCTGCATTTGTTACCTCCCATAATGACTGGACCTTTTACTTGGCTTGCTACACGGTCTGCATTATAAGACGGTGAGCACTATTTTGTTTATTGACACTGATGGGGACAATGGCGGCTGCTTTTTGTATTTGCAGCGTGCCCACACAGGACAATGGCGGCCGCTTTTCTTATAAAGCGCTATGCCGCTCTAACTTGCATGCTGCTCAGTTTAAATTTTTTTTAAAACCTCCCGCTTCAGGGACGTTTCAGTTCTTTTTTTTTTATAAACTTTCATACTGAGCGCGGCTCCCGCTTCAGGGACACCGCACCCGCTTAACGGACACCGTGCTCTGCAATAGGTATCGCTTTTGCAAAAGTTTGAACTATTGGGATTGTAAATGACAAAGCCTTTAGTTATTATAAAACGCATTGCCATTTCCAATGCCAATAGCTCAAAATCTCGCAATTGCGAGACCTATTGCATTGTAAATGCTTGTTTGCTATCTCACTGGAGTCACTGGTATGCGTGATCCATCAACAGAATGCTGCTTCCGCACTGCAATTTCGGCTGTGCGGACGATATGGTGTTGTACTTCAGGGACCCACCTACACATTTGTCGCCTGTAATTCAAGAATACATCAGGTTTGAACGATACTCGGGCCTGAGCAGCAACTGATCGAAGTTGGTTAAATTCCCCTGATGCCAACCACTCTAGCGTACCCACTCGACTTTCCCTTGGTGTGGAGTATGGACCCTGTAAAAAACTTGGAATCTGGATACATAGCGATCCGAAACTGGTGATATGATAAAGTTATGGCAGAGCCATTTAGAAATTTGAGGATCAGGTCTCCAGGTGGTCTAGACTGCCGCAGTCTTTAGCAGACAGAATAGCGTCATGAAGATGGTAGTGCTGCCCAAGTTTCTATGTCTTTTTATTAATAGTCCCATTTTACTACCGAAACACTTTCTTAAAGCACTCTAGGTGCACATGATTGCACTGGCATGGGCCGGGAAACAGCCTAGGATCCAATGGGATATACTCACACTTGTGTATGCCCATGGGGACTTTAATGCATCGGTGTTACAGTTATAATATTTATGTGCTCAGGCCCATTTCTCGCACTACTGGTACGTTCCTCATGATTATGTGACACACCTTGCTGAAAATGATGGGCCATGCCTACCCCAATGGCAATTTTGTAGCCCTCAATGATATCTCACACACACAGCGTCATACCCAGTTACTGACATTCACCTACTATTGCCTTAGAGCTGCCCTATACGAGTTCTATCCCCAATTCCCTGGGGAGCCCCCTACACTTTGTGCACCACAAACCTTGCTCACTAGTACCACGTGCAGGAGTCTGATCACAAAATTATATATTGTGGCGCAAACAGATGGACCAACGACCCCAGATCGAGTGCTAGGGTAATGGAATGAAGTACTTGCTAGGCCACTCAAACTGGTTAATTCTGAATTTTGCTGCACACAGATGACAATACTTACATCCAACTGTAACATGTGAATCATACACTTTAAGTATCTACACCAAATGTACTATACACCTGCCAAGTTATGCAAATATGGTCTGAGGGAGGATGCGAACTGTGTGCGATGTGAAACACCAGAAGCGAATTTTCTGCATCTGGCCTGGTTGTGCGCTACTGTCCAGAGATTCTGGACTAAAATTATGGAGGTTCTGGCAGCTAGGGAGTTGGAGCCGTTGGACTGTGGCCCTGGAGTTTATATACTGGGACTGGTCAAAGGTTTGCAACCGGCCAATCCTAAGTTTGTGGCAGTGGCCCTGCTGGTGGCAAAGCAGAGAGTTGCTCTGCACTGGGGCAAACGAGCAATACCCACCAAACGGCAGTGGCTCTCAGATCTGACAGACTGCAGGGAACAACTGGAGCCATAATCGGAAGAGTTACCATGGCCCTCGAGGCCACAAGACATTTGGGTACTACATACCTGCTGTCAATCCCAGAAAAGTCTTAGAGGACTGTGACTAAAGGGCAATGGGCTTCGCTGGCTGCGTTGTTTTAATGTCTGCACTATTGCACAGATAATTGTTATTAAATTGAATGTGTAGGGCACACAGCTACCCCACAGGGTTTCCGGCGCAAGGCTGGTAGGGAAGGGAAAGTAGTGAGTGAGAAGGGAAAAGTATTAAAAGTTAAAATAACCAAGTCTTTAAACCCTTGTGGAAGGCACCAAACACGGTTTCCTCTCGCAGGGAAGCAGGTAGAGAATTCCATAGGATCGATCCTAAATAAGAGAAGGACCGACCTCACGTACGATACGTCTGACTTTTGGGACCACAAACCTAGTCTGCTGGGCAGAGCGCAGAGGAAGCGAGGGCAGATAACGCTGAATCAGATCTTGAAGATATTGCGGGGCCACTCCTGTTTTAATTTCAAACATATAGCACAAAGCTTTAAATTTGAACCGTTTCTCCACCATCAGCCAGTGTAGGTCACAAAGAAAGCCAGAGACAGAGGAGAAATTAGGCACACGACAAAGTAGTCTAGCAGCAGCATTTTGCACTAATTGGAGCCTCTGGATTGTTGCTTTGTTGGAACCCAGGTAAAGAACATTACCATAGTCCAGTCTAGAAGTAACTAGGGCATGGACTACTGTTCTCTGAGCTGAGAGAGGAATCATCCATAAAATCTTCTTTAGCCATTTCAGAATAGTAAAACAGGTAGAGGACACCATGGCAACTTGTTGTTTCATCGACAGATGTTCGTCTACAATGAAACCCAAATGACGAACATGATTCACCGGCATGCGTAAAGCTCCCATTTCAGAGGGCCAATGTTGTGGTCCCCAAAGGTCCTGTTTTTTACCTAAGATCATGACTTCAGTCTTGTCCCCGTTTAATTTGAGCAGGTTGTTTTGCAACCAGGACGCGACTTTACTCAATCCTAACTGAAGGACTGAGGACTCAGAACCCTTAGAAGATTTCTGATGACTACAATATAATTCACTCACACCGAGAGAATTCCTTTGGGCAACAGCTGAGTGCCCTACAACCCCGGTCCTACACATTCTATATGCCTGACCTTAAGATGGCTGTCCTGGCCTGTCACCTGGAAGCATTGCTATCGAGTGCATATCAACCCGACAGTAAGTCTTGGCCTCCCAGTAACTCCGGGATGGGTGCAACCAATTTGATCTATGACAATGCCCCCCGGACTGAAACCTTGAGCATTGTACACACCATGGAGCCGGATCAACAGGGCCCATACCCAGTGGAACTTTTTTTTATTTTTTTATTTGTTTATTGCATTTCAAAAATAAATTTCACCAACATAGGTGTCATGCGTTACTACGCAACATTACAAACAACTGTCACAACTCGTGACTCATCGGTACATTGCGATTATAGTTTATATATTTCATGTTTCTCATTTCTCTAAAATCTTCTGTGTCCACTCTGCCTTTCAGTACCCCTAAGCCTCTTGTGTAGGTGAATCTATTATGTCCCGTTGGTGAAGGAATTGGCGCAGTGGCTCCCAAATGTCCCTGGGTTTCGATGTCGTCGGCAGTTCCTCTGCGTATAACTCCAGTTTTTCTTTACAATATACTAGGTCTTTGAGCCAGTGAGTGTCCCGCGGTGCATGTTTGCCTCCCCATGTCATGGCCACCCGCCTTTGGCCATCAGCAGTGATACTCTTACAAATTTACCCATGGTGCCCTTCACTTGTGGCAGCAAACCCAGCAAGCATTCCTCCGGCGTTCCCTGTAAATCTATCCCAGTCATCTGGCGTATATGCCGTACGACTCGCACCCAGAAATCTGCAACACGTGCACACTCCCACGCCAAATGCCAAAAGTCCGCCTCCAAGTGGCGGCAACGCGTGCAACGACTAGAGTCCCGTAGGCCATATTTGTATATCTTGGACGCCGTGTAATACAATTGGTGTATGTACTTGAAGTGTATGATACGAAGGTTGCCATTGGGTGTGAGTTGACTGGTGAGATTACATACACTTTCCCATTCTGATATTGTTAGGGGTGGAAAGCCTATCATTCCACCGGGCTAGACTCCTGTCTGGGGCCCTAGGGATGTCGGCTCGTATTGCTCTGTAGAGCTTTGTAACCAGCTTTTTCCGTGTAGGTGTAGTCAACAAGACCTGCAGAGATTGTAAAGTGGATGGTTCGCCCGAGTATTTCGAATAATGTGACTTTATGGCATGCCTAAGCCTGTGTATCGTGAATGTAAAGAGGGGTGTGGGGTTAGTAATGTATTGTAGGTCCTCCTTCTCAAGGAGTTTCCCGTTTGGGTATAAATCTTGCATTGTATTTAGTCCAGCTTCTCTGAGTGCCTTCAACGGGCCTTTCTCCTGCAGTACTGAGATGGCCGCATGGTGTGCAATGGGCAATGCCGGGGCGAATATGGGTAATTTGGAGGTGAGCCTGCCAATATCTTGCCATGCTGTAATTGTGGTATCTATGGGATTAATTTCATCTTTCGGGGTGTTTCTAGATGTGTGAGTAATGATACCCGACAGGGGAGTCGGACTAGCGTCACCATCCTCCACGGCAACATGCGGCGTATAGGCATGTGGGTTGAACCAGTAAAATGCATACTGCGCCTGAGCACTCAGGTAGTACGCGTACAGATCCGGCGCACCAAATCCACCCTTGGCGTAGTCAAGTGTCAGGGTAGCCCAGCCCACTCGTGCCTGTTTGCCTCCCCAGATCAATCGGAGCAAAGCCGTACGCAAGGTTTCATAAAAGTGCAGTGGCATAGTGATGGGGATATTGGAAAAAAGATATAAAAATCTCGGGAGGATCACCATCTTTGCAATGGCTATGCGATCAGATAGGGAGAGTGGTAAAGTAGTCCATCGATCGATTTGCTGATCGAGGGTGGCACTAGGACGCCCATAGTTTTCTTGTCGAACCACCGCCGGATCTCGATGTATCCAGACTCCCAGGTATTTAACTGGATCTGAAGTCCACACTAATGGGTAGTCTCTCGGTGGAGGGGAAGTAATGGCTGTCAGAGGTATTATGACAGATTTGTCCCAGTTAATAGTTAGTCCTGAAAATAGACCAAATCTAGTGTATTCTCTCAGTAGAGGCGCTAAGTTACAATCCGGCTCACGCACAAATAGGACCATGTCGTCCGCATATAGGGATATGCTTACCGGGCGATGTAGAAAATTAAGGGCTGTCTCCCGATGTCTTTGGCGTATCACACACGCCAGGGGCCTCAAGCGCTAGCGCGAACAGTAAGGGGGATAATGGGCACCCTTGTCTGGTGCCACGTCTTATCGAGAATGGCTCTGACGTCAGTCCCTCCACCCTCACCCGTGCTGACAGGTCATTGTAAAGCAGCCGCACCCAGCCCAGGTACATCGGAGGGAATCCCATTCTCTGTAGGATGACAAACATATAGCTCCATTCTATAGAGTCGAAGGCTTTCGCCGCGTCAAGCATAACTGCTGCAGCATGTAAGCTTGGATCAAGAATGTGCATCATTGCAAATATAGTTCTAAGATTGTGGGATGTGGATCTCTCCGGTATAAAACCGGATTGGTCCGGGAGAACCAGCAAAGGCATCAGGGGTTGCAATCTCATCGCCAGTATTTTTGCCAGTACTTTGGCATCTAAATTAATCAGTGACAGCGGTCGATATGAGTCGCATCGGTCAGCAGATTTGTCTTTTTGAGTAGCGTTATGATTAGTGCCTGCCGTAGGGAGGGTGGTAAGATGCCCACTTCGTGAGCCTCCGCGTAGACAGCTAACAAGTGTGGTGCTAAAAGATCCGCGAATTCCTTATAAAACTCAGCCGTTAGGCCGTCCGGCCCTGGTGCTTTTCCACTGGGAAGGTCGCGTATGGCCGCTTTAATATCGGATATTCCAATCGGTTTGGATAAATATTCTCTATGGCCGTCTGTTAGCCATGCGCATGCAACATCTGCTAAATATTCCGCCACATTGGCTTCGGTTGTGGTCCCGCCCGATTGATACAGCTCAGCATAGAAGGCTCGGAACTGCTCCACCTGCTCCAGTGTTGCATAGTGCTCTACACCCCTAGCGTCGGTTATTTTATCAATGCGCGTCTGCTCGATACGTGTCTTGATTTTTGTAGCAAGGTTTCTGCCTGGTCTCCCGCCCTCACCATATGCCCTGGCTACATGTCTTCGAGAGAGATAGCGCATTTCAGACTCCGCCAGATTGTCGTACTCAAGAATTAGTTCGTGAATACGGTTGAGTGTCTCTAGGTCCGGTTGCGTATTATATGCCGCTTCCAGACCAGCAAGCGTAGTTTCTAGTTTTGCTAGCTGGTGTCTAAGGTCCTTTAATATGCCGGCCGTGGTACTCATGCAGACACCCCGGATCGTGACCTTGAATGCCTCCCATAGTGTTGCTGTGCTATCAACTGTGCCGACATTGAGTTCAAAATATTGCTCTATGGCCTTTCTTATAGTGTCAGTGTAAATGGGGTCGAGCAGCGCCTCAGATCTGAAACGCCATGTGAATGGGCGGCGCAGTGTATCTGGGAGAGTGTAGGTTAGCTGTACTGGATTATGGTCAGATAGTGTGCGGGGTAGCGTGACAACCTCTGTGTTCCACCCAGTTATCTCAGCACTAATAAGCCAGTAGTCCAATCTGGACCAACTATTGTGTGCAGGTGTGGCATGTGTGCCCTCCTTCACTGAGCTATTTTGCAATCTCCAAATGTCTACCAACCCAAATTCTATTATAGCTTCGTTTACACAGCGGGCAACCTTCGGTGACCGGGCACCCTGTGGGCTTGATCTGTCCAGCTCAGGGTCTAGATGTGTATTGAGGTCTCCACCCCACATTGTGACTGCCTCTGGCCAGTCTCTAAGTATTCCTACCATGCGTTGAAATGCCTCTGGTTCGTCAGCAATAGGCCCATACATATTTACAAACGTAACCAGTGTGTTTCCAAGTTTCCCGTGTACCATGGCACATCGTCCTTCTGTGTCTATGTGAGTGTGAATTGGAAGAAACGGGACGCCCCTCTTGACCAGTATAAGGACACCTCTGGCGTAAGAGGAATAGGAGGACGCCAATCCGAACCCTGCCCATTTTCGTGCAATTCTGGTTTCTGTCTCCCTGGTAAGGTGCGTCTCTTGCAGGAGAGCCACTTGTATGCCGTGTCTGTCCAAGTACCCAAACACTTGCCGAATCTTTTGGGGTTATTTAACCCACGGACATTCCATGTCAAACATCTATATTGTTCACCCATAGGTGCCTGGCGGTGTATATTCTAGCAGAGTGTGAAATCGCCCATTTAGTAGACACATTAATAAGAGAGTTTCTTGCATCAAAGAGGTACCGACATAATCACATAAAACTGATTGCAACTTAGCAAAACTAACTCCCCTCCCCCTCCCACTTCAGCAACCCAATCATGCCAAAGCCATACCCATTTCCCAGAAAGGGCTCCAACAAAAACACGGAGGACTGCCCCCTCGAAACTTGATGGGGTACTCCCATAGGGGGGAACGTAGTGGCGCCTACTTCTCCCCGGTGTAGTAGGGAGGAGGCCGCCCTCAGATGTGTGGGGTAAAGCCCCTGACCCACCTCTAGTCCATTTATTACATTTGGATATTACAAAAAAAAAAAAAGAGTGCACCCAGAGCGGTACAGCCATCAACACCTTCTTAATGCTTGCCGGACCCATGGTTCAGCCCGGCCCACCCACTCAAAATCATATGTAAGGGAGGTCGCCTCCGCAGACTCTAAGCGTCCGCCCTATCTTAATATTTAACAGTATTCTGATGTGTAGGTCCCCCTCCAGCGACTCTCTGCGGCCCAGAGAACCCCGTATCTAGGCCGCCACAACCCAAACATGAATGTCTAATCCAATGCAGAGCAAACCCATCAGGAGAGATATTTAAACAGGGCAAACAGCATCCTGCAGTCAGGGAGCATGGGGAGCCGGGGCACATCATCAGTATCGCAACAAATCCCCTACTTTACAGCCAGATCCACTTCTGGCAGATCTTACCCGCCCCATCATCCCAGAGCGGGAAGAAAGCAGAGACTCATGTAGTCAGTCATCAATGTCAGATGTGTGTTCAGCTGTCTGTTTTTTGCGCCGCAGCGATTGAGCGTAGTCCAGGGCCTGTTTTGGATTATTGAAGATTTTTGCCGCCTTGTCCACCCCTATCCGAAGGCGAGCGGGATACAGCATGGCATAAGGTACTTGTTCCAATATTTTTTTGACCCCTTGGAATTCCTTCCTCGCAGTCTGGACCAAGACCGTAAAATCCGGGTAAAAAGAAAGGGCGTTTCCTTGATGTTGTATGGTGCCCTTCTGACGGGCCACACGTAGCACCGTGTCACGGTCTCTAAAGTTGAGCAGGCGTGCAATGATAGGCCTGGGAGGGGCTCCCGGTGGAGGCCGGGGGGCAAGAGATCTGTGCGCTCGCTCCACCACCAGCATATTGGATAGGGTCTCTGGGCCGCAGATGTCCCGGAAGAGAGCCTCAACGTATTCCTCCAGCCGCCCCGTATTCATGGACTCCGGTAGGCCTAAAATGCGCACATTATTGCGTCGTGACCGCGCTTCGATGTCCTCATTCTTATTTTTTATGAGCGCTAGGATCTTTTCAATGTCCGAGGTCTTGGCTGCAACTTGCTGCAGACCATCTTCGGTGTCTGATATCCTCTGCTCTGCCTCACCCAGCCGAGTTGCCTGCTTATCAAGTTTGGCCGACATAGTGTCCATGCGACCGTTCAGCGCCTCGATCTTGCCATCTATAGATTGCAGACTTGCTTGTATTGCCGCAAGCGTCTTTTCAAGCGCTGTGGATGTCTGCGCTGTCGATTCTAGCTCTGAGTCCGATGCCGCGCTTTGTGTGGATCTGCCACCCTTACGTAGCTCAAAGTTTAGCCTTGGCTGGTTTTTATCTGGCTTCCCCATATTTACTGCGGGTATAGGATGCACGGCAGCCAGCGCACAAGGGTTGCCGCCGCCACCCGGACTCCCACCGGCGCGGGCAGCCCCACCACACAACAGTATCCCGCTGTCTTGAGCTTCAACAATTGAGGCCTACCGCCCACACTCACGCTCCGTCACCGAAGCGGGCAGTAGCCCCAGCCTGCAGATATTTCAGCAGCCGGGCCGTGATCACAGTCTCCAGCCCCAGGAGTCCCACATCTGCCAGCGCGCATAAGGGCCACAAGTCTGCCGCCATCCAGGCCTCAACACGCTCGCCGGCCGCTCCAGATCGCAAGGCTCTGCCTTAATTTCCACTCTTCACTCACTGCGTCATTCAGGATTTACATCTCCACCTCCAGTGCACCAGCCCCTCAGTCTCAGTCAATTGTAGCCCACCGGGGCAGGCGAATGGGGTGAGGCGCCAATGGCCCGAGTTAATAGACGCCCGGTGTGGTGGCGACAGTGCAGTCCCCCCGAGCCACGCTCCAAACCTTGAGTCTCCGCCTCACTGGGAGCTGGCAGCCATCTTGCGCGCTGGGGCCTCCATCGCAGAGCGGAGCCGGGCGCTTGCGTATCACTCACCCGCCGCCCCGCAGGTTCGCGGCGTGCAGGGCACCAAGCAGTTGCAGCACTCCGTCCGCGCCAGTTCAGGGACAGGGCTTCACCGTCTGCCAGGTATCGTAGCCGCCGCCGCCCAATGATCGCTGCGCCGCCTCCGCGGCGGGATTGTAGGTGTAGCGTTGGGCACCCGGCCCCGGTCAGCGCCGCCCGTCTGCCGTCTTATTCCATGTCCGCGGCCGCTGCGATGTGCGTTTCTCTGCTCAGGGGCGGTCCCCCGCCTTCAGCGTCGTACCGGAGGGTAGCCCTCCGCTCCGGTGCACTCTACAGTCGTGTTAGACCCCCGGCGGGTCTCAGCCTTTCAGGATATTTACAGGATTACTGCGGCGGCCGGCAGAGCTGCACTACTGTGCTGCCATCTTGCCGCGCGCCAAACCACGCCCCCACCCAGTGGAACTTTGATGGAACTTTCGATGGACTTTTGACGATGCCCCCTGGGCGGATACCAAAACTGTTTGTACTTACCTCGGTGCACGAGCAACCCTGGCCGATGCCCGGTGGAGCTGTCATATGCAGCTATAGAGGAGTCTGGCCCTGGTTTCACCCCCTCCGCCGGCACCTACCCAGCTGGTCATCTGACATTGTTTTCCTCGTTTTTCCGTTGTGTTTCCTTCCCTCCCCCTCCTCCTCCCTCCGTGATTCTTTGATTTAATTGATGCAACTATGTAACCTGTAAGTCGCTGATCCTCTTGTAAAGCGCTCTGATACCTCCGGGTCTAGCCAGCGCTATATAAAACTTTTCAAATAAAAAAAAAAAAAAAAAAAAAAAAAATTAAAGAAGAAAGGGAAAAGATGATCTGGGTATCGTCAGCATAGGAAAAAAGGGACAAACTGGCCTCTTCAGCAACCTTCGCAATGGGCGGACATATACATTAAATAGTAGTGGGCTCAGCACCGAGCCCTGTGGAACTCCATATGGGAAAGGATAGGAGTTAGAGCTAGCCTGGAAAGCTCGGTTCTTTAAAAAAGAGCAGAGCCACTCCAAGGCCGATCCCACCAAGCCCAATGACTGCAATTCTCTCACCAAAACATAGTGTGACACCGTGTCGAAAGCAGCGCTAAGATCCAGCAAAATGAGTGCCGCCGTTTCACCCTCATCTAATCGATGCCTTAACATTTCAGTAACCCCTAGGAGAGTGGATTCAGTGGAGAACCAGTCTCTAAACTCTGATTGAGAAGTATGAAAAAAGTTCTGAGATTCAATAAAAGAGGTCAACTGACCATTAACGTGCTTTTCCAGAATTTTTTTAAAGATGGGGAGCAACGAAATGGGGCGAAATTTAGACGGAGTGGCAGTGTCGGAATTGGCTTTCTTTAAGAGAGGGAGTACCATAGCATGTTTCTATTCCAGCTGAACTATACCCTCCTGTAGAGATGCATTTAAGAGTTACATTATTATCAAAAGTATGGGAGTATCAAGCTGTTTAAGCACATGAGAAAGAAGTAAATCATGGGGAGAGCCAGATTTCATATTCGCCAAAAGGTGATTAAAGGATCTAGGTTCCAAGGGGGTCCAGGTTTCCAGTTTGCAGGAAGATTTAATGTTGTTTGGTGAGATCTGTCATCACAGGGTCCCGAATGGCATTAGGAGTATTCTCACCCTCTAGTAGAGTACCTTGAGAGTTTTTGCTTAGCAGCGCAGAATGTATATTTTCAACTTTATCAGTAAAATAAAGAGCAAGTTCTTCACATTGACTACGGGTAAGAGCAGGGGTAGTTGTCTGGGTCTCCGAGCCGGATAGCTCTTTTACCACTTTGAATAGCGTTTTAGAACAATTTTGTGCATGGAGGATTTTGTGTGAGAAAAACTCTGCGCAGGCTGCTTTACAAAGAGTATGATATTCGCTTAGGGCTTTTTTGTATGTTAATTTGGAATCTTCATTGTAATGTTTCCTCCAGCACCTTTCTAACATTTTACATTTACTCTTCTCTGATCAAGTGTATGTTGCACAGTTGGGCTCAATGTTGATGTATTCTTTGTACTCTTTGAAAAAGCAATTTATTTTTAGGTCGAGCCTCGAGTAGCGCGCAAGCGTTGCTCTGCGAGACTTTTAGTTAGGGAGTTTGAAAAGCTGACCAGACGCTCGTGCGTCATGGCCTTTTCCCTGCGGTTACGCGCAAGCAAAAGGCCATGGTGCACGAGCGTGTGGTCACGCCTGCTGCTCGCAAGCGCGCGCACCACTCGCGTGCTGGTTTAGTTTGACTTTTGCGGCCGCGTCACTTTTTTATTTCTTTCAGTTTCGCATATCAGTGCACCCGCGCTTTACTTTTAAAATTAAAAGTAAAGCGCGGGTGCCACGATTGTAGCAAAAGTAAGAAATAGATGTTTTTCTATTTCTTTACTTTGCTCAATCGCGGCACCCGCGCTTTACTTTTAACATGGTTTAGGTAAAGCGCCGGTGTCATGATTGCTGCAAAAGTAAAGAAATAGAAAAAAACATCTATTTCCTTACTTTTACTATAAGTGATGGCACCGGCGCTTTACCTTTAACCATGTTAAAAGTAAAGCGCTGGTCATATGACTAGCTGCAAAAGTAAAGAAATAGATGTTTTTTTCTATTTCTTTACTTTTGCAGCAATCAAACACATTGGCAAAGTCAATAGCTCTGCCTAAACACTTATAAGGGCCCAAAAGCAAGACCTATTGGCTATGCCAATGCTTGTTAAATAGCCACATATTCAGCTTCTTGCAGAAATCAATAAGCGACTTAGAGGCCCTAATGCGGTGTGGTTAGGCGTTCCATGCTTTAGGAGCAATGTGCGAGAAGGCACAGCCTCCTTCTCTGTGTTTGCATATGCATGGTGCGTGTGCTAGTAAGAGTCTGGCTGAGAAGAGGTGCCTGTTGTGTTGGTGGAACTGTACGCATCTGTTCATGCAGGCAGGTCCAGTGTTGTGTAGTGCTTTGTATGTGTGAGTGAACTGTGCGTGCTGATGTATAGGGAGCCAGTGTACTTGCCCAAGGTGTGGTGTGATGCAAGACTGGCAAGGGAAGTTGAGGACCAGTCTGGCAGTTGTGTTCTGGGTGGTCTGAAGCCTTTTTGTGGTTGGTGATTCCTACATAGAGGGCATTCCCATAGTCCAGTCTGCTGGTGAGGAGGGTTTGAATGGCTGTTTCTGGTGCTGTTGGGCACCCACTTGAATATCTTTTTCAGCATTCTCAGGGTGTGGAAGTAGGATTTGACCTAGGTGGACATGTCTATCTTGCTGTCGATAATGAACCCAAGGTTTCTTGCTTGTGTGCTGGGAGTAGGGGTGGGTCTTAGGTCGATAGGCTACCAGGAGGAGTCCCACAGCGAGGCATCCTTTCTGAAGATTACCACTTCAGTCCTGTCCATGTTAAGTTTGAGGCAATTTAAGTTCAAGAAATGTGAACATTATTTATAATGCAGTGTTCTATTAATATAATCTTATCTATGACTACAAGAGTTGCAAATCGTGAAAGTCCAAAAGTAGTAGAAAACTAGCTGACTGTACAGCTATTTGCCTAAAGAGTAACCGAACATATATAGAACTTATTCACGAAATCATGTAATGTAAATAGAGTTTATGGTGAAGAAACATGTAATGAGTTAGTGCCTTCGTTGCAACACAAAATGTTTACTACATAAACCATTTATTTGTTGCCAATGCTGATATTGCCTAAGCCTAAGAGAGCTGAAATCTCCGTCTCCTTAAGATGTGCCCAGTGTAAAATAGCCAAATCACAGGGTCAGGGCCTTCCCCACGTCCCAGAAGTAACTGGAGGCTCACACTGCCGAGCGGTCCTCCGCTGTTTATTTATCCCCTCGGGACACGCCCGCCCCGAGGAGTGCATGCGGCGGCAACAATGTAGTGGAGAGCCCGGATGGCGCTCTACATCCCTCCTTTTCTTTAGCCAGTACCAATCACATTAAACTCATGCACAAGGTAAAACGCACACAAAGTCTCTGAGCTGCTGGCTGGGTGCAGGGTTCGGCCGGAGACCATACCTCTGGCTCCAGGAGCTGGAACTGGTCCCTGCTTCCGCCAGACTGCATGTCGTCGGCGCACTCAGGGTATCCTGACCAGGAGTGCCTTGGGCTTGCGCTGCCGCGCCAGCCCGTGTCTCTTCTGGGTCTCTGCTGGGAGTTGGTGAGAGTGGCAGACAGCCACTCAGGGGGTTCTCGGCTTCCTCCAGCTCGGTGAGCCCATCTTGATCCGGGGAAGGTCCGTGCACTTTCTTAAACCAGGACACGTTCCGGGTGACAACCCGCATGCCTTTCTGCGCTGAGACCATGGTCCCCTGGATGCAGACAACTCTCCACACCTCGGGCTCATATGGGGTCCAGAACTTCCAGCCGGGGTGTCTGTCCTTGACTACCACGTAGTCACCTACGCACAGTGCAGGTGTCTTGGAGCCTCTGGCAAGACTTGCCTTGTGGTTGGTCTTCTACCTCCGGGCCTGCACAGCCGTGCCATCTCTTTCAGAGGGGCTCCATGCGGGATCGGTCGGGATACTGCCCCGTGGGGCTCGTCTGAAGAGCAGGTGAGATGGTGCACAGTGGGTGGTGCTGTGGGGGGTCCGTCGATATGCGTCGAGGAACTGGTATAGTGATCTTTCTGCATCCTCTCCCCTTTCCACTGCAATGCGCAGCACCCGGTTGAGAGTCCTCATGAAGCGCTAGACTTCTCCATTTACTTGCGGCCACTGCGGGGTGATCTTCCGGTGTCGAATGGGTTTCACCTCCAGGTATTCCTGGAATTCTCATCCCTGGAACGGGGGCCCATTGTCGGACCTGATCTCCTCGGGGAGGCCCAGCAACGTAAAAGTTTTATCGAGGACAGCTTGGACCTGGGCGAACGCTGTGGACGCGACCACTTCCAAAACGGGGAATTTCGAGTAGGAGTCCATTAGTACTAGAGTGCTGCGACCGTTGGGGAAACTGCACAAGTCGATGCTCACTATACACCAGGGTGTTTCACTGGGTTCTTCCGTGATGGCTGGGGCAGGGTCACCGCCTGTTATTGTGCATGAGTGGCAGTTCCGGATTTTCTCCTCTACCATGGCATCCATGCTGGGGAACTACACTTTGCAGCGCAGGCGTGCTTTGGTTTTCGCCATTCCTTAGTGCCCAACATGCGCCAGTCCGACAACTTGATCTTGCAGTTTCTTCGGGACCACAATGGCATGGCCTTGCAGCACAACGCCGTGATCCCCTTCGCTGAGTTCACTGCGGACCCTCCATTGTTGTTGCCTCGCCTGATGGTCTTCTGCGTTGAGTGCATGTGCACCATCTAGGAAGTGTGCCCATCCTCTGGAGAGCAGAGCTTCCTTGACCCTTGTAAGGGTATCATCCATTGCAGTGGCCAGTCCAATTTCCTCCAGCATCACTGCCTTGGGACATGCCTCCTGGGTGATCATCCTAACAAGTGCCTCTGTGCGCTCTTCTTCTGCGTGTGGGAGTTGCAGATGTGTCGTGTCCGGGTGTCTTGAGAGATAATCGGCTGGGTTGTGGGCCCCTGGGCGGAACACGACCTCGAACCTGTAGGCTTGTAGTTGGACTGCCCACCGTTCTACTCTGAGGGGTGCCAGCCACGACATTCCTGCAAACAAGGGGATTAACGGCTTGTGGTCTGTCACTACTCGAAACTCCTGCCCATAGAGGTACAGGTGAAAATGTTGGCACGCCCACTTGATGGCCAGTGCCTCTCTCTCGATCTGAGCGTATCTGGTTTCTGTGTCCGACAGGGCACGGCTGGCGTACGCAACAGGCGCCCACGTGTCACTGCTGCACTCTTGGAGGAGGACGGCCCCAAGGCCTACGAGGCTTGCCTCTACGACCAACTCAGTGCGCCTTCCAGGGTGAAAGTAGGCCATGATTGTTTTGTCCAGTAGGGTGGTTTTGATGGCCTGGAATGCAGCGTTAGCCTCAGTGGTCCACGCCCAGGTAGTTCCGTTGCACGTAAGGGCTCACAGTGGTTCAGATAGAGAGGCCAGGTTTGGTATGAACCTGCCACTGTAGGTCGCCATCCCCAAGAATCTGCGGACTTCTGTAGGTGTGGTGGGGGTCTGGGCAGACCGGATGGTGGTTGCTTTCTTGGGGTCCACTCTTAACCCCTCTCTCGAGAAGACGTATCCAAAGAAGTCGATTGACTCTTGGTAGAAGGAACACTTTGCTCTGTGGAGGGTTGGGCCACTGTCTGCCAGACATTGGAGCGTAGCTCGCAGATGTGTGTGATGTTCTTCCAGTGTGTTTGAAAACACCAGGATGTCATCACTGAGGTTGATGACGCCTTGTAGGCTGGACGGGGTCTCCCTGATGGCGTTTTGGAAGACTTCAGCGGCCGATGACACCCGAAGCACAGCCTCTTGTACCTCCTGAGGCCCACGTGGGTGGAGAACGTGGTGATGTATCGGCTCTCCTGCTTGAGCTCCAGCTGATGATATCGGGCATTCAGGTCTAGCTTTGAGAATCACATGGCCCCATTGAGGTCTGCCACAATGTCGTCCATCGTGGGTGTGAGGTGTTGCTCTCTCTTGATGGCCTTGTTGGGGAGGCGCATATCCACGCATAGCCGGATGGCCCTGGACTGTTTGGGCTTTGGTGCGATAACCAGCAGCGACACCCACTGGGTGGGGCTGGACACACATTCGATGACGTCCAGATCTTCTAGCTTCTTCAGTTCAGCGTCTACCTGCAGTCATAAGAGGAATGGCACTCTCCTGTGCCTCAGGGCTGTTGGTCTGATGGATGAGTCAATATGCAGTTTGAACGGCTCGCCTTTGAGCTTACCCAGGCCCTCAAACAGTTATGGGAACTCCTGCAGGATGGCATCAGCGTGGGAGTTATGTACCTGGTTCGCAAGGAAGACTAGGCCCAGGTCTTCTGCCATGTGGCAGCTGAGGAGAGTTCCTTTCTTCGCTTCGGTGACGTGGAACTTTGCCCTCGTTGTGTGCCTGTCGCTGGTGACTTCTACTTCAATTGCTCCTCTTAAGGGGAGCGGGCGTGTCCCGCCGTAGGTTTATATTCTTGCTTTTGTGGGAGCGAGTGGGGGTTGTGGTGACAGTCGCTCGTATTGCTCTGAGTCCATGACATTCACGGACTCCCCTGTGTCAATCAGCGCTTGAACGGTGAACCCGGCCACTTTGACGGAGCACATGGCGGGAGGCCACCTTTGCTTGTCAGAACGGCTCACGAATGATATGACGAACATGTCGTCATCGTTGTCTTCTATGTCCAAACGGCACCCCTGTGGCGTGCTCTCTTCCTGGGTGTGATGGTCATCGATCGACAGCTGGCGGATGTTCGCCGTGACTCCCCGTGGTTTGGTGAAGGTTGGCCGCGACCTGCCGCTCCTACATACTTTCGCAAAGTGATTTTGCTTCCCACACCGGGAACAGACTTTCCCTTTTGCAAAACAGGGGCCAGTTGGGGGGTGTTCGGCTCCACAGTACGGCAGGCTCCCCCAGTCTGGGCTTGGTGATGTTGCGCGTCGGGTTCAGGCACCTGTAGACAGCTTCGACCCTCTCTTCCTTAACCTGGACATTCCGGGGGGCATACGACGCGGTGGCACCTCTGTTGAGGGCGGCTTCCATTTCGTCCGCTCGGGCGTCTGACAGCTTGTGAGACTAGGCGAGAACGAGGATGTCGTCCAGTGACATTACGGGTTGTCGGAGGATTAACCGCATGAGTAACACTGATCGGCACTCCTGGATGATCTGGGCCCTTATCTCCTCTTTGGTCTGCAAACGTGCATGTACTTACGAGCCGCCTTAGTCATGCGTAAAACATGTCAACTGATTCAGTTTCGGACTGCTTTGCCTGCCGTAGTTTGAACCACTCAAAATCTGGGTTGAGTTGGTGGTCAAAGTGTTGAATTAGCGCTGTGACGGAAGCCTCGTAGTCCTCCTCGGTCCCTGTGTTTGGGAGTGTATCAAACAGGTCATAGAGCTCTCCGCCCCCATAATATAATAGCAGCGATCTCTTCATCGCTCTGTCTGTCTCTCTGGTGCCCCTAAAATAATGGTTAAGGCGCCATGCCCGCGACCCGTGGGGCTCAGTGCGCTAACCTTTGTCTTTGAACGCAGCTCCGGGCGCTCCTGCGCGACTCGCTCAGGCTGCTCTCGACTGGCGTGTGCTTGCCGGGAGAATTCGGGCAGGGCTCCTGGCTCCTCAACGCAGACGGCCCCCACCGACTGTGTCCAACTCGACCTGCTGGGGGCACACGTGCGGCGCTGTAGGGACGCTTTGTTCTTTGTCCCTGTGGGAGGTGGAAGGGGAGGTGCGTCCTGCTGGTCTGATGAACTCCGGGGAAGTGGCAGCAGACAGGACGCTCCACTGAGCGGCACGCCGAGGCGCCGTGTGGATTCTGCTCCGACGTGTTCCGGTGAGTCGTCGAGGCGCGGGTTCAGCACTGGCCTCGTCGCCAGTCTAAATAGCCAAATCGTTAGGGCCAGGGCCTACCCCACGTCCCAGAAGTAACTGAAGGCTCACACTGCTGTGCTGGTGTGGCAGGAAAACCCTGAGCGGTCCTCCATCGTTTATTTATCCCCTCGGACGCACCCGCCCCGAGGAGTGCATGCGGTGGCAACAATGTAGTGGGGAGCCCAGATGGCTCTCTAAGGCTAGACACATCTACGTTTTAGAACACTGCCTGTAGTCTGCTATGGAGAGTGAGTTAAAGTGGCTAAAAACACTATCAGTATGGCACCGGAATCTGCTTTGGGTAAAAAAAAAATTTGCATTATGAATAAGGCTTCCTATTTTCCGATTTTACTGATTTTTTACAGATAAATACAGACCGAAATCATTTATTTTGCTGTCTGTATTTATTTTTAAATATGGATAAAAACGGAATTTGGATTCTTTTTTGAGAGCTTCTAAATGCTGTCAGTCATGACTGCCAGGCCAACAGCTGTGCGGATTGACAGGTAAGGGGTTAAAAAAAGAATGACATTTTAGTAAAGAGGCTTAAACAGCACTAGATATCCACAAACTTGATACTAAAATGTTCATGCTTTCATATAAGAACATTGATTTATCATCCGTGGGTGTTCATATCATTGACACCTATCAGGCGTTCACGCATGAATACACATTTATCGGTTACATAAATGTGGAAATATACTAGTTTCAACTTCACTTATTTACAAAACCCCCCAAAAATATGGATAAATACAGATAACATTAGCAACAAATAAATATGGATAAATACAGACGGAAATGTCTAAAAAATAAATACCATAAAACCGGAAGCCCCAATTATGAACTAAACTTTCGTTAATTAATTTATTACCATGAAAACGTTAAATGAACTTAAAAAAAGCCATAAAACTGCACACAGCTTTCCCCTGTTCGCTACTGTGCTGAACTAAATGGAGTGACAGTTTGCACCAAATTGCACTTGACTGTTCTTAGCAAGGACTGGCCCATGTCATTGCACTAACACACATTCCTAAACAATACTGAATCTAGTTGGGGTCTGTGGTTGGAGACCATAGGCTGCTTTCCCCGCAGATGCACTAACTGTCACGTTTCACGTGTTTTCTACTGATTTCAGCTAATTGAGCCCAAAATAAAAAAAAGTTTTACCTAGAATGTAATGAACACAAAGTTTAAGTGTAATAAATGCAATAAACGGTTCCATAGTTACAGCCATCTTTGTGAGGACACCACTTCTTAATATGAGAAATGAAACGTGCATTTGCGGTTCAGTTAATTAAACGATAGTACACGTTCTATTAGGTGAGATATGGAAAATATTATCAATGCAGCTTGGAATTAGGCATTTTTATTGGCTTAAGTCTAATAAAAGGGTTTTTTGATACACGACTGAAATGGAATCAAGTAGAAGCTCACTAAAAGGATACTGAAGACAGAAGAACATTTACCAGAGTAATCCATCTCCCATGCTGGTTTGATTCATGTTAAACGACCTCATCCTATACGTGGCTTTATTATGCCAGATTGTGAAGAGCTCTGCGTACAGGGTCTTTCTCGCTATATCAAGACCCAAAATACATAAACAACATGTTAGCTACCAGGCGGCACACCACACCCATAATGCCTAAAATATACTGTTTTTAAAGCGCGACACACCGACACACACACCGAGACACACACACCGAGAGAGACACACACACACCGAGAGAGACACACACACACACACACACACACACACACACACACACACACACACACACACACACACACACACACACACACACACACACACACACACACACACACACACACACACACACACACACACACACACACACACACACACACACACACACACACACACACACACACACACACACACACACACACACACACACATATCTATGTGTGTATGTACCAAGATCGATGTAGGTCGAAACGAGTTATCTTTCGTTAGTGCCCAATAAAAATACCTTGCTTGACAGCCCTACCGGTGTGGCTGGATTTCTTCCATGCGATGAAGGAAGAGTAATTGTGCATTTTATATGTATTTTCTTTTTGGAAATCTTCGCATTCTATGAAAAGAATAATGCTGGCTTATTGTATTTTACAGAGCAGGTTTAGGCTATCTGGTCACGCGTGCAACCTGGGTATGTGTTTTACGACTAGGATTAAATATCAGACCCTCCCATAGATAGTTAAAGGTAAGTTCTTCCACCTGGATAATGACCTATCAACCTCCTTGGCCACCCTCTTCTAAGTTGCGCAATGGGATCTCATCGATTTTTTCAACTAGATCCCTAGATATTTCATCTCTGTGCACACTCTGCCTCCACATTCCAGCACAATACTTCCGTCTTCAATAGATTCACTAAGTATCCGGATAATGCCCCATATTCTTTTGTCAGTTGTTCCACCCTAGGTAGTGTACGAGCCGGGTCAGAGGTGTAGATTATCAAATCGTTGGCATACAAAGCGATTTTACTGCGGGAAGGAAGTAGATGGATAGGGGCTATCTGATCGTCATTCCTCAAAATGTGCGCCAAAGGTTCGATATATATGTCGAAGAGGAGGGCCGACAGGGAGCAGCCCTGCCTCGTCCCTCTGTAGATATTAAAACTCTTCGTGAGGGAACAATTTAGGAGAATTTTAGCCGTAGGGCACTCATATAGTCTTCGGAGTGCCATAACGAAATCAGCACTGAAGCCCATTGATCCCAGAACTGCCCAAACAAATACCCAACTGACACGGTCGAAAGCCTTGGCGGCGTCTACGGTGATCACCGCCAGGGGGATCGAACATGCGACTGCTAGGTCTATAGTCCCAATTAAAGACAGTGTGAGTTCATGAATTTGTCTTTTCGGGACAAAACCTTTCTGGTCGATGTGTATCAGTTGGGGGGCCACCTTTGCCAATCTCCCTGCTAAAATGCCCGTGTAAATTTTATGATCTACATTCAACAAGGATATTGGCCGATATGAAACCGCCTTCCTCGGGTCTTTTGCGGGTTTTAGAATCAAAGTGATTGTGGCCTCTCTCCAAGAGTTCGGGATCGGTTCTTCCCCCATATAGACTGAATTAAAGAGTGACTTCATTTCCGGAACTATTTCCTCTGTTATTAGCTTGTATACCTCAGCAGGTAATGAATCTGGGCCCGCCGACTTTCCATTCCTCATATGCAAGAGCTGCTCTCTTATTTCCCCCTCTGTAATTGGGGCATCCATACTCTTCCTACCCTCTGTTGTTAGAACGGGAAGACCGACACTGTTTAGCCACTGCTTTAGGGTCTCCTCATCATGGTGCTCTTCTTCCGCATATAGTTCAGAAAAGAGTGAGACCAAGCTGGCCTGTATTTCCTCATCCTTGTTCTTGATATTGCCTTGGGGGTTGATGACCAGCTCCCCAATATGGTTTCGCGCCCTCTTGGTCCTCAACTTCCATGCTAACAGTGCTCCAGCCTTCTCACCATACTCAAAATGCTGCATACGCCCCATAGCCCACCTCTCTCTACATTTTGTCTCTAGATTGATCTTATAATTTATTCTGGCTATCTCCAACTGTTTCAGGATCTCATCTCCATTCTGTATGTTCCCTGTCACTTGCTGAAGCTTAACTTCTAGTATCTCGATTTTTTCCTCCAATTTCGGCCCTATCCACCTTATTCTTATAAGAGACCTGACTTTGTATTAGACCTAGAGAAAGTATTCGATTCGCTAGAGTGGGGTTTTCTATTTGCAGCGCTGGAAAAATACCAACTGGGGGGTTCCTTTGTGGACATGGTGAAACTGCTATATAACGCCCCTACTGCACGGGTGAAGACAGGCCCCTATATATCCAACCTGGTAAAAGTGCACAGAGGGACTAGACAGGGATGCCCCCTATCTACGCTGCTTTTTGCCTTGGCCATAGAGCCCCTAGCTGAAGCGATACGGACGTAGATTGCAGTCGGCATCACGTTAGGAGATGGCACACACACGATATCCCTGTACGCAGACGATCTCCTGCTATACATACGTGATGTTCACTGCATACCACAGAGGCTAGAAGTAATACTAGAACGCTTTGCCTCAGTATCAGGACTTCGGGTAAACGCAGCCAAATCCTGCCTATACTCCTTCAACGAGCGGTGCGAAAACCCAGGATATACGCTCAGTGGCACAGGAGTCCGCTGGTGCGCGGACATATTCCGCTATCTGGGCATCCGCATATACAGAAACCCTACAGATCTGCAAGAGGGTAACTTGGGCAGAACCCTGACCGCGATCCGTTCCCAGATGACATTTTGGTCCATGCTCCCATTATCAGTAACAGGAAAGATAGCCATAGTAAAGATGGTGGTACTGCCCAGGCTTCTCTACTACTTTACGAATCTCCCACACTATATTCCCCCAGCCTTCTTCAGGCCCCTGGAGAAATTAGTGAAAGACTTCATATGGGGAAACTCCAGACACAGGGTGGCAATCAGCAAACTATCTGCCGGTAGACCGAGGTGCCCTTGCAGTCCCACATTTCGAGCAGTACTACTTGGCAACTCAAATACGATGGGTCGCCAGATGGTTCGCCGACCGACACAGGGGGGACACAGCAACCACCCAACCCCCCCTTCAGCTAACAGATCTGGCGGCGCTTTTCCACCCCTGCTCAAAGTCCAAACTGCCAGACTCGCTATTGCTGAATGTAGTGTACAAGTATTTCACAGAATACTTTACATCACCCACACAATCACACCATATGCTCCAGCTCTGCCACTGGAAGGCACACCTAGAGGGGACATAACTACAGCAGGGGAACTTAGAAACTGGCATGCTGCTGGAATCCAAGACATGGGAGATCTATATCGGGAGGGCACCCTAATCCCATACACAACGTTAGTGGAAGAAGACGACTGCCCCCCGGTCAATTCCTGTTACACCGCTCCCTACTCGCAGCAGTCACAGCCAAGTGGGGAGACATGTCCGCAGAACCAGAGACGCACCTTACCATACAATACCTACATGTCATGGGACGGGTTGGACACCTCACCAAATGGTTCGCAGCCTCACTTAGGCACCACACGGCGATAACTCTATCGGCCCTCCGCCAGCATTGGGAGACAGACATGGGACGCCAGTATACAGACAAAGAATGGGAATCGGTGTTGGCTGGCCCAACAAGGGTCCCCAGAAATGTGTGCCTGCGACAAATACAATTTTACATAATCCATCGAGCGTACCTCACGCCCGCAAAGATTAACAAATACTTCCATCGCTTAGAAGCCGCGTTTTCCCGATGTAAGCAGCTAGATGCAGACATATTACACATGCTGTTGGGTGCCCTACACTGGCAGGATACTGGTCTGCAGTGGCAGACGCACTAGCACAAGCAGAACGCTCCTCTTTGAGTGGCACGTCTACCTTCTTCATTTACACTGCAGAACCCGCAATAATAAGGCCAAGGCTAGGTTTTTAGACTTGGGGAAAAGGTTATTCACGAAAAGGAGGAAGGATCCCAGCCCCACACACATAATAATGTGGAGACGCTCCAATGCTCAACTGGGCCAAGGCGGAGAGCACAGCGCTCAGGCAGGAGGACACACATGGTATCCGGAAATTCCCTCTCACTGCCAGCTGGGACACAATTTTAGCAGCACTGACCCATTCATAAGCGAGCAACCTCTCCTCACAAACCCCAACGGATGGCGAACCTTTGAGACCCTCAACATAGAAAAAGGGCTCACGAAACTAAGCAAGAGAGCAGAGGTAGTGCGAAATATAATAGCTCACCAAGCAAACAGCGCTGATCAAACCCTGAGCCCATGTAATAATCGCGGCCAACATACCAGCAATAAGCGTAAACACCAGCGCAGATGTCTTCTTTTCATCTTGGGAGCCAGCCTCATAGTTTAGCTCCGATCCCGGATAGATATTACTTTGTCACAGTTTCATTATTAACCTCCCCCACAGTTAAGGGACGAAATGTACCCAGTACACGCACAACGTAATCGTACAATATGACACGCCGAAATCAAATCAACGGCAGCGGTAAAGGCAGACATGTAAGGAAAGGTATAGGACGCTGTGCGAGGCAGAGCAGGTGCCAAAAATGAGGCGCAGTGAGCCAGGCAAATCTAGACACCATGCCGGGCACTGCTGAGTACAAAGGATACACTTACAGATTAGCCCCCTGCTGTTGTTAAAGCTTGTATTATGTCGCAATATCACGAACCAGCACAAGTCATGTATGCACCTAACGTGTAAAAATCTCCTAATGAAAGTAATGATGTCAAGGTTAGTATGTCTAGATCAGGCAGTCTTAAACAACCCAGCAGCCCAGGCCACCATCACTGATACAAAACGGACATTGCCACGAACATCTGTCATGCCAAAAAAGTTGTTACGTATTGACTGAAAATAAGAATATCAATGCTTAATCTTTGCTTGTATGTACTATACTGTAATGAAAAACTGATGAAAAAAGATTTTTTTTAAAAAGAGACCTGACCTTGTAAGACGCCTCGTGCATAGGCCTTAAAAGTGTCCCAAATAACTCCAATGGAGGCTGAATGGGCATTATCCTGGAAGAACTCTGTGGTTGTTTTTTTCAGAAGGATGGAAACATCTGGGTCTAATAGAATAGATCTTTTCAATGTCCATCTCGCATTATACCTTGCTCTAATTCCCATTAGTGTAACACTAACCAGAGCGTGGTTAGAAATATGTCCTGGTGATATACGGACCTCTTTTAATTTTCCAACCCACGCTCTGTCCACTAGAAAATAATCCAGTCTTGAGAAATTATTGTACTTTTTGCTATGGAAAGTGTAGCCTCGCTTTTCCCCATTAAATATCTCAAAGTGTCAACCAGTCCCATTTCATGTATCATATGCTTAAGGGCCTGTCTAGTCTTTGGTGCTTGGACTTGGGTTCCCCTCCTGCTAGTGGACCTGACCAATGTAGGGTCTAATAGGGTATTGAAATCGCCCCCTATAATTATAGAAGTGGTTACCCATACAAGTGGCAGTTGTAGATCCACAATATACTGGGGGTCGTCCACATTTGGACCATAAA
Organism: Calotriton arnoldi; assembly: GCA_963921515.1. NCBI lineage: Eukaryota > Metazoa > Chordata > Amphibia > Caudata > Salamandridae > Calotriton > Calotriton arnoldi. The sequence goes on along the minus strand of CAWUFW010002271.1, from coordinate 1,010,547 downwards.
AACCGGCACAGACAAACTCTGTACCCGAACATTTGAGAGTTGCTAAAACCCACCTACCTGAGCTATCCGTTTTGGAGGAAATCAGCTCAACCCCTGACCCCCTCCTGATAAGTATCGCGACACCCTTGCAGTATTTTGATTGATCGAATACTGCATAGCTTTTGACCCATCTTAGTTTTACATAGAGACCCCTACTTTCACTTGCCGTTAGGTGTGTTTCTTGCAAAATAATAACCTGGGCTTTGGAGTTATCCAGATATTTCATCACCAGTCTCTGTCTATTTTTAGATCTATTGCCATTTACATTCCAGGTTGAGATTTGTAGTTTATTATCATCCCCACCCATCTGCTTTGAATTAAGCAAATTTTATAGGACCTTGGGGTCTCTGATGATATATTTTAAAAGTGGACCAAGGCGATACAGATATTGAGGACTTATTTTTTTTATTTTTTCCCACTGCTCCCCACCCAGTGCCCTACCCTCCTCCTGTTTCCCCGTCCCTCCCATGGAAACCCTCCCTTGACTATCAGGCGTGGTGACCACCGGAGAGAGGGAGATGCCTCACTAAACCATAAAGATAAACCAGGCCCCCTCTTTGCCCCCCCCTTACACCTCCCCGCCGATCTCCGATACCTCATTTTCTTATATTCATCCAAATTAGGACTATTTCTCAAGATACTCCACCCTTTCTTAAGCTATCTATCAGACTGTCTGCTTCTTCTATTGTCGTAAAGTTGCGCATCTGATTGTTCCACATGACATGGAGCATCGCCGGGAATTTCAACTGAGCTTTGGCTCCACGTTTGTTTAACTCCTCCATTCTTTTACCCAGCTCCCATTGCTTCCGATCCGTTGCGCGGCATACGTCCGACCTGATAATGTACGTAAAGTTTTTGAAGTGTATTTTCCTTGGCTTCTGTCGCTGCAGATTCCGCTTAAAGGGATCTCGATGTACCCGTTGTATTTCATAGTCCAGATTAATGTCAGGCCTATCTTTCAAAATAGTCTCTTTTAGTAGTTTAATTACAAAAGCTTTGAGGTTAGTACCCTCCTCCGCTTCTGGGATATTTAAAACCCTCAGGTTGTTTCTCCTCGAATGATTTTCAATTCTTTCCAGATCTTCCCCGAGTCCTGAATTTTCTTTAACCAATGCATGTAGGCCTTCAGTATTTTTGGTAATGTCCTTTCTCATCAGGCCTACTTCTTCCTCTAACACACCTGTCCGTGCTGCGACGTTGTCCAGTTTTTGTGCGAGTGCCGTGCAGGAAGCTTGTATGTCACCTTGATTGCTTCTGATGTCTTGAACCTATTTCTCAGTTCCTCCTTCAGGTCGAGAAGAATGGAGGCCAACAGGGCCAGCTGGACTTTTAGTTGTAAATTCGGGCCCCGTCTCTGCTATGCAACCGGCATCATATTGCTGCCCCTCCTCACCCACCTCTTCATCCCTAGATGCCAGCATCCCTAGATGCCAGCTGAAACTATTCTGCATTGGTATCTGAAAGGAGGTGCCCTCATCGACTCAGTGTCTCTTTCCTGCTTCAGCACCTCTCTTAGCCTCCTGGCCTACATTAATTCCAATCGGCATGGGGTTAACCCTCTCCATCTCAGGCTCTTTTTGGAACTCAGCTGCTAATTTGCCACCCTCCACCCGGGATGCCATTGAGTGGGCCATGTTAGGCGCCCGGGGGGAGCATGGGGGGAAGCTGACATATCTATTCAATTGCATCCCACTCAAATTCCCTGTAGGAGAGTAGGATCTGCCTCTTATGTTGCCCCCACTTTTTTTCTGATGTTTACACTGGTTTCTGGCTATAGTCAGGCTGGGACCCTGCCAATCAGGGCCCCAGCCTCTCTGTTCTCTCTAAACGACTTGGAGTGCACTCTAGGTGCACTAGTGATTGGATACTGTGGTACCTTATGAGTCCCTAGTATATGGTACCTTAGGTGCCAAGGGCATAGGTACTTCACAGACCTACCAGGGGCTGAAGCATGTATTATGCCACCCCTGGGGAGCAGACTAAATCTGACACCACAGGCCTGCTACTGCAGCCTGGGTGAGGTGGTGCATGCACCCCTTACTGTGATATAGGCTACCTATATCACTACCTAGATACACACATATAAACCTATAAGTCACTCCTATGACAGGCCTTATCAATCCTGAAGGCAGAGTGCTTGGTTCCTATGTGAGGGGGTGCCCCTGCATGAGCAGAGCCCCTCTGCAGCATTCGGAGACCCTTCTCTGATGCTGTTTGTAGTGCAGCCTGACCATATACTCTTAAGCGCATTATAACCTCGCGTTAAATGCTAACTTTGGGATGGCTGCACGGAAACATGTCGTGTTTGGTGTCAAACATCTTGGAATACTACCCCTCCCCCCGCCAGTTCTGGCAGCGGGGGTAGCATTCCACCCTTCTAGAGGGATAGACATGTACCTACTGTGGAAACGCGGTAGAATCCTGAAGAGCCCTGGCATCACAAAATGGCTGCCACCAGTCACAGACACTGGGCTGCCCTCCTGCTGATGACCGAAACTCGCAGTGGAGTAAGCCCAACAATAGGTATCCTGTCACAGGAGGGTGTGACCACCTTCCAGACAGGGTTTAGTGTATTGGGGCTGGGTGGGTGCACTCCTAGAGTGCTTTGAAGTCCTGCACTGGGGAGCAGAAGGCTCCTCTGTGCATATGCCAGTTCAAACCAGCTCAGGGGCTACCTGCCCCTGCTCTGGCGCGAAACTGGACAAAGGGAAGTGGGTGTAGCCACCCACTCCCCTGACCCTCCCATAGGTGGGGTCATAGAGCTAGTCCCTCCCTTTCTTTTAGTATAAGAGGGGGAACCTGTGCATTGCAAACTAGATACCCCTGGACGACGCTCTGAAGAAGAATCCTGGACCTTCGACGTTCCACTACCTCTGGAAGACTGAAGAATCTCCCTTGGAGTCAAGGAGTGACTCCCTGCTTGGCAGGCACCAAAAACTACAACGACGGTCGCAAACTACGCCGCTCCCGCCGGAGCCCGAGGTCCCTGCAGCCCAAGACGAGGATTTCCTGACTTCTCAAAGGCCATCGTGAGTCCCCAGCGAAGCTGAGGCCAGTGGACCCCACGAGTGACGAGGAACCGCAGTCCCTGTGTACCGTGCACTATTGTCGAGTGCAACCCCTTCACGACGTTCTACGAACTTGTGCTTTGGACCACATGTGGTCCCAGCCTCTTGCAGGAATCCCTCCGAAGATCAGAGGCCTATCCCGTCCCGAGTGACCGTGGGCCCCTGTTGAAGGAATCCTCCCGAGGCGTCTTTGCGATCCCTTGCCAGCCGGCTTGTGGGTCCCCAGAAGACTTTTCTAAAGAACCAAAGGGCTCCCTGGTTGCTCCAGGCCTGCCCTGACTTACCCTTGCTGGGTGAGTTCCCCAGACCTTGCTGGTCTGCACCATTGACTTTACGCTTTCCACAAGACTTGCTGCTACCAAGGCTTGTTGGCTCCAATCGGGTTGCCGACACCGCAGTCAGCTGCAGACTTCGTGGGACACGCCGAATCCAGCTCCTGGTCGTCGTCGACGCCTCCTGGACCTCGTGGCCGAAGAGTCAAGACACCCGTGAACGACCTGAATCTGTCGACGACGGTGGGCATTCATCTTCCTTGCCCCGGGTCACTGCCCAGTGACTTTGAACACTGTCCCCTCTGCTTTCAGGTCTTCCTTCTTCCGAATCCAGGCTTGGATTCCACCGGACACTTCTTCGGACTTCACAAGCAGCAAGTCTTCATTGGCTCCCATTGAAAACGACGCCGCGACCCGACACCAAGGGACACCTATGCACCCGGCTTCCCTGGGTGAGGTAACTCCAGCACTACGGTGCTCCTGTGGGTGTTGGCCCTAGAACTACTTACCCTGTAAGTGACTTGCTTGTAGCTACTCCCGAAGTGCCCTTAACCTCTTAATTTCTAACCGCGACTTGCCCCATTGAAGTCTACGGCGATCCGCGCCTGTGTTCACGCACTGCACGCGTCCCCCGCGGGTCCTTTACTTACCTGCCTTGGGTGGTTTCGTGAGGCCCCAACACTTCTGAAGGCCCTGGGCCTTGACTCTTTGCAAGTCGTTGTTCTTAAGTCTCTTTCTTAGTATATGGTCTGGTACGCCCCTAGGGCCCCAGCCATATTGTGCTTAATTTATTGTGAAACGTTGATTTGTGCATATGTTCCTGACTTCTAATCTCATAAAGAGATTAGTAGAGAGTTGTTTAGTAATAAATACATATATATTTGATATATATACCTGTGTGGTGTCTTTTCATTTGGTGATTCAAGAGATTGTGTGGTAAAACAAGCTGCTTTACATTCCTCCAAGACTTAGCCTGAAGGCTGCTCTCCACAGCTACCACTAGGATAGCTTTCTATAAAGGTTGTCTTAAACCTACCTACCATAAGAGTCGAATTGTACTGGTGCAAGGTGTCCACTTTAATTAGTGAACAGCATATACCAGGCCAACTTCTCACATTCCCCAAGGAAGAAATTAACAAAATACAGGGGAAAATAACCGGTTTTATTTGGGCATCTCGTGGGGTACGGCTTTCTTGGAAAAAGCTAAGACGTAGTCTCAAGAAGGGTGGGTTAGCCTTGCCAGACCTTAGGCTTTATTGCATGGCATTCCAATTTAAAAACTTCTGTATGCTTATGGGGGAACCCAATTGCTCCACCTGGGGCCTACTATTGGGGGAAATGATTAAAGAGTTTGGTCCAGTAGCCTTCCTGTATAAATTCGGAGCCCAAAAATCCTTTAAAAAAGTAAGGCTAAAGGTCCTAAAAATATGTTGAGTCTTTGGTGTGGAGTAAGGAAGTTACTAAATATTGGATATTTTTCAGAATTTGCTCCGATTTGGGAATCCCCAGGGACGCCGGAATGCTTGAAGGATGCTTGGAGTCTTCCCTTAAAGCAAGCAGGGCTAGCTAAGTGGGGGGGGGGGCTTGATATCAACAGTAGGTGTACTACCCTGGGAAGTGCTGAGCGCAAAGACGGGCAATAGATTGTATAGGTTTAAGTACATGCAACTTACATCATGGTTCTCAACTGCCTCACGGGAGGCAGAGGGGCTATGGGACTTTGAGGCCCTACTCCAGGATGTAAGCCCGAAAAGTAAAGAAGTGGTATGGACAATTCCTGGAGGCAGATGAAGAGAAATTGGAGGCCCCTTATGCGATCTGGGTGGATGTACTCCAGGTAGAAAATATACAATCTCTTTGGACGGATTCATTAAAATTATTATATGCATTAGTAACTTCTGCAAACTTCACCATTTTTTTGTAATTAACAGATTGTATTGGACTCCCCGAAGAGTGGCTAAGTTTGTGTCACAGCCAGTCCCCAGATGTAAGAGATGTAATCTCCTAAGAGCTAACTATGTACATGTCTTCTTGACATGCCCCGAGATAAAAGAATTTTGGAAGATTGTGGAAACCACCATGAGGGACATTTTAGGGGAACATGTAGTTTTGACTGAGGCCTTGGTACTCCTAGGGGTGACAATGCTACGCAAAACACCTTGAATAGCAAGCAACTGGGTCTAGTATTTTACTTGTTGCTCTTGGCCAGGCGGGAGATTTGTAAACGTTGGTTAGATCCTGCTCCCCCTCACCCCATGGGGTGGTTAAGTGTTGCCAAGTGGACTAGCAATATGGACATTAAATGCAGTTAACCACGGTCAAGAGAAATTTGGGAAGATTTTATTAAGTGGGCTGGTTAACACCTATGATACCACCCAGGGCGGTTGGAAACATCCATACACAGTCCTATGATTACACCAGGTAACGGACCTAGGGGTGGTCTATTGCCCACCACCTATACGACCAGAGCCTGGGAGGTTCAGGGCGAGTAAATGCAATGGACCATGAGATGGACCGAGGGTGCTAAAAAAAAGTCCAAGAGCTGCAGTCGCCATGGTGATATGAGGACAAAAAAAAAAAAAGGATTAAATATCAGACCGTGTTATGTCTCTCAAAGAAACAGTGCTTAAGAAGTCAAGCAAATATAGGAGTTAAGGGTTATTAACTATTGTGTATCATTATTTCCTATGCCATTCGGTGTATGGTCACAATTAGGAATCCAAGAAAGAAAACCGAGGCCAACATTAACATCATTAGCTAAGACCCTACTTTATCAAAGCTTTTAAATTATTAAATTATTAACTAGTAATGAATTATGAATCTTTTTCTTTAAAGAACTAATTAATCATATTACTGCTTATTTAAAACTGAAAATAAAACACTCATTGAACCCAATAGTGACCTTTGGAAGCCACATAACAGAATAGTTTTTATTACTTTCCTGAAGGCAGTAATTAATTAAAGCAAAAATTCACCTGAGTAGGGCTGAAGAGCCATAGGCAACACTGTAGCAAGCACTTAAAATACAACAGGTCGGACATTGGCTGCCCGTCTTTCGGCTTTGCCAATACTTGTTTTGATAATTCATGAATTTTGTAAAACGTGGCTGTTAGAGGAGCTACCAAGACATTGCCTTTATTAAGAACAAAAAATGCCTAAAAGCAAATTATTTTTTTATTTAAAAATGCCCACATTGCCATAGGGATCTGCTTTGTGTGTGTATTTGCTCCTAGTGAAACATCAGAATGCCGCCAATCACAGTGAAGTTTACAAATGACTCAAACCTGACCCCTTACTCTATGCTGTATAGACGCAGTGGCTTGAAGAAAAATGTGAGTGACATCATAACAGAACTAATAACTTTTGATGTCATTTGACAAATCTTCACTAACTGACCAAACCACACAGTTCATCTACCTTAGCTCCTTCCTGGAAAGGTTTGGGGTTATCAATCAAGTGTGGGGCTGAGAAAAAGGGGTGTGCTGAAACCAGGGGCAGCTCCTCCGCTATGGCGGAGGAGCGTCGCGCCCCCTCAGCATCTAAGAAAAGTGACAAATAAATTGATAATAAAACGGGTTTAAAACCAGTTTTATTTTTCTTGTGCCGAGGCTTGAGGGCGGAGCCAGGGTAATGACGGGCTGGAAGGGGGGAGTGTTGGGCACTACGATTAACTGCGCATGTGGTTTTGGCAGGCCGTCTCAGGCCGACCAAACCCACATGCGTAGTGAAGCTCTCCAAACCCAGCTGCATTGCTGGGGTTGGAAAGAGCAAGCACAGTCTCCCAGTCTGTCCTGGAGCGCAATTCATCGGCGTTCAGGCCAATCCTGAAGCTGCTCTCATGCATGAGCGTAGCTTCAGGACTGGCCGCAGGGCAGGCTGGGAGCTTGTGCCTGAAGTGAAGAGGAGAGGAGCAGAAGAGCGCGATGCAACGCTAGAGGGTGGCAGGTAAGTTCTTTTTTTTTTTTTGTCTCCGTCGTCGTCGTCCCCCCGACCCCTTCCCCCACCCCACCTTTCTTCCCTGACACGAGCCGCTCCTGGCCAAAATGCTTATTCTGCATGCAATTTCCATAGGAAAAATAACAATACAGAAAAAAACGTCTGAACTGAATTACATCAAATTTGGCAGAAAGCTAGATCTTTATCCAGAAAGCGCGCTTTTGTTATTTGGGGTAGAGGCATTTTTGGGAAATTAATAATAAAAAAAATATATAATATTGCTATCTAGCTGCATAGGACTTCCGTGGGACCACAAGATTAAATGATAATGGTCTGATTGGCTGACTTAAACATCAACAGAGATAATGGGTGGCCTTTATAGTACTGGGAGACTCGGACTCCCCGTTCTGAAAAATAAATGAGAAAAACATATAGGGGGGCACAATAGGGAATACCCTGATCCCCTAACCCTTGTTGGGGGTGGTCCCACAGGGACAGCGCCCCACCCCCCCCTTTTGGGGGCCCAACATTTTTTTAAAAAATTAAGTATTTCGGACCAGCAGAAGTACCACAGGATTGGCAGAAAAAAAGGCTGCTATATTTCATTTATTTCCCCAAGGGGGTGGCCCGGGGTCAATGATTATTTAATTTACATTTGGGGCGAAAGGGGTGGGGTCCCATTTCCCGAGCCAACTTTTGGACCTGGGTCTCTCCATTGGGGCCCAATGGAATTATGTCCTTGGGACCACGTGTCCCAGGACAACAGAGAAAGCCAGCAGTCCTGTTACGAGGGTGGCCAGAGCCCCAGAAGCAATGTTGGACATCTCCGCCCCAACCCATGCCACCATCGGGAGGGGGGTAGTTAAGAGGGTCAAGATAGTAATACTCGACCCGTGCTCTTTGCGGGTGGGGAAAGAGAGAGAACATTGCTCTCCCCAACCATGGAATAGGCGCGCGGGAAGGACACAAGCTGCAAAGTCTGCTCTGCAGGGCCGGAGTGGGCTCCTAGTACTGCCAGCAAAAAACACAACATTTGAAAAACGCTGTAGGTGCGAAGGGTGGAACCATGGCACACGAAATTGGAAAGAAAATTGTACATCTCTACATACATGAAATGCTTTACTGGTTCATAGTTTAAATTGAAGAGCAGTAGTTTGGATGATGTCATTTGAGATGTCATGAGTGATATCACCAATTATGTTATTGAACATATCATGAATGATGTAATATACAAGGTAATGAGTAGTGTATGGCGGGGTGCAGGTTTAAGTTAGCTCACCAAACTAACTGGCAAATTTCAGTGGTTTTTTGGGTTAGAAACGTAACATTGACTGGCACTATCACCTAACTATAACGTCCCTAAACATGCGATTGCTTTTGGACTTTAATTCTGGTTGGTAGAAGGGTGTATCTAACAGGTATGGATCAACTTTAGGCAAACTTCAAGAAGATGGAGACTGCTGGATTATGTCGTCAAGGTATCAGAGTTCAAGGACATGACATCACAAACTTCACATCACATAGGAGAATTTACCCTTCACACTGCAAACTACAGTTAACACTAAAGCTCAGATGCAAGCTATTTTTTCTACAGACCAAAGATCAGGTAAACAGTGACATTCTGGATATGTTGCCATTGAATCAGGTTGAAGGGCAAAGCTCTACAAAAGGTGTCATCACAATAAAACTTCAAAGTGCTAGTGCTTGCACAATTGACTGACCCAACTGTAACTATAACTTGTGCCCTCGCCACGCACTGCTAATTACCTCCCATATTACATCACTCATGACATGTTCTATGACATCAGTGATAACATCACTGCAACATCTAAAATGACATCTTTGATGACAAGACTGTGCAAGGCTGGGGCACGAGTTATAGATACCTTACGGCAAGAGTCACAGTTACAAGTGTATATATATATATATATATATATATATATATATACATATAAACATATCTATCTCTATATCTATATAGCTATAGATCTCTATATATCTATAAATATATCAGGCTTTGGCCAAAAAACAGGTCTGTGGTGATTTATAATAAACTCCTCTAATATTTTCTCACCATAAGCAATGCCAGCCTCCCCACAGGCAGCCAGCCCCACGCTGTGCATGGCCTTCGAAGGCAGTGCGCGGCATGGAGTTTGCTGCCTGCGGTGTGCTGCCTTTAAGTGTGATAAAATATTACTTTGCATTAGAAAAACCTTAGAAATTCAATGGAAAAAACAAAGGTCAAAGTGGTGTTATAGTCAAGTGAAAATTTCAGTGACAACGTAGCGGTTCAAACGAAAAAAAAAAAATGAAATTCACCAGTTCTCTAGTAACTATAACTCGTTCCCTAAAATAACTATACCTCATGCCCTAAGGTAACTATAACTTGATCCCCTCACCATGCACAGCTAAATACCCCAAATATTAAATCACTCACGGCATGCTCTAACAAATCATTGAAACATCCCTGCAACATTTGAAATAACATCATTGGTGAGAAGACTGTGCATGGCAGAGGTGCGAGATATAGTTACTAGAGATAACTATAACCGGTGAGTTTGTGTTTCTTTTTTCTAGTTTAAAATGTTAGGTTGTCACTGAAATTTTCACTTAACTATAATGTTACTTAATTCTTTGGGTTTTTTTTCAATGAAAATATAAATACATACAAATAGATGGAGTAAGAAACCCAACTAGTAGAAAAGCAAACATACAAGAGAGATTCAAGATCAGAGCACGTAGTTGACATTAAACCTTCAAAGATTAGATTGATTATAATAAATATGGACAAGACAAACAACTACCAATTGATAACGGAACGAAACGAAGACACGGCCAAATTGGCACAATATTAGGAAGAAACACAAAGCCTTGAGAAAGCAGTACAGCAGTCACGAAATACATCTTGTCTGGAATGTACAAATAATGTTAAATTGATTTGAGTTGACTGAAATTCTGCTGTTATGTTGCCAAGATTTAAAAAAAAAAAAAAAATTATGAGTTGTACATTATACAGAGAAGTAGGGCATGTCCGGTAAGTCTCTAACCGGAAGTGGAGAGGATGAAAAACTGATACATGTACCTCTTGTGTTGTCAGCCTTCTAATAAATAGGTTGAACTGTGAGTAAGATTTAAACACATGTTCACGTTAGCTGTGAAATGAGGCAAAACCTCCTGTAAACCTTAAGAAATTGAAGGCACCGCACAGGCCAATGCAAGTAATTCACAAAAAAGTTCAAAATCTTTAGTGCACAATATGTTATTTTGAATTGAAGTCCAAGATTTTTTGATAAATTGCTTGAATGTAATATAATTCAATATTTCCAATTCTACAACACCCCTATTTTCAAGGGTAATAGTCCACGTCCCAGTCTTTTCTCTGTCCCCAGACTCTGAGATGGCCTATAGTACACCAAGCTACAGAGTCCATGACTCGGCACACCTGCCCTACTTGGGTTCACTGATTGAGAAGAAAAAAATGTATTGATTGATGGAAAGTTTCAATTAATCTCAGCCACTGATGAGTGCCTTGGACCGCATTCTCATTCATCATCATTATTGTTCACTGCGCCACTATGGACAGGGACCTTGCAAATGCAAATTAGTCTTGGCCCTACCCCAAATGGGACAGTCCAGCATGAACTGGATAGCCAACATTCCATTCACCACTTTGTTTTTGTCAGTGTCTTGACTGCAACGGATACGCTCATACATGGGTCTTATGCCCACTGTACCAAAAGACTTAAGCTGCGCATCACTCACGAGCCCTAACATGGCTGAAATATATCTAGGGTTGCATGTGTAACCTTTCAGAGGGAAGGTAGCGTCGTGGTTCAGCCTGGACTGTACCTATTGGAGCATGGATAAGAGTGACTTGTATATGGCTGGTCAATGGTCCCGGTTTGCAGTGGAATAGGGAGCAAAATATGCACTGGAATGTGGCTCAGTGTAATTTCCAGTGCCAATAATAAAGCCCTACTCCTTGCCTTTGCACCACTCTCCATTTCCGACACAGCAACAGGAAAGCACCAGAACAGGTGCACATGTTGGTTCATGGGGTCCGCAGCCTATATCCCCCACCCTGCCATTGGCTGAGATGGAGAAAGCAGGAGAGGGAAGCGTGAAATACTATTGCACACTGTAGCTCTATTCAGTGTGTTGGGCAGCAACACTGCAGCTGCCCGTGTGATTACTGCTGGATACGTGTGAGAAGTTGCATATGCTGCTATCTGGTCTGTGAATGACGAATCATGCACTTCTGCTGTCTGCCTGTACCTGTTCTGTGTGGGAGGGAGCTTTGCACCCCTGCTGCTGACACCTGTTCTTTGGGCTGGGGACCACTGCACTTCTGCTCTCCAAGCTGCACCTGGTTTCTTTATTAGTAGAGCACAGATGAACGTTGATTGACATTATACAGGCTCTTTGTCCCTGCCTTATGGCTGCCTGTACTATGCTGTACCGCCTCGCTTGCTGAAGGCCATCAGGTTTTGAACCTCCACTACCGTACTGAGTCACACAAGCGTGTGCCAGAGTCTGTTTGCTCGTATGCCCTTATGTCAGGGCGGCCAGTGCTGTTTTATCTTGGAGGCCTTCTTTAGTACAAGAGAGGTTACAGTACCTTGAATCATTGCACAATTGACGCTCAAACACAACAGGTCTGATAGCTCTAAATGAAAGAAAGGTTGGATGTACAACAGTAATGAGCCTTGGTGTGATGTTTGAAGTGACACGAGGGTGCAGCTAGATACCCGAACAGGTAACAGACCTCTTTCTAGTAGGACAGTAAGAATTTTCTTCTGTCCACTGCACACAACCCAAGCTGACATGGGACCCTACCATGGTTTAAGCGGCTCCTGTTTCAATGTGGTGTCAAATACTGTGGGAACCACAGTCAGATTATGGTCAGGGCAAACGCCATTCTGATGCAAAGTCAAATATTGTAAAAGAGCACATCAAAACAAAAGTAAAGCGACAAATTCAAAACTAAGAAAATAGAGTTGTTAAACAAAGAGCTCATCACCAGCTAAGTCCAACCCTTAAATTAAACATGGGAAAGCAGTTTAACTGCGCAAAAAACAAAAACAAATGTGATTTCCTAGAACTTAATGATATTGTTACTTCTTATCTATGGTGTCCAATTCAGTAACCTCGGAAGAACAGATGCTGAGTTAGCTTGGGATGTTTACTCTTGATTTATAATCATCAGTAAATGTCAGGGGGAAAGAGGGGTTACAAACTCACAGAGGCATGTTTCCAGCCGTAAAATGGTACATTTTCACAGTTGGGGTCTGACAAGACGAAACTCTGTACATCCTGAATCTCCCCCTACCTCGAATATATTTTAGAAACAGAATAATATTTGACAGAAAAAGACAAACATACTGGGCTAATGACCTTTTAGCTGAAGGGGAGTTAGGTACTGGGCAAAAAAAAAAAATCACCTCCTGTTTTTTTTCCCTTAGAACAAAAATGGTAACACCTAGTCTTATCATGAAAAGAAGGCTCTCTACTTGTTAATGCCTATTACACCCGTTGCCTTTAGGTTATAAAATAATACTAAAACTTTATAATCATTCATTGATTTAGTTTCCAGCACAGTATATCATTTGACTCCAATGGGAACATACAGAGCAATTTGGGAGGTCAACCACAGTACATACAGATGCTGACATGATATCGATGGCAAGCTGGAAAGAAATTACCAAATACAGCAGATTAATATCTCGTTTCACTACTACAGCCTTCTGCAGACATAAAATATATATCCTTACAGCAACCAAAATAATAATAATGAGAGCGGGAGATAAATGCTTCCCTCAAGGTAAACTATGTGATTAGCTGAGGGCAAAGGTGACGGGAGCAGCTACACTGCTTAACTTCACACTCTTAAATAAAAAGAGCGCGATGAGCGGATATAAAGGTTGAAGAATGGCGGCGAATGCTCTCGAGACGAGACATTGCAGGTGCACTTTATTTTTTTTATTTTTTAACTACAAGAAAAGCAGTCACGCGATCGATCTGAAACAGGGTCGCTGATTGGCTGATAAAGGCGCAATAGTAGGTGACGTGAAGGCATCCACCGTCGCAAGGGTCAGACAGGTTATCACGTTCCAGGCTCATGACTGAAATGGCCAAGTTTACAATGTTCAACGTGGAACCACTCCAGCAGAAAGCTGCAAAACTTGCACCCCATGTCCCTCATACAATATTAAGTTGCTTCTTTATCAACCTGAGTCTCTGCTTCAAAACCCATGGTATTCAAGGCCTGAACATTTCAGATGACTAAAGAAATTCTATCACATCTTTCCCAGTTTGATGGACATATGCGGACGCCTCCATCAAGCAGCAATTGCTACAGCATATGCTAGGCAGAGACACAGAATCCCCCCCCCCTCCTCTCCGCTCCTCCATCTAGCAGAACAAGCATTTGCAATGCAATAGGTCTCGCATTTGCGAGAGTTTAAGCTATTGGCATTGTAAATGACAATGCCTTTTATTTATCTGTTTTGCTAATTAACACATAAATAAAAGGCATTACAATGCCAATAGCTCAAACTCTTGTAAATACGAGACCTATTTCCTTGCAAAGAAGCAGCCGCCGTTGTCCCAGGCTGCTTGGAAAGTGAAAGCGCGCATGGCACGCTGAATGTTGCAGGAAAGCATGTCGTGCCTGCAGTACGAGAAACTCATTAAAGAAAATGGTGCTTACAGACTAAATAACACATACAGTGTAACAACAGAAGTAAAAGGGCCAGTCCTCGTGGGAGGTTACAAATGAAGACAAGGCGGTACTAAGGAGGAACTAACAAGCCTATTAACGAATCAGAAGCCAGCATTTACAAAGGACAATAACACAAGCCAGTGAAAAATATGGGCGAAGAATGGGCGGAGCTTCAAGTCCATACTCTAATACAGCATGGCTCGTAGATCAGCGCATGCGCTGCCCAGGCTTGACCTAAAAACGAAGCATCTTGTCGGTCAGCGCAACACAAGGAGCTTTAGAGTTGCCAGAAGGGTAAAAGTAGGCAACCCAAAACAGCTGCAACCCATAACAAAACTCTTCTATCCATAGCTAAGGACAGAACAATAGACTCCGCCTTTTTGTTAGAGGAAGTGTTTGGTGATAGCTGGGCGTGTATGCGAGTTGTTCCCAGCTGGACTAGAGAGAAAATGCCATAATGTAACATCATCTTGATTTACAACATTATGGATGCTGGCATTAGGGCCCATTTGCCAAAGGAACAGCATAGGCAGAGTTAAGCTAGCATAAGTGGGGAGTTTAAAAGAGATACAGGGAAAATTATTGCATTGAAGGGACTTTTGATAAAGGGATATTTTCATTGCACCTCTAGGATGACCTATATGTTAGTCCATCTGTTAGTTTATAAACAAAAAGCTGTAAACCCTAGAATGTGTTATTATGACAAAGTAAACAAATATGGAAGACTCAGTGAGTGAAAAGCATGGTGACTCGATTTGCTGATTTATGACTTTTTTCTTTAGGAGCATGTGCTGTTAGGATTCCCTAGCCTATCGAAGTTTAATCCTTTCAGGAAAGTAAAGACATCAACCAACATATATACTGGTACTCAATTACATGCTACACGCCATAACTCATTTGCAGCCCAAAAAAAAAAAAAAAAGGACTACCTAGTGCCACATCACCAAAACCTAATGGAAATGCAAATAGAGCATGACCAACCACCCACAAAATGTCATGGGACTGGGGGGCAGACCATACAAACAATGACAGAAGCATGAAAAACACATGACAGCAATGGCTAAAGGGGTCTGACGGGAGGTCCACTCGCTCTCTGTTCTTCCTACTGCACGTTTTTTTAAAAAGAACTGATGAAATGAGGTGTTTCAGACAAGGAAAGCTGTGTAAATCAGATCTAAACTAGCTTTGACAAAGCCAAAATGCAGTGCCTTGGCAAACCGCTGCCATTGTTATTTTTTACTGCACGCATATGCTACAAAGATAAACTGGAAGCAACATGCTGAAACCTACATTGGTTTGCCATATTCTGGGAATAACAATTTGAAGCTTTACAAAACATTGACTGATGTGGCTGTTTTACCAGTGATGTTATTTAATAACAAGCCACTCAGCTGTCTCTTGCTTTTTAATATTATATATGAAGGAGAGAACAATAAATAAGGACCTAACCACATGCTCAAATTGCAGATACCTACAATGTTAGAAAGCCACTTCTTCACTTCATAACAACAATGTGGAGATGGAAAATAAATTACAAAGAGTGCAGGCTAACTAAATAGCAAATATTTATTGATAACAATAAAAAAGCCAATTTTGAACCACTTTGTCACTGAAGAGAAGGGAACAATTTTTTGGCAAATGTGATCAGTACAGCCACTCAAAGTGAAGGGAGCGAATTAGTAAGGGAGGCTGACAGAGCCCCATGCTGTATGCTATTATAGGTGCTCGAAATATGTAAAACAGTTATGTTATTAATGTAAACAAGGAAAAGAAATTGTGTTGTGGTTGTGTCAGAATCACATTTGACATCGATTCATGAAGCAAGGGTTGTGCTTTAAGAATTACCACAAATAAATAGAACTTTCAATTAGTGCTAAAGCCCAGTCTGTCACCGCCATTAAGGCACATTTGAATGTGAACGCAAAAACATTTTAAATATAGGAATTACAAGGATTGCCTCAACAGAAAGGTGTAGCTGCTTTCTGAAGTGTAAAGGGTGTACGTGGAAAACCTACTCCTATTCATTGATCTTCAGGTACATCCTCTCCCAATGTTCAAGGAGTCATATTCGCTCTGACCAAGGCTTTTACACCTAATAAGACCAGAGAGGACATTGTGCGGATAGAGGAGATCTCCATCATTAGCCAATCAGAAGAGGGGGGACACTACGGAAGGAACCACTGGGACCTATACTGGCAGATAAATGCTCTTTGGTAGTCACAAAAATTGGCTAAGTTAACACTGGAGTTGAGTTTTTTTAGTCTGAGCTTTTAATTGATATTTTTGGTTTTAATTTTCAAAGAAATGTTGAGATGTTTATGAAAATAGTTTTGAAGAACTCATTTGAGAGTCTATATGGTAAAGGCTAATTAAGCACTTTGGAACTGGGGTTGTCATCATTTTGATTGTCTCCAATCTGCCCAACCAGAATATATTAACCATTCTTCCAATAGATTAGATATATCTTGTCATTTAATTTTATTGACTCCAAGACATTGTTGCTAAACTAAATTTCCAAGTATTTCAGGAAATCCGGTTGCCAAGATATGCCAGTACTGCGGAGAATGGCCGAGGTGCAGTGAACATTCAATGGGTGGATTTCTGGTTTGTCTTTGTTAACAGTATATCTGGAGACAGATGAATAATTTCCAATTGTATCAAGTATTGTAGGTAAGGCAGTGTTGATATTTGCTGCAAAGATTAAGATATCATCTGCATAAGTAGCTACTTTGTAAGAGTCCTTAACAAGGTAAATAAAGGAGATTCTGTGGTCAACTCTTATGAATCATGAGTAGAACTTCAACTGAGTATCAACAGAAGTGGGGATGGAGGGCCGTCTTGGTGAGTGCCTTGGCCTAGATTACAGGGTTTTAGGAGGTACCCTTTAGTCTTACTTTTGCTGAGCAACTGTTAAGGAAAGCCAAAACTGAATCTGTGAAGTGTGGCATGAAGGAAGGAAGAAATTTAGTTTCAAACACATCATTTTCATATATTCACAATAATGAAAAATGGCAACAAGTTTTAAAAATGTGTTTGTCTAAACTGGTTTCATTTTATGATGCGTCATAAAGAGGGTGCATTGCGCTTCTGAACTTATGTATTCTACAGAACCCAAAGAGTAAAGTCTCAGAAGGAATTGCATAAGTTAAACAGTGTTCATCAGGCGACTGTTTATCTTCTCTTCTTGAGACTGCTTTTGCCGCCACTCAGGACAGGGGCTGAATGAGCAGTGCCAGGTGTTACAAGGAGTAAGCCAGGGAAAACAACTGCTACCGCTGGCAAACCCTAAGTGACAGCCTTGACTTTATGTGCTTTAATTATTCATGAAAATCATACCTTAAAATCAGAAGAGGTCACGGTAGACAAAGATGGATGGAAGACTGGTTTCTGAGAAAGTGTGATAAATCCCAACAAGTCAGCATCTTGGAAAAGCCAATAGGCTAAGGCTCAGTAAATCCCATGCAGCTTTGGTAAAGTCGTATGTGCCAGACAACACTCCATATATATGTGCCGGATCTGATTCAGTCACACGTTAGCAGTACATCTAATAGTGGAGTAGGCTTAGAGTGGCATTACATAGTAGATACAAATCCTAAAGACAAGTAGTCCTGAAGCACTAGCATATGAGCTGGGACAGAATGGGTCACATGTGAAATGCACTGTGCACTTCTGAAATCTTAATTATGTCCCTAATGCCTTTTTCTTCTCTGCTGTAATTTATTAAGTACTGAAAAAGCTAATAGGTTTAATTTTTGTACAGGGCATGTTATAGGACATGCACAGTGAGACACATGGGCACCCAGAGCAAGACAGTTTCAGGCTCTTATGTGTACACCAAAATCAACACATAGACAAACACCCAAGTAACATGTTGTAGGAGGGATGGGCGGATGTATGGACGAGGAGACTGTTTTCTTTTCCTCAATTTTGCATTTATTCAACGTTCACAGTATTAAAGAAGTCAAAGATTAGGATAATTCTCCGTAATGAAGCACATCTGGTTGTAGGCAACCTATAACGGCAGGTTTCTCCTTTTTTTCTCTCTTCTGTAGGTTTTCTCCGTGAGATGGGACTGGCCCGGAGTCCACTAGGTTGCAGCGACTCAACAAATCCTCAGGGGGCGACCACCACTCCTCGCTCCAGGCCTTGGCGCTTTCCTCCTGGTCAACGGTATCCTCGTAGGCTCCTTCGATGTCGGTTGACTCTTCGGCATGTAGACAGCTTCCTCCTTCCTCTGGCGTCTCTGCCCTCCTTACGCATTGATGACGGGCCCCTTTTCTCCTCCTTGTGGCTTCCTGGATTGGCTCTCACTGCTGGCCGCCCCCCCCCCCTCCCTGTTTAAAGAGACACAGGTCCATTTTCTGATAGGTGGTTCTCTTTCCCCGTTTTGGTTTAACCGTTTTTCTTCTTTCACAGGTGTTGCAATGTTTGCAGCGTTCGACACGGCTGTTGCGGGGGCATTCCTGGGGTAAGTATAGGAGTTTGTGGCTGATTTCCTCACATCCGTTTTCCCATACATTCTTACTAGTAAGAATACTGTCTTGGGGATACCTAGACATACCTAGTGAACCACGAAATACTGGCCAGCAGATTAGCAGAGCTAGGGATCCAAGATACCGCCCTCACCTTATTGTCATCTTACCTAGCGGATAGAACTTTTTCCGTCGAACTAGGAGACTCGGTTTCCAAGTCTTTCAAATTGCCGTGTGGGGTCCCTCAAGGCTCTTCGTTGAGCCCCACACTTTTCAATATATATGTGGCTCCTTTGGCCTCGATCATTAGGGAGTGTGGTTTCTCGGCTGTCTCCTATGCAGACGACACCCAGGTGGTGGTGGTCAGTCTCAAACAACGTGGAGGAGACAGCCGACCGTTTTAACTACTGCATGACGCAGGTAAACAAATGGATGCAGTCCAACTGCCTGAAATTGAACGGCAAAAAAACCGAAGTCATGCTGTTAGGATCCGATTCATCCCTATGATCTCCTAGATGGTGGCCTGCCAGTCTGGACGAATGCCTAACCCCAGTCCCTAAGGTTAAGAACCTAGGATTCATCTTTGATGACAAATTGACATTTAACAGTCAGATTAATAAGCTTTCCTCTACTTTCTGGTTTATTTTAAAAATGATAAGGGAAATCTGCCCATTTATCTCCCCGATGCACTAAAAAAACTAGTTACAGCCTTGACCCTCTCCAGACTGGACTACGGTAATGCCCTATACATGGGGATCCAATCCCAGTACTTACTAAAACTGCAGCGATTGCAGAATGCAGAAGCCAGATTAATACTGGATATCCCCAAGTATGAGCCAGTTTCCCACAGATTAAGAGCCCTCCACTGGCTTCCAGTAGATAAAAGGATTACATTAAAATCACAATGCTTGGCCTTTAAAGCTCTACATGGTATAAGGCCACAGTTTTTGAGGACGCACTTGAAATGGTATGTGCCAGCCAGAAGTTTAAGATCAGCTCATACAAAACTCCTACAAACACCCAAGTTCAAGCAGGTCTGCTGGGGTGGAAGAAGTTTCCTATTAGGGACAGTTAAGACCTGGAACCTTCTTCCAATTTCGATAAAGAGCAGCACATCGCTTATGTCTTTTAGAAGAGCGCTGAAAACCTGGCTCTTCTCCAACTGATTCAGCTTGTATTCCATACTAGCATCACTCTGTCCTACCGATTCTAGCGCCAAGACGCCCCTGGGCATTCGTGCGCTGTACAAATTTATCAATGAAATCAAATCATATAATCAGCATTTGTCTTCTCCGTTCCCTTCTGATGCAGGGTCTGAAAATGGAAAGGCTGTAATGCTAAATTGTTGCCTTTGTTGCGGGCCATCCACTCAAGTGGGGAATGATCAGTGAAAAGGGTAAATTCCCTCCACTCAAGATAATAGAGTAGGGAGTCAATAGCCCATATGATTCCTAGGGCCTCTTTTTCAAACACGGCATAAATGTTTCTCTCATGAGAATAGCTTCCTACTAATAAATACAATGGGTCGTTCCTCCCCCTTTTTGTCTACCTGTCATAAGATGGCCCCTAGCCCTATGTCTGTCTGAATAATAAAGGGTTTTGTGTAATCTGAACTGATAAGTGCAGGCTCACAGATCATGGTTTATTTTAATCTATGAAAGGCCTCCAGCACTTCTATGGAGGGTTATTGCAGTTCTATTTCGGTTTTGGTGGCTTTCTTCAACAGGTCGGTCAGGGTGGCCACTATTTGAGAGAAGCATGGTATGAAATGCCTATAATAACCAAGGAGACCTAAAAAAGCTTGAAGATCTTTTTTGCTTTTGGGCACAGGCACTTTGGAAATGGCAGCCAGTTTCTCTGCTTGGGGTTTGATATATCCTTCTCCCTGGAGGAACCCTAAGTACTTTACGGGCCGCTAAATGACTTTTTTCCCAGTTGACCTCTAACCTGTTCTTGTTTAAGGCGTGTATGACTGCCTGTAAGTGTTCCAAGTGTTGTTCTCATGTGGAACTGTAGATGATGATATCATCTATGTATGCTTCTTAGTATCCATCATGTGGTTGGAGTATTTAATTCATCATGCATTGGAAAGTCGCGCGGCCCCGTGAAGCCCAAAGGGCAGAGCCGTAAATTAATACAGCTCTCCAGGGTGGAGAAGGCTGTCTTCTCTTTGTCCTGTTCTCTAAGGGCCACTTGCCATTACCCCTTACAAAGATCTAGGGTACTAATGTACTGGACTTCTCCCAACCTTTCCACCATCTCATCTACTCTAGGGAGTGGATTAGCATCAAACTGTGATATTTTATTCACCTCCCTGAAATCGATGCAGAATCGGATGGAACTGGACGGTTTCAGAACCAATGTGATTGGGGAGTTCCATTCACTACAAGACGGCTCAATAACGCCCATTTGCAACATTTGCTTTACCTCTCTCGCTAGGATAGCTCTCCTGGCATCGGGTACACGTTAGGGTTGTAATGAGATTTTTTCCCCTGGTGCAGTATTAATGGGGTCTTCTAACAGATTGGTTTTACCCAGCAGAAGGACAAACATCTCCTGACATGAGTGGAGGTGATTCATCAACTCTTGTTTCAAGGGTGCTGGGAGGTCTAGATCTATACTTTGTAGGTACAAAGGGGTTACCCACCCACTTTTTAGGGAGTCGATATGATAAATCTGGGTCATTTTTTGGTTTGAATCCACCTCGATACGGTAGGTAACTGGTGTTACCTTTTCTGTTGCCAAATAGAGTCCCTGCCCCTAACCCAGGAGTTTATGATCCAATGATGCCATCATTAAGAGGACACAATCACCTAAATTTAAGGATCTCTATTTCGCCGTTTTGTCATACTGGGTTTTCTGTGAGAGTTGTGCCTGTTCCAGATTGGTCCTGACTATGTCCCTGATCTGACCCAAATATGACGTGAGGTTAGTTACATATTCGAGTAGGGGTTTGGTCCCATCTTTCTCCTGTCCCCACCCTTCTTTGGCCATATCCGAGATCGAACGAGGTTGTCGTCCGTATAGAAGTTCAAAGGGGGAGTGCCCAGTGCCCTTTTATACCTTGCAACTAATCGCAAACAAGGCAAGTGGTAAGATAACATCCCACGTCCTTGTCTAGAGATCTAGCAATTTCTTCAAGGTACTTTATAAAGTGGCATTATACCTCTCTACCATACCGTCCATTTGCGAGTGATATACAGCGGTCCGGATTTCTTTAATTCCCAATTGACGAAATCACTGTTGCATACGAAGGGTGTCCCTTGATCGGTTAGGATCTCTCTAGGAAACCCCACCCTCGAAAATATGTTGATCATAGCCTGGGCTATATTGGTGGTATTGGGTTGTCTTAAAGCAACGGCCTCAGGAAATCGAGTGGCATAATCTACAAGGACCAGTACATAACGGCAACCACTACGGGAGGGAAGAAGGGATTCTATAATGTCCATGCCTATCCTCGTGAAGGGTTCTTCTAGTAGAGGTAAGGGCATAAGGGGGGACTTTAACAGGATGATATGTGCTATTTTTCTGACATATGGGGCATTCCTTACAGTATTTTTTTACTTGTTGGTAGATCCCTCACCAATAAAACCTCTCTAGAATAGATTTTCAGTCTTTTCAGTACTCAAGTGGCCCCCTTGCAGATGACTGTCAGCTAAGAACAACATCTTTTCTCGGAAGGGCACTGGTGCCAACAACTGTGGTGGGTCGGCTTTCCCTCCCTTTCTATATAGTAACTCCTCTTTGAGGAAAAACTGAGGACCTACATGTTCAGGATCATCTTGTTCAGAGGTGACAGTCCTCCAGTTGAGTAGACCTAAAACTCCTGTCAGTATCCCAAATAAATTCCTCAGAATATACTAGTAACACAAGCCAGGGGGTCTTCTCTTCCTTTCCTCCCTTCTCTGGTTTCTGCTTTCCCTGGGTTTTGAGGAGGGCCATTCATGGTCCTCGGCCTGGGATAAAGGAGCGGTACTCCACCAGTCATCTCCATCTTTCCAGGTCTCCTGAACCAGATTCTCAAGGTGGGGTAATAGATTCCCACGATTAATGGTTTCAGAAATTTAGGTATCAATCCTACACATAGAGGCACCACAGGGTTGCATTGAGGTTGGAGCTGTACCTTAGTTGTGGGGTACCTCTTACAATCACCATAGACACACTGAATGTTAATAGTCCCCGTGGTTTTAGCTATGCCTCCTTGGAAGATCTGAGGTCACATTACACTTTGCAGACACCCCGCATCGACGAGTGCAGATCCCCCACAACCCCCCAGAAAAATTCCAGTCTTTTTGCCCTCCCCAGGAGGCAGATGGTGGCAATAGCCCCTGATCTGCCACACCCCCCAGGGGGGACAGAAAGTCCTCTAGGCACCAGGGATTATGCTTTTTTTATGCATAGGGTTGGGGGCTGCTCAGAATGGGCATGCTAATGCCCCCACCCCCAAAAAAGTCTTTCTGCCCCCCCCCCCCCTGGGAGGCAGATCGGGACAATAGCCCCTTATCTGCCCCCCTGGGGGGAGGGGGCAGAAAGCCCACTAGGCACCAGGGATATGTTTATGGGCATGTCAGGGAGAAGCCCCATATGCAAGGGCCGCACCCCTGTTCTTTAGGCACACATTTTGGCTGTTTCATTGATAATTTTAGTCACTAGAAGCCAGGGAAAGTTCGTGTGTGTGTGTGAACTGGAATTTGGCTGACGGTCTGTGTACTGACCTTTGGCTGGCATTTTGCTGGCGGTGTGTGTGGACTTGCACTTGGCTAATGGTGTGTGTGGACTCGCGCTTGAAGACGGTGTGTGTAGATTGGCGCTTGCCTGGTGGTGTGCGTGGAGTAGCACTTGGCTGCTGGTGTACGTGGACTGGCACTTGGCTGACGGTGTGCAGGGATGGCGCTTGGCTGGCGGTGTGCAGGGATGGCGCTTGGCTGGCGGAGTGCGTGAGTGGCGCTTGGCTGACTGTGTGCATGGATGGCGCTTGGCTGGCAGTGTGCGTGGATGGCGCTTGGCTGGCGGTGTGCGTGGATGGCGCTTGGCTGGCGGTGTGCATGGATGGAGCTTGGCTGGCGGTGTGCGTGGATGGAGCTTGGCTGGCGGTGTGCGTGGATGGAGCTTGGCTGGCGGTGTGCGTGGATGGAGCTTGGCTGGTGGTGTGCGTCGATGGAGCTTGGCTGGCGGTGTGTGTGGTGGCGCTTGGCTGGCCATGTGCGTGGATGGCGCTTGGCTGGTGATGTGCGTGGATGGTGGTGTGTGTGGACTGTCTCTTGGCTGGCGGTGTGGCTTGCATGGATCCCCCTGTGTTTTCTTACCCAGAATCCCCTGCAAACCTCAAATTTACTTAAAAAGTCATATTTTCCCCACATTTCTGCGTAGGAAATTTGTAGGATCACCGTGGAGGCACAAATTTCCTACCATCCAGCATTCCCCTTGGTCTCCCAAGAAAAATGATACCTCACTTGTGTGGGTGCCCAAAGTAGCATCAGCGTAAAACGTATAAACAAATTGCCCTTTTAGACCCGCTTTGGGCCCCTCTCAATCTCTACACGTTTTTGGCCCTTCCATGTCACAGGCACTTGGCCCATCCACACAAGTAACGTATCATTTTTATTGGGAGACTGAGGGGAACGCTGAGTGGTATGAAATTTGTGCTGTGTGGTGATCCCAGAACTTTCCCACACAGATATTAGAGGAAAATGTGACTTTTTAGCTAAATTTGAGGTTTGCAGCGGATTCTGGGATGGAAAATGTTAGGGGATCAACGTAAGCCACACCTCCTTGGACTCCTATGGGTGTCTAGTTTTCAGAAATGTCTGTTTTTTTAGGTTCCCCCAAATGTCTGCAAGCCTGGGACCAAAAACACAGGTGCCCACCTATCTATCACAAAACAACCTGGTTTTTCAAGGGGGTCACCAGTGTTTTTGGTCCCGGGCTCGGCGGTCATCTAGGAAGTCCAGGGAGGTGTGGCGTGCGTTGAACCCCCAACATTTTCCTACCCAGAATCCCCTGCAAACCTCAAATTTAGCTAAAAAGAAAATCAAATTTTCCTCACTTTTCTGTGTGGGTAAGGTGTGGGATCACCGGTCTGCCACAAATTTCCTACCACCAAGCGTTCCCCCAGGTCTCCCGATAAAAATGGTACCTCACTTGTGTGGGTAGGCCTAGTGCCCGCGACAGGAAATAGCCCAAAACGTACTGTGGAGACTTCAAAATTATCGATCGCAAAACTACCTGGTTTTGCAAGGGAGTCACCTGCATTTTTGGTCCTGAGATCAGTGGCCATCTTGGGAAACCTACCACACCCAGACAATTCTGAAAACTAGACACCCAGGGGAGTCCAGAGAGATGCGGCTTGCGTGGATCTCCCAACATTTTCCTATCCAGAATCCCCTGCAAACCTCATATTGAGCTAAAAAATGACATTTTCCTCACTTTTCTGTGTGGGAACGTTGTGGTATCACCAGGCCGCCACAAATTTCCTACCATTCAGCGTTCCTCCAGGTCTCACGATAAAAATGGTACCTCACTTGTTGTTATGCATTGCATACAACTAGATGTGCTTCATTACAGAGAATTAGCCTCATCTTTAATTTCTTTACTACTGTAAAATTTGAATAAAAGCAAAATTGAAAAAACAACGGCCTCCTCGTCCATATATCCACCCATCCCTCTTACAGCTGTTGTCAGAAATGAGATCAGGAAGTATGGAGGCTGCGGTCGACAAAATGGCAGAGAGCCAGAAGAAACTAGAGAGGGCCATGGAGAAATTTCTGACCACTGCTGCAGAAGATAGACAATCTATAAAGCCCTGACAAGCAAATCCCTGTCCCAGGACACGGCCATCGGGAAACTCGCAGACACCGTGGGACAACAGAGAGGACACACAGCATTGCCCTCGGTGGTGCTCCAAAAATGATGGAGAAGATCCAGATTTCTTCTTTAACAATTTCGAGAGAATGGCACAGTCCGCAGCATAGCCAGCAGCTAGATGGGGCAGTACTTGGGCCCTTTATTGACGGGCAATCTACAATCTGTTTACCAGGCCTCAAATCCCCAGGGCACCACCCGTTATGGGGACATCAAAAGAAGCATCCTTGAATGACTGGGAGTCAATAACGACCTATCATGTCAGGTTGCGCCAAATTGAAGAAGGACCCCAGGAAACCCCTTGGGCCCTGTATTATCGCATCAAGGATATAATGGACCAATGGCTCAAACCCCTCACCACAACCACAGAGGATATCCTTAAAAAAGATCTATATGGATCAATACCTCACCTCCCTTCACCCTCCAATGCAAAAGTGCGTCCACAACACACTCAATTAAATTTGGAAAGAGCGGTGGAGATAGCAAGTGCTTTCAGCCGAGCCCAGGAGCTACATAAGGGACGAGAGGACACCATTTGGAGACACCACAGTGCTGGATCCCCAAGACCCCCTAGACATCCCCCGGCCAAGAAACCCGAGACAGTGATTTTTGATCCCTGGACAGATGCATAAACGTAGCCCCTCCATGTCCCAAATGTTACCAGTGTGGAGGTTTTGGCCATATAGCCCGCTTCTGTCCCCAGAAAGATGAGCCCATGGAAATAGGGATCGTCTGCCAATCGGCTCATTTCAATTTCGGTTTTACTGAAATGACGTTAGCGCGACGTGCGCGCTGATCGTCATTTCAGTGAAAAAAAATGTACAGCCTCGGGAGCTGGGGAAGCTCTTCCCAGCTCCCGAGGTGGTTTTGGGGGAAAGGAAATCTCCCTTGTGCCCGCACCAGAGGGATTTCCTGTGCCATGTGCAAGGACGGCCGGGAGCCGTCCGACGTACATGAGCACTTTAGTGGCGGACGGCTCCTGGTCATCCGACGAATGGAACTGGTTAACTGGATGCCATAACATTTGCTGAAGAGCCTCCAAACGATGATCAAACTTCTTAAGCCTAATGAAAAAAACCTACTACCGATTTTACCAAGAAAGAAGATCAAGAAGAACACTAAAAAACAGCTAAGGATCTCAGTAAATTCAACATGGAGAGATAATAATATTCAAAAACATGAACAGTTACATAGATGAGGCTCACAGAAAGTTGCCAGTTGGTGCCACAAAGGTCTTGACAAACACTTCATCTGCCCTAGAGAGGCAAAATATAGGGCAGAGGCCTCGTTTTCAGGATTTGACAAAGGGATATCAGCAAGAATGCGAACGGAGGTTGGTCCAGGACAAGGACGGATGCATACCCACAGCCTTCATTTCTTTTCTATTGAATGAAGTATCACAGAATTTAGGGGGCACTTACATTATGTTTGATTTTTTTTTTTTTTAAACGAGCGATAAGAAATTAATTGACTCTTACATATTAATGGATCTATCCACCGCAAAGGCAAAGAGTTTCCCTGCAATTCTGGGCCTTGCGTAGATCATCAACCTCATAAAAGACTCACTTTGACCCTCATTGTAAATGCAGCACATCTTTTCTCCTCCAAACCGGCTAACTAGATATATTCTCATGCATATAGATGTCCTCCCATTTGCAACTCATCTACTAAACACTTTAGTGAACCAAGTGGCATGCCCTATGGTTAACCTGGCAAAATGAAAACACATGGTTCCTACCTACATTCGTTTTCACAGTGCCCCATAGGCTTATCTTCTCCGTAACATCTACATAATAGAAAATTCATCTGGGCACCAAATAGATGCTTTAAAGATCTCACTTCTGGTGGCCTGCCTCGATTAAAGAAACACAACTCCGCACTCACAACCATCACGCCATCTAACACCTCACAACCACTAAACCATACAATCTAATCAGCACAATACCACCCAAAGTTGAAAACATCTACAACTCCATGCAAGGGAGCAGCGATAACCTACACCCTCATAGTCTCAAGACCTCCACAGGGCAATCGGCAAGACCCACCTTAAAGGAACTTCCAGTGATAAACAAAGACATCACAAACAAGATCTTACAAGGGATCAAATCAGGTTCTCCTAAAGATCCGATCCCCCCCACACATTTTGATTCAAGGAGGAGATACCATAATGACTACCACCACAGAATTAATCACACTATCCCTCACGCAAGGAAAAGTGCCGAAGGCCTGGAAACATGCAGTAGTCTGGCCATTGCTGATAGGAAACTACCGACCCATCTCACTCCTACCCATCCTAGGAAAGATAGCTGAAAAACACGTCAACAATACACGATCACACTTCCAGGAGGAGAACGAGGTGCTTCACCAGACCCAAATGGGTTTTATACCATCACATAGCACAGAATCTGCCTTACTACTGGTCACAGAGGAACTTAAGGAAATCCTCGATCAAGGGGGCACCGCTGCCATCCTGCTGCTAGACCTAAGCGCAGCTTTTGATATGGTGGACCACAAAACTCTAATCCTTAGGCTAGAGAAAGCAGGTATACTAGACAGCGCTCTGCGATGGATAGGGTCATTCCTGAGGGACAGATCCTTTCAGATCACAGAAGGTGGCTACTACTCCGACGTCCTAGAAGCAACATGTGGAGTGTCACAGGGCTCTGCACTTAGCCCTACTCTATTTAATCTATACATGCAACCCCTGGCCGAGATTGTTCAGGAATTTGGGCTGTCACTCGTGTCTTATGCAGATGACACACAATTGATAGTTGCAGTGGCAGAGGGCCCCAAATCGAAACACAAGCAAGTGGCTCCCTGTATGGAAAAGGTAGCAAGCTGGATGACAAACTGTAGATTAAAACTAAATGGAGACAAAACGGAACTTATATTCCTAGGAAATAATCTTCCATCAAGAGTCACCATTGAGTGGCCAAAAGGACTGGGCAGTCCGCCGGTCCACAAAAACTCCATAAAAAACTTAGGAATGTGGCTTGATAGTAACCGGATGATGGAAACACAAGCCAGAAAACTAACCGCTACATGTTTTGGAATCCTGTGTATGCTCTGTAAAATTCTAGGCCTTATCCCAGAGGAAACCCGAAAGACAGTGATACAGTCCCTGGTGATTTCACGCCTGGACTACGGAAACGTTCTCTTCTTGGGGTCACCTAAATATGTACTGAACAGGCTGCAGGTGCTACAGAACGCAGCCGCCAGGGTACTTAGAAATATACCCAGGTATGAGTCAGCTAAAGAGGCCCTGAGACTACGCCATTGGTTGCCAGTTCAGGCCAGAGTCAAATTTAAAGCATTATGCATAGCACACAGGGCCTTGAATGGCAAAGGCCCCGCTCCCCTCAGGGCACTCATCACATCATATACACCGAAAAGAGCCCTAAGATCTGCCTCAGATCGCCTGGCTAAAACCACCCGGATAAGACGAGCCAGATGGGGAGGAAGATCATTCTCGCACCTGGTACCTAAACTCTGGAACTCCATGCCAAAGGAATTAAGGCTTCTTACGGATGAGCCTAGCTTCAGAAAAAAACTGAAGACATGGTTGTTTCCTGAATGAGTTAATGCTAATTCTGACCTCCTGCTCCGCAGCGCTGGGAAGCCATCGGGCAGCTATGCGCTATATAAAACTCACAAACAAACAGCCAAACCATCACCATCCAAGCCCACCTCCCCCTCTTCTGCCTCAGCCTGGCCTTAGGCTCAGCTTCAGACGTGGTCTGACAACAAAAAAGGACTACTCTGGTTATCCCTATTCTGGTCTTGTGCTTTGGGCTGAATGTGACTGCAACACCGTGACTGATTCCATCTTTACTCACGCAAAGAGACACTGGGCACCAAGAACGATTATTAGGTATATTATGGGGGATAAACAGTAAACGCTCCACATCAAAGAGCGCTTGCGTGGCAAGTGCACTCTTGTCCATTCAGACCCCAGCAGCAAGATGGTCAGAGGAGGAGAAAGCACAGGATTTAATTATGCGGGGGGAGGAGAAAGCACATTGTTGTATTGAGACACTAGGAGTGCTTTGTTTAGTTGAATTTAAGCCCAGGTAAAAAAGTGACCATCTTCTAGGTGGGAATGCCAGGCAGCAGAGTGTACATAAGCTAGTGGCATATAATACACTAAGATCACATAAGGTGTTTGGTCTCTAAAGAGGACAATTACATAATATTACTGTGGATGGTATAATGCTTGGAATGTAGAGTGGGTCTGTGCATTTAGAATTGTCAGGACTCTGACGGGCACTGTACATTGTTATTTTGTTTTGGACAGGAGATTAACAAGTGGACAATAGTTTAGGCAATGTAAGATCAGTTGATCAAGTGCTAAGGGTGATGAAAGGGGTACATTTAAGAGTATGTTTCATGAAGTATGGTAAGCAAGTTTACATATGGATCAATGCATGAGCTTTGAATCTTCTCTCTTCTCACCAGTGCGCCAAGGTGGGGAATCACTGCTGCTGCAAAGAGAAATTACAGCTCTTCCGCACTTGGTCCTGGAAGGGCAGCAAGGCTGTTCTTTACACAGGAATTACTCCAGATCTCTTAATGTCAAGTTCTTTGAATGGAAACAAATCCCTGGGAGGTGTTGGGGCTGAGGCAAGGTATATGAGCAGTGCTTGAGAGGGATCAGACATTATGATTGGTGAGGATGAGTGCTTTTGGTGGTGGTCTGGGTGGCAGAGACAATCTGTACCAGAGGCCATGAGGAGAAATTGTGTGTGGTGGGGTAGATATGAAACTTTGATGGTGTGTGACTCCTTGGAGCATGCCCAGGTTTTACAGGGGCAGAACTCTGTACAGGGAGCACTTATCATTCAGTGTCTAAATAAAGGGACTGCTTTAGGTCCAATTATAGTAAGGTGACTGACACAGGGTGCTTTGTATTCTGAATTTCCTGTCAGCCTTGCCATATATGCATTACCCTTAATATGACCTTCTATAAAGCCCTGAAGTGCTGTGGTGTAGGTAACACCCAAAGATGAACTAGTTATCTTTCTTTCAATAACGTTAAAAATGTGTTTTCAGGGCTGTCTAGGTAAGCTTGATGTATTCAAGCGAGTCAAAAAAAAAAAAAAAAACTAAAGTAAAAGATCTTCAAGGAGTATGCCTGAAACAAATACATACAAGTAGTTTTAATATTGAGAAAAACTAAGTCGATTAATTACAGCAGTTTTATAAAACATGTCTCAAGGATGTTTTCTATATAATCTCTTGGGGCATTTATTTTCTTTTAATCCAAAATTGATGTAAAGGGACGGCGTGGAACACGCCATCATTTGTAAAAAGCTGATTAGGACATTCCTGATTTAGCGATGAAATGTGTTCTACCCTAAGGCGGTGGGCGCCTTAATTCTGACTAAATTTACATAATGTAGAGCTTGCAAATATGCACAACGCTGTTTTGCATGTTTCCAACGTAGCCATTATCTCAAACCTTTTTCAGAGTTGGATGATCTTTTTTCTGTATGTAAGCATCAATATCGATTACAATACATTATGCACTCATCCTCTGTTTAGAGGTCTTCAGACCACACGATGGACAGATGAAGAAAGAGCCTGCCCGCATCCCAATACCAGGACCCTTTTGAAAGTCATATTATGGCTCGTTCATTCTTTTATCCACCCTTCACCCCACAAAATGAGCTGTTATAGAAATAAAAGACTCAATACGGTGTGATCAAATCACCAAATGCCATTTTCTTGTACAACTAAACTGATCCCGTTTTTAGGTCTGGGCTTTACAGCGAAATTTCTTAAAATATGCATCGACAATCCTTGGCTTTTCCCAGGGAGTATTTCTCTCTCACTTCCTGCTATTGGACGTTTGGTGTATAATTCCACCCCCTGAATTGTTTGCTTTGCAATGCATGTGGGACTATCTCAAAAGTGCCCTGAATCATGTCACATTAAATTCTTTACGCCATAGAGCCACTCTACACAGCCATCAATCTGTTATTTTTAGATTTTTCCGACCTCAAGGCTTTTTAAAAAAATGTTTTAGTTGGGACTAAAGAGCCAGACCTACTGTCTTTGTCAACACTTGTTCAGGTTATGTTGGTGGCATTGTGTAGTGAACTCTATGTCTAGGCTGCTTCCGCTTCCCTGACAGCATACCTCACAAACTGATTAGGTGACACAATGCCAGCAGCCAGGACATTTCATAAACGCAGATTTGTGTTAATTCAAAGTGAATCAAAGAAAAACTGAAAATGGTGGGGGCAAAAACCAAGTCTAATATGAGAGGCACAAAAATATTAACAAGTACAAGGCACGTAAAACAATAGGAATAAAGGGTATAAAAAAAAGTGCAGGGAGGGGGGCAGTCTTCATGTAACAAAATACTTGCAAGCAAATAAATGTCTGTATATGGTGAAGGGCCCAGCTCCTGGATCCTAGTGATCTATCGTCCCAACACACCCGCTCAACCCAGTAACACAGAATGGCTCCCTCGAACAGTTCTGCCTTCTTTCTGGTAAACTGCAACATATATTTCATCTATTTTAAAATTGAGTGTATGCAGCCAATTTGCCATAAGGCAAAATGATTGTGAAAAACTTTCTGCAAATAATGGAACAGTCAGGACTGGTCTGTGACTCAAAGAAAAAAACAAGCATTTTTTTTATTCGAAGCATATACCACAAAAACAAAAAAAAGGGAAAACTAAAGGAAGCATGCCTCCACCTAAAAGTGGCAGCTATATATATATATATATATATATATATATATATATATATATATATATATATATATATTATCTACTGGCGGTCGCCAGTAGATAGTTATAGTTACAACCTATTATCCATAGGAAATCCACGACATTCTATTTGAAATAACTCTCTTGCCGGTTGACGTATCTTCGCAAAATTTTCAAACTTTGTGGCCCGCTCCGGTCCGCTCCTACCCTGAAAGTCTCGGGGGATTCGTCAAGCGGGGCCGAGAAAAAGGGGGTCCCAAACGCGTTTTCCCCATGCAATTTTCCATAGGAAACTTTAGACACGGCTACAGCCCGAACTGCTGAACGGAATTACACCAAATTTGGCAAAGAGGTAGTTCTTGGTTCAGAAAGAACCCTTTTTGTTAAATGGTGTAAATCCGTTCAGTAGTTGCTGAGAAAATCAAAAGTAAAAAGATAGTGATATCTATGGCCGAGTAGGGTCCGCGTACCCTCCCGATCCACGAGCTGCATGTTAATTGGCTGTCAGCTGGCTGTCAACATTCCGATTCAGGAAATGTTGGCAGCCATTTTGTCCCTTGGTAGAACCGAGGGACAGAAACAAGTGCGCAAAGCGCACAAAGGGAGCAGGGTAGAAACACCCTGACCCCCTAGGTTTGCTCAGGGGGTCCCACAAGGAGCCCCTGGGCAAAAAAAAAATTTTTTTTTTTTTAATCGGCAGGATGCGCTCAGGGTGCGCAAATCTTGCCGGAAAAAAAATCGAAGCGTGATCTCCAGCTTCGATTGCATTGCCCCGGGTGGCCCAAGTCCCGGGGGCATGGTGAGGGGTTAATTTTATGTGTGGGGGCCTCAAAGGGCCCCCAAGCCCAGGGGACCGCCAGCCCCCGGGGCTTTATATAAAAATGGTGCGGGAGGGCTCTTCTGCCCTCCGCAGCCCCGAGGACCGCCACCCCCGGGGCTTCTTTTTATGTTAAATAAGGTGTGGGGGCTCCAGCCCCCACACGCCCGAGACCACCACCTCCCGGGGCACTTACAAAATAAATGTGGGGGTCCATTACAGACCCCCATAGCCCCGAGGACCACCACCTCCCCGGGGCTGTGCAATTTAAGGGAGGGGGCGCGCGGCCCCCTCCTGGAGCCCTTGATGGCCCTGGGGACCGCCACCCCCAGGGCCGGCTCCTACAGTGTCCCGGGGTGCCTACCCCCGGGACACTGTAGTTTTCTATGGCAGGACGGGAGCCTCGCGGCTCCCGTCCTGCCATTGCAAACTTGCTTTGGATATTGGAAGAGAGCAGGGAAACCTGCTCTCTCTTCCAATATCCAAAGCCGATTGCTTTTCCATATGGGGAGCAGCATGTTAGCTGCTCCCCATGTGTAAAGCAATGCCGGCTCCCAAGGGACGCGGGGAGCCGGCGGGACTGTGAGGGGATTGGGGACCCCCACAGTCCCCAACGGAGAGGGCCAGCCCGGGGGATGGGGTCACCGGGGCAAGTAGTGGCCCGGGAGGGGCCACGCGGCCCCCTCCCAAAAAATAAAAAAAAATAATAAAAAAAAAATAGAAAGGCCGGCCCCGAGGATGGGGTCCCCGGGGCCTTAAATGGCCTGAGGAGGCCACGCAGCCCCCTCCAAAGAAAAAAATAAAAAGGCCATGCCCCGGGGGATGGGGTCCCCGGGGCCAATACAGGCCCAGGGAAGGTTTTTGTTTTTTTAATTTTTGATTACAAAAAAGGGGTAAGGCCCTGGGGGATGGGGTCCCCAGGGCCCAAAAACATGAAAAAGGAAGGGGGGCCACACAGCCCCCCTTCAGGGGACAAAAAAACAAAAACAAAAAAAACGATCGTGCCCGCAGGCCCCGCCCCCTTCCTTCACCACTCTGCAAACGCGCCCCCTGGAACCTCCAGTATGCGCCAGGGGGCTGCCTTGCAGAGAGGTGTACAGAGGCCACGCCCCTTTTTACACCTCTCTGCAACGCAGCTCTGTGGCGCTTTTTGGAGGTATATGGTGGGCTAGTTGGACTCCGGGGACCCTCAGGATTCAAGGGGACTTAATCCCCCAACTTAAAACGCGCCAGGGCGTGTTTGCACAGTGGTGAAGGGAGGGGCGGGGCTTCAGGTGACATGTGTGCAAACAGGCCCCGTGGCGCGTTTTAAGATGGGGAATTAAATCCCCTTCAATCCTGAGGGTCCCTGAGGGCCAACTAGCCCACCAGGTACGTCCAGTGAGCGCCACGGAGCTGCGTTGCAGAGTGTTGTAAAGGGGTGTGGCCTCTCTACACGTCTCTGCAACGCAGCCCCTGGCGCATACTGGAGGTTCCTGGTGGGCTGAGTTGGCCCGTAGGGACCCTCATGATTCAAGGGGACTTAATCCCCCTACTTAAAACGCGCCACGGGGCGCGTTTACACAGATGTCACCTCAGGCCCCGCCCCCTCCCTTCACCATTGTGCAAATATTCCTCTAAAATCAGCCGAAATACGAATTCTGATTTACTCACCTGTTATCAGGAGAGACCTCAGTGCTGCATCTTTCAGCCCAGTACTAATCCTGAAAAGTAATTTTAACCGTACTTACCAGTAACTTGAATTTCCTTCCATAGGCTAACATTGACTGGTTTCACTTGGAAATTCTTCTAAGTGTGGAGTTTTGGAACTTTAAAATATTCCTCTAAAATCAGCCGAAATACGAATTCCGATTTACTCACCTGTTATCAGGAGAGACCTCAGTGCTGTATCTTTCAGCCCAGTACTGGTCCTGAAAAGTAATTTTAACCGTACTTACCAGTAACTTGAATTTCCTTCCATAGGCTAACATTGACTGGTTTCACTTGGAAATTCTTCTAAGTGTGGAGTTTTGGAACTTTAAAATATTCCTCTAAAATCAGCCGAAATACGAATTCCGATTTACTCACCTGTTATCAGGAGAGACCTCAGTGCTGCATCTTTCAGCCCAGTACTGATCCTCAAAAGTAATTTTAACCGTACTTACCAGTAACTTGAATTTCCTTCCATAGGATATCATTGCCTGCTTTTTGCTGAAAAAGTTTCTAAGTGTTGATTTTTGAAACATACAAATATTCCTCTAAAATCAGCCGAAATACGAATTTCGATTTACTCACCTGTTATCAGGAGAGACCTCAGTGCTGCATCTTTCAGCCCAGTACTGGTCCTGAAAAGTAATTTTAACCGTACTTACCAGTAACTTATATTTTCTTCCATAGGAATCCATTGTCTGGTTTTCAGCAGAAAAGTTTCAAAGTGTCGATTTTCACAAACTACAAATATTCCTTAAAAATCGCCTGTATGACTTAAACGCATTCTTTCAACTGTTTACAGGAGATGCACCAGTGCTGGATCCAGGATCCAACACTGAGTAAGAAAAAGTAACGATAACAGTTTTTACCTGCTAAGTGAATTTCCTTCCATAGGATAACATTGGTGATTCTATGAGAAAAAGTTTCTAAGTGTCAACTTTTAAAATACAATAATATTCCTTAAAAATCACGACTGTAACCAAAACGCTTTTACTCAACTGTTTACAGGAGATGTACCAGGACTGAATCTAGGATCCAGTCCTGTGGTTAAAAAAGTAATCCATAAAGTAACTAATTGCATTTAACTAGAAATTCACATTGAGCTGAATGTTGCATTGTGTTTGAAAATGTGGTGCCCATTGCAACAACTGTAACTACTGTACTTAAAAGTCTATTGCCTATGTGCAAAGTATTTAAACTAAAGTAATTCATTCTGAGAAAGTATTTTTTGTAATGTAATGTATAATGTAATTACAATGTAATTTAAAAAATAAAATATGTAAAAAAAAATTCTAAAAATGTAATAAATCAGTATGAAAAAAATTAATATAACAATTAATACATTTAAAAATTGTCATTTACAAAACCTTTGAAATTCACTGAAAAAACCGTAGGTTTCAGACATGTTATAGTTAGGAATTAGCATTTAAAAAACCTTTGAAATTCACTGAAAAAACCATAGGTTTCAGATATGTTATAGTTACAAATTAGCATTTAAAAAACCTTTGAAATTCACTGAAAAAACCATAGGTTTTAGGGACAGTTATAGTTAGTTGGACATTTCACTCGTACAAAACCCGTGAAATTCCCCCGTTATAGTTAGTTCAGCTAACTATAACTCGCGCCCCGCAATGCACTGCTGATGACGTCACATATTACATCACTCATGACATGGTCAGTGACATCACTGATGACATCACTGATGACATCTCAAATGACATCACTGATGACATCATCCAGTGACTGTGTGTTTCTGTAAAGTTGAAATATTTTTAATATATATAGGAAAAGACGTATTGAAGAATGAGTGGGTGTGTAAGTGTCTGTATGGATGATTTAGTAGGTGCGTGACTGACTCTATAAGTGAGTGATTTAACGTATCTTACTGAATGCATGGGTTAGTGACTAAACTGGGTGAATGTCTGTATCCGTCTGTCTGTTGCTGTGTAAGTGGCTGCATGGGTTTGTGAATAGCTACATGAGTGTCTATATGAGTTATTGATTGGTTGTCTGAGTATCTGTATGGGTGCCTGAGTGTTTGTGTGGGTGGGGTGTGTGCGACTCTGTGCATAGATGTGTGAGTGGGTGATTCACTGGGTGGTTGGTTTCAAGAGTGCATCTGTGATAGACTGTATGGGTGGGTAAGTGTGTGTAAGAGTGTGTTAGTGAGTGAATGTATGTCCCAGTGGTACATGTGTGAGTAACTACATATGTGAAAGCCAGTATATGTGTGTGTTGGAGTATATAAATAGCTATAAGCGAGAGTGAGTGAGTGTGATAGTGGCTGTATGGATGAGTGTGTGCTTGTATCCGTGATTGTATAAGAGCGTAACAATGTGCTAGTATTTGTATGATTAAGTGAGCTGGTGTGTGTATAACTGTATAGGTGAGTAAATGGTAGTGTGTTTAATTATTTGCAAGACTGACTAGGTGTGTGAGTACCTCTATGGATGAGTGGCGGTGTTTGAGTGTCTATATAGGAGTATCAGTGCATATGATAGTCCTGTACTGAGTGACCGTAAGTATGAGTGACTGTACGGGTGAGTGAGTGGATGTGTGCGTAGACCTAAGAATCAGTGAGTGGGTATGTAGTTATTGGTGTTGGAGTGTCTATAGTTTTGCGAATGGCAGTCTGTAATTTAGAGTGGGTGTATCAAAGGTTATAT
Organism: Calotriton arnoldi; assembly: GCA_963921515.1. Lineage (NCBI taxonomy): Eukaryota > Metazoa > Chordata > Amphibia > Caudata > Salamandridae > Calotriton > Calotriton arnoldi. The sequence continues at coordinate 973,288 of CAWUFW010002271.1, read as the reverse complement.
TAGGGTGTGAGGAGGTGCATGAGATTATCACGTGGATGATGTCATCAGTGATGTCATTTGAGATGTCATCAGTGATGTCATCAGTGATGTCACTGACCATGTCATGAGTGATGTAATATGTGACGTCATCAGCAGTGCATTGCGGGCGCGAGTTATAGTTAGCTGAACTAACTATAACGGGAAATTTCACGGGGTTTTGTACGAGTGAAATGTCCAACTAACTATAACTGTCCCTAAAACCTATGGTTTTTTCAGTGAATTTCAAAGGTTTTTTAAATGCTAATTCCTAACTATAACATGTCTGAAACCTACGGTTTTTTCAGTGAATTTCTATATATATATATATGTGTACACAATAAAAACTTCCCATGAAAAACATTTACCATTGCATATAATTTTAAGAAAAATGTACAGGTGCTTCCTAGAAGGCAGAAGCTCCTAGAACAGGTATACAAATCCTTTTTTAGTTTTTAATGCACATCACAGGAAAATATTGTTCTTACTGGTGCAAGAAAAGGTACCATTGCTTTCGAGTTACTGTAACCTGACAGTTTATAAGCGTAATAAAGACTAAATAAATAAAAGTACACAGAACAGAAAGCAAAAACATTGGAAAAGTAAAGTATTGACCCAACATTCCTGGCGCTGAAGTGCACTTTCTTTTTAGGTGGATGTGAAAAATTGATCAAGAAACATGTTGTCACTCACAGTGCACGAGGACCAATGACTGAAGTGGGCTGACCCACTGCTTCAGGTTGTGGTGGGCATAAGCAAAAAGTGAATGACAGCTGGACAGACCAAGTGATGACTAGGGTTGAGCCTTCACTCCCCCCACATATCTAAATATGTGCATTATTTATGATTTTTTTCTTTACACGTTTCTGAGAAGCCTGTCTCTAGGCCATACCTAAATTATGTACTCATGATCAATAAAGGGGAGGTCTGGGATCACTTTGAGAATAGATTTAAAGTCTTTTATTTTTTTTTATTTTTACAAGACCTTGCAGAAAAACTGTACGCACTCTGGAAAAAAATTCACACACGTGCATGAGCAACTCTATCCACCTGGTGGCAGTTTTCACCATGTGTGTCCAGGGCTACCTGGGCAATATTTACCAGCAAAATCCACTTCCCAGAGCACGAAAAAACTAAAGACAGCCACACACACAGCTTTGCATTCCAAGCACCTCTTGATAGTAAACGGAGGATCGCCTGCTTCTTATTTACAGCACAAATTACAGATTGCACATAAAAGAGCATGATTAATAAATCTGGTGGGAACATAAAACTGCGATGTAACTCTGAAGAGCGAGACACACATTTGCTCCTTAATTAAGTGGGTGATGCTCTAGTTAAAACAAAAAGACAGCCCCGGGCAGTAGCAAGGATGAAGCGCCCGCTGATGCAAACGACGCATCAACCATTATCAATATAAAAGGCTTTAAATCACGAAAACCAAGGCACAGAACAGCCTGTGCTGAGCGCCAAGTAGGACGTCAGGCCGCAGACTGATTTGGATTAACCTAGTTTCAGTTATAACAAGTAATTTTACAGGGGATTAGTATCTTGATGGGCTGATCAATATGAGGCGCTGCTGCCATTACAGATGAGCAGCAAATCGCCCCTTTGGTAATAAAGTGTGTGTCTCGGTTCTCCTTCATTTGGCCAGTCCATTACTGTAATAGTTCCAGCTTTAACTGCTGGGTCAGTCCAAGCAGCAGGGGCTTGATGAATTTAAAAAGCAGTAGGGTGGGGGGAGGTGGGACGGGTTGAGGGGCTGGACTTCTTCGTGATGTCGGTTCTCAGTTTGAGGCGGCGTATTGAGGTCCCATATACAATATGGCGTCTGCAAAGGTGTCCATGTGTTAAGAGTCTTAAGAGTCCAAACACCACTATATCCTCATGATTGGGCCATTAATACTGCTGGTAGTAAGTAACGCAACAGGAACTTCAATTGCTCGTGGTATCGGAATTGCTGATTCGGTGGCACTACACTCACACATTTTCCAAATGGTATGGTAGACATAACATCAGTTTTACAGAAGTGCACATCAAACGACGTGTTTACAAGGACGCGCTGAGCAGCGTTCTCTATCGGAAGCCATCACTGACTTAGGCCTGACAGGAGTACAGCTCGGGCAGTGAACCTGCCAACTGCAAGAGGGCTGTGAATCTCAGAACCAAGCGCAACATTGAGTTAATGTGTGTGCAGAGTTTTTTTGTTTGTTTTTAAACCAAAAGGAGGATTAGGAATGACTTATTCTTCAGTCATCGCCCATCCAAACTCACTTCCTACACATATCAGTACTGGGTTAATTTGCTAATCTCTTGTCCTGGCAAATTGGGAGGTAAGTACTGGGGACAAGTCAAGATTTGTTAAGAGAGATTTGCTTAAAAATTTTGAGGTTATAGAAGTGCATGTTTTCGGGAAGCATTTTTCCAAAAGATAGTGAGAACAGTTATTCTTCAGTCCCGGCTCTTTGTTTCTTTCTGGAAAGCTATATATCAATATATACAGAATTTAAGACTCATCAGAATCATGGGACCTACTAGAATGAGTAATGTAGCATTTCTCAGCAGATGTGAATCTACTATACCAAACTCGGTGCCTTAAGTGATTAAAATCATCAAGAAACAAAAGACTGAGGAACAGCAGTGTCTGGAGCATCCCTATAAGAAAAAAGAATGAGGCAATTGTTCAAATAAATTAAAATGTATTGCATTTGAAGACGAGTTTAACACTCATAGGCCTTTAAAAAAGCATGGCTCACCTATGGATGTCCTAATTGCTATCTTAAATGATTGTTCTCGGACTAAAAGTTTGATCAGGAGAAGGTCCTAACGAATGATAGTGTGCCGTAACCATGATATCACTAATAGACACACGTGATAAACATGGATGCAGTCTGGCCATTGGGCGAACAAATGAGAATGTTTACTTCCCGCCAGATCCAAACAACTGAGTGTGTTGTTGTGTTTGTTGAATAAGAGAAAACAATAAAGAGTCCAAAAAAGAGTCACAGCCTTATCTATTTGTTTAGTGCTCCTAAGTAGTTTTGAGAATTTTTAACAATAGTGTTTTGCTATCCCTCAGGATACAATGAACTTGGTCCAAATGATCAATTCCACCTGACCCCGGAGCATAGAGATGGAACTGGACAGAAAGGGCTCCAGTTCCATTACCTTGTCACTTTAACAGACAGCTCCTTGGGCCACTACGTATCCTTGTCAAATCCTATGGGAATATTATGTGGAAAGGGACTAAAAAAAATGCTAATCCTCAAAACAATGTTGAAGGGCTTAAACAAATGTTTTACAGGGATATACATATAATTAAACATTTTATGGCAAATGAATGTCAAGTGAACATTCAAATGATCGTTCCACCCCCAAATACATTTTGAGGATTTAAAGTTTAAATTCTTTGAAGGAAAATTCAAATTTGTGTGTTGACTGGCAACCTTCTTGTCAGGAGGCATTTCAGATCAGATATAGGCAGTGGCACAACTTACATTTAACAGTCATCATCAAAGCATCTGAAAGTTGGAGATGGAAGGAGAGAATATGAATAATAGCTTTGTAGGTTTTGTAAAAGATCTTAAGTGAAACGAACAAAATTTAAACTCCTACGGCGCAACACTGCTGGGGAAGAATAAAAAGTTCATTGTTACCCGGACTACAGAATTAAAAGTAGAGCATCACGGAGTATAAGTGGGGTTAGTATTGCAAAACATCAAAGTGAAAAAATAAACAAGTTTATGCACCATTGGCACCTTTATTTCCAGGTTAAGAATACCAGCAATTATTGTTCCTCAAATTCCACACTGTAAGGACTTTCTTAGTCAACTGCAAGCATACCCGCCCACTCCTTGGAGACATCCATGCTCATTGTATTTCTTGGTCCACATTCAATCACTGACAGGTGCAAAAAGAAAACAGGAGGCATCAGAAATCAACTTTTTGATGGCAAACATCAAAAACATGAGGAGCACAGCGTGCAAACATCTCCTCACTAAAGGCCATCCTCTCTTTTGCAGCAAGGACTAATAGTCAAAAATCCAGATAACAAATGTGAAAGTTGCGAGTATGTAAGAAAACTAGCAATGGGGTGGAGGTGGTGGGGTGAGGAGCAAAAGCACAAAGGATTAGTCTCTAAAAAACAGCAAACTAACAGGTCTGCTTTGCATTTTGAGACCAGAATAAAACAATTTAAAAAAGACTGCATCACGGAAAAAAAACAAAAAAAACAAATCACTAATAGCCGTGCATGAGTTTAAGCCCGAGGTGAAGGCCTCAGACTGATTGACACAACTGGCACTTATACCCTTTATCGATTGACGACGATATAAAAATCCAAACATAATTAAAAAAGAGGAATGCCATATGTGGGAAAAAGCGTTAATATAATAGAATTGCTGGACTACCAAATTAACCATTCATTCTTTTTTCACACTCTCAAGATGATTCCAGATTTTCAATTCAAGCTGCATTTGTGTTATGGTCACCCCTCGTGTTATGGTCACCCCTCCGTCCCCATTCAAATTTAACTTAGGTGAGAGCTAAAATAATGAGTGGTACAAGCCTAAGACAGCGCATGCTGGGCATAGTGGCCTAAAGCCTGCCAATTGATTACCACTGGTTGGGTTCATAGTCAATCTCTTTGGCTTTCTTCTTATTTGTTAGCTGTGTGGGTTTTCCTTCCTAAAGCAGGGACACATTACTATGTCCTTCCACTGGTTGCTTTTTTGGGCGCTACTTTTTTCTTTTTATTTAAGCACTCTAAGAATGCATGTTTTCCTGCTGTCTCCCTTATGTGATTCTCTCTCCGCTCTGCTGCGCTCTGTGTTATGCTCTCTCACATGTGGGCTTCTTCCCCACTACTCCAGTGTTGCCTTCTCCCTCATGTGCTTTCTACCCGCCGGCTCTATGTTGCTTTCTTTTGCCCATTTACTCACCTCACCCACCCAGTGTTGCTTTCCCCACCTGCACTCCCTGTATTGCTTTCCAGTGTTGCTTCTCCCTTTGCCCCACTGTTGCTTCTGCCTTAGTGTTGTTTCCCCTCAAACGCTTATGCAATCATTTTCATGTTTAGTTACAGATCCAACTCGGATCGGTAACAAAAAAAAAAAAAGAAGGGACTCCATTTTGTAAGTGCACGCGCCTACAAAATGACAGTAGGTCGAGTCAAAAGCTTTTTTTTCTTCTTAATTCTTTAGTCATGCATCACAGTATCGGGGATACTGTTCCATATGGCTAAAACCACTAGCAAAGCCCACAGGTACCGGTCACTCTTCTGGAGCCTGATGCAGCGCCTGGACAAGAAGCTGTATGCAGTTCCGGCCGGTAATACCACACGCACAACCTATTCTATTTCCCTCTTTGACTAGTTCCTTCAAGACGGACACATGACTCTTTCAGTTTCCTATTCTGTCCCCAATGCCATTCCTCAATGCGTACTTGTGTTATACTTGTGTGACTTTAGAACCACTTAATGCTGTATTGCTCAACTATGACTCTTCTGAATCAACTCATGTACCTCTTTTTAAACGTTATTGCATAACATGTAAAGTGCTCTGATATCTTTGGGTCTAGCTAGCGCTATATAAAACTCAAAACAGTAATAATAATAATAGGTTCCAAACGCGAGACCTACTGGCTTTGCCGATGCTTATTTTAGCAAGAGTCTAAAAACGTGGTTCTTGTACAATTTATGGTCAGCATCATACACCATTTCCTTTTTTTTTTTACACATTAAGCAGTCGCGGCCGGCATGGCTCGTGGGTGGTGGGGTGGACGCGTGGGGGCGGACGCGGGGGTGCGAGGGGGTCGCAGGGGAGGTCGCTCGGTTTAATTTAATAATTAAAAAAAAAAAAATTTAAACTTACCTTTCCGCTGGCCGCGTCTTCTCCGCTCCCGCTCTCCTGCCTCCGGCAGGAACAGGAAGCAGGCAGCCAGGCTCCCTCCCCATAGCCAATCACAACGCTGCAAGCATTGTTGTGATTGGTCGGGACGGCGCACAGCTAGGCGCCTATGGGGAGGCCATGTTCTCCATGTAGGCTGCATTGTAGCCTGCATAGAGAAGGGCAAAGTGCGCATGACTGGGTTGGGCGGCCCCAGAGGGACGACCAGACAGTCTTTGCGCACTCAGGGCAGGAGTGGGCACACTACTCCTCCCCTGCTTGCAGAGCAGCCCTGCCCGCCCGCCACCAAACATAAAATGGTAATAACTGAAAGTTGGTACCATTTTATGTTTCTGCTTCTCGCACTGCGAGAAAGGAGTGGGGCGATGCTCCTCCGCCCTAGTGGAGGAGCCGCCCCTGGCATTAAGGTGCAACTTAATTAACTGTGATTGTGCCTTACAACCGCAATACCAATGCTGCTGAGCAATATAAGAGTCCCTCAGTACTGAGAAGCGCCCACTGCAGTAAACAAGGTCATTTCTCCCCTGCTGGGCCTGGATATTCAAGGCTGCTGAAGCAATTTGTAATCTGAATCCCTGATGAAGTCCATCACAAGACGGAAAATACATCAAGAAAATGTAAAATCTATGAGCATTTAATAACCTTCAAAGGAAATCTGCTACAAATTACCCTGTTTTTATTGATCGAGTCTTTGAACGGAGCTGGAATAGAGTTTGTCAGGATCTGCAGCCAGGATTCAGACAGAAGAAGGCCTTTGAAAAAGAAGCCAAAAACAGTTGCCGTGACTCGCCTCAGTTCAACCACCTACTGTACGTTAACCGCAGAGGTCGGTGATCAATAAACATAGAAACAGTCCAACTCTGGAGACTTTTTTTTTTTATACAACTATGCTGTAATATCGTGCCAACTCCCCTTTTGTTCTTTTAGTGAGCTCAAGATTGTTTCCGGTTTCTATACCACTAAGAGCTTTCCTGCAGAGAGTTTTTTGCCTTTTGTGCATCATTTCCTTGAGAAGAAAGCCAAAACGCTTATATGGCATGCATGTATAACGGGGATCTGGCTTTCATATGGCTGCAAAGGGGGAAAAAACAAGCTTTTTAAATGTCGAATGCCGAGGAGTTGTAAGGGAATGGATAAACCAGCTGTTTCACTCTCAGCACAAAAAGGACTTTAAAAAGGTGTCGATTTTCATTTGCTAAACACGGCTACCCAACACGTAGTTGGCTACCTTTACTGACCTACACGATTTGCCTCCATACCGCGCAACGCATTGACGCCAGACGTTCCATAGTTAGCTACTACCAAATAACAGGTGTAAGACAGGAATGCTGTAGCGTTTCAGACGAGTAGCTATTGACGAAATCTAGGATACGTGACCTCAAGTAAAATATGGCACGGGCAGTAAGTGTGGATGGGCATTTAGGCAGGTGATACGTTTCCAGAATACCAGGAAATAGAAAGATGGCAGTTTTAGATTTACTCAAATTAACACTCTTTAAAGATCAGAACCATTTCAAATGGTCTACACTGATTAGTATGGCTCTAGTCAATGAGTCCCACATAATGGGAACAGAGATGCAACACTACCACACAACCATATATGGAACCACTAACACGCTGCCATAATATATGGAACCACTACCACACTTACATATATGGAACCACTACCACACTGCCATATATGGAACCACTACCACACTGCCATATATGGAACCACTACCACACTGCCATATATGGAACCACTACCACACAGCCATATATGGAACCACTACCACACAACCATATATGGAACCACTACCACGCTGCCATATATGGAACCACTACCACGCTGCCATATATGGAACCACTACCACGCTTCCATATATGGAAGCGCTACCACACTTCCATATATGGAACCACTACCACACTTCCATATATGGAACCACTGCCATACATGGAACCACTACCACGCTTCCATATATGGAACCACTGCCATACATGGAACCACTACCACGCTTCCATATATGGAACCACTACCACACTTCCATATATGGAACCACTGCCATACATGGAACCACTACCACACTGCCATACATGGAACCACTACCACACTGCCATATATGGAACCACTACCACGCTGCCATATATGGAACCACTACCACGCTGCCATATATGGAACCACTACCACGCTGCCATATATGGAACCACTACCACGCTGCCATATATGGAACCACTACCACGCTGCCATATATGGAACCACTACCACACTTCCATATATGGAACCACTACCACGCTGCCATATATGGAACCACTACCACACTGCCATATATGGAACCACTACCACACATGGAACCACTACCACACTGCCATACATGGAACCACTACCACACTGCCATACATGGAACCACTACCACACTGCCATACATGAAACCACTACCACACTGCCATATATGGACCCACTACCACACTGCCATATATGGAACAACTACCACACTGCCATATATAGAACCACTACCACACTGCCATATATGGAACCACTACCACACCACCATATATGGAACGTACAATCACCAGCAATCATTTCTCATCACGAGTGTATGATCTGAACACCATGTTGGCCTGAAGCCATGCAGATGACCTAGTCGGAGCTAGCCGGGGGTGGAGGAAGAGGGGGTGGGCAGAGCGGTCATCAATCACCAATATCCCTGAATTTTGAGGGCCCAGCGCTCGTGCTGCACCTTTAATTTATATATTTTAAAGCAAGCCTGCCTGGTTTATTAATGACAAGGCAGTCAATATATCAAATACCACTAGATGCTGTGCCTGCCATGTTTATCTACCCCTTCCGTATACTTTGTTTTTCAGTTTTAAAGCGGGTCCTCGTCCGTTTGGACATAGGCTTCAGTGTGTTGCCCACGCCACACAGCAGCTCCTGACAAACCTTGTGTAGTCGCTATACAAAGCTGCAGCACTCTGAGATTTCAAAGCACAGCCTTGTGTGTTAAGAGTGAGAATAAAAGTTCAGGAAGGGGCAGAAACCATTACTACAGAAGGAGCGCTTGGGTTAGTAGTGACTGCTCTAGATATGGATATGTTTGCGGACCTCCAAAGATCAAGATAAATTATGAAAACTGCCCAGGGTCAGTCAATATGAAGTACCATCGCTGGTCCATTACTTCTGTGATCGCGATTGGCACAACACAAACCATGCCTCTAAAGCCCTCATTGCGAGTAAGTAGAACATTAATAACAACAAGCTGGTAACACCAGGAATTTGCACAACAGGAATTTGGACAATACAATCCAGATTTCAAGTTTATACCGCCCTTCTGAACTCATTTCCTCTGTGGACATGAATGTGTGGTTGAAAAAAGGCCTTCCATTCAGGAAAACCTGTGGAAATCGGTGCTTTTGCACCTATTTGCTAAGTAATTCCACCTTCGAAAGCTAAAAGTGGAAAAACCAAGGTATTTCCACACCACAGAATTACCGATTCCCACGGAATCAGTAATTTTGGGTCCACTCCACACTGCACACAATATGCACTATACACTGTTCATGTTTAGTGTGCCATGTTGTCGCGCATAAACAAACGTACTGCTTTGTTTCACAAAATCTATCAGTCCTTAAAGCAGTCACATTTCTGTATCGTTGGGAATATTTGTGCACGTTATTGCTGCCCATCACAAATGGTACGGCTGTTAAAATACTTTTTTAGTGAAAAAAATTTGATGTGCGCATAGTGATAACACACAGCGTCTTCTTGTCGGAATTTTTTTCTCCATATAATGGCAACAGAGCCACAACACCCTGTACTAAACAGGGCATTTTAATTTTTTCAACTGTTAAGTCAAGGACTCTTCTTACATGATGGAGTTATTGGGGAGTGGCCTGCTAAAATCGCTGATTAGACAACTTTTATGGTGACTCCTTTCCACCCACTTGCAAATTTGTGTTAATCCAGCATCGAAGAATGACATCCAGCAACAAAAGAGCACCCCTTGCAACGCAAGCGACTACCTGATGCTCAAAACACTCCTAGGACAGGAAATGAGCGGCATATGAGAGCAGACTGGTCCTGCAAGGAACAGAGGCTCAACACAAAGAAGACACCCCCGTTCCATAGTACCCTGCCCCTCCAAGTCAACAAGCTCTTACAGTAGAGCAACGAAATGTTGATGATTGAAAGAGGCGCTCTGGTCCTTAGACAATAGGTGCTATGCCACAGGTTACCGGAACTGGCGAATAGTGAGTGAGGGGTGGGAGCGGATGTGCCAGTGGAACAGTGCATCATGAAGCAAAGACGTGCCATGATGGCTCATGAGCAGACTACTTGAGAGGATAAGACCCCTTGAAAACCATTGCAGCAAGTGAAGAGTGGTGGTGGGGGAGAGGGGGTGAGGTGGCATTAGCCTTGGGCCCAGGCCGCTTGCAGCCTCTCACTCCCTCCCATCCAGAGAGATAGGAGCAATATGCGCTTATAGCAGTAGCACTGCCAAAGAATACTAGAGGCCCAGCTGATCCTGTTGCTGAGATAAGTACTGGTGCAACAGAGGAGGCACCCAGGACAGGAGAGTCCCTCCCCAAAGAAGGAACATAGAGCAGTCAGGAGGGCACACAAGGCACTGGACAAGACCATGGCCTCAGAAATAATGGAGTCACGCTGTGCCAGGCCCAAAAAGGCACACACAGAGTGTGGGACAAGAGCTTGTACCCAGGGAGGAACATGTAGACTGAGACTGTTAGACGGGTGACCTGAAAATGCAATAGGACGGCCCTAAGGCATATATTTGGTAATGGCGGGTCTTTTTGGGGACTATTGTAGCACGTGGTGACCTTCTGATACCTGGAGGCGCAACCAACCATCTAGTACACAGAAAATTTAAAAAAACTCTGGCAACAGTAAACACTTAGGGGGAAACCAGGCACTACCAGAATAAAAAGATTCATGAAAGGTGGATGTGCGACGGCAAAATCAAGAACTGAGCAATAAGCCGCAGGGAGTTAACAGTTTAAAAGGAGAGGGGAGTCTGGATAATAAAAAAGAATTTCCAACTGATTAACATAGTCACTCACACCCCCATGCTCCTGAGGTCACACCAAGGTCAAGGATTGCAAACCTCTTCCATCATCGCCATAGTGAAGCCATTTTACCGCATGAGGCCAGATCGAGATCTCCTATATACAAGAATTGGCCCACACAAATCTTTGCCATCTACAGTAACAGTAAAAAAATTCAAGATCAACCTAAATCCTTCACAGTAGTTAAAAGGAAGCTGAGAGACATGGCAATAAAATACACCTTGCTACATCCTGCAAAACTGTTCTTACAAAACAACAGTGAAGCTTCCTTCGGTACAACCCATAAAGAGGTCGGGATGCAGCTAGACAACAGCCCACTAGCAAAAACCATAACACAGGACCAGACCACTGGAGCCGCCCCCCTCCCCCAATGCATCAAGCTACAGAGCCCAGCATCAGTGAAATTTAAAATAATAGTGCAAGAAGATGACACGATTGGAGAAGAAATGACTGTGAGAGAATGCAACTCTGAAAACAGCAGACAGTATCCCAGGACACATGCAACCAGACACCTAGAGGATACACATGAAGACAAACTGAGAAACAAATCTGGAAGTCACAGAACACAATAATGTACACAAACATACCTGGGGAAAGAAACGGAATACGCCGAAATGTTCATGTTGAGAATGGGCTATCAGAAATGGCCTGACCTTAGCATTCAACCCGAAAACAGATGATAATCACTCAAGATGCACAGTTCTATAATTCCCTCATATGTATAGCGAAAGCTAGCAAACACTAAAAACACAGTAGAAAAGAGGGCAACAGATACACTTGAGCGCACAGGCAAGTGATACTCAAAATAAGGCAGCAAGACGAGAAAGATACAGAAATGAAACACAAACGATGGTAAACAACTGCAGAATTGTAACGGTAGAGGGTTGGTAGGGGTGGCTTATTGACTCATTATCTTGGTATTGCGTTTTTTGGCCTCCCATTTGGGGTGGAGGCATCCCAGACTTGAGACCAGTCCTCCGAACCATAGACCTACATAAATGGAAAACAATATAATAGTGTTATAGTAGTTAAACATGGTTGAATGTATTATCAAAAAGGGTAGCAGAACACGAACGCCAATAAGGCAGAGTGGCAGAGGTGAAAGTCATGTTTTCTTTGAATTGTTGTTTCGCACAGATAAAGTTGACTCCCCCCAGATTTGAATATGGACAAATGTAGGGCAAGGTGTGGGAAAAATAGGCAACAGGAAAGAGAAAACAAAAACACACCGAAGCAGAACTGGAAATGAATTACCTGGAGAGCAAGGGGGTCTTAATAAATACACAAAGAGATACAGAATTCTCACCCTCCAAAGATTTAACATAGAAGTTCAACGTCCCAAGAAACATCTATCCAAGGAAGAAATAACAGAACCTGAGAAAAAACTGAGATGCAAATATCTGCAGCGTTCTACTCCAGTTATGTATGGGAAGTAGTGGCCTGGGTGGCAGCAGGAGATCCTGAGGGTCAATACTGCCTTGTATAAAGTGCACTAGATGGACAGGACCTATGTCTCGCCAACATCCATGACCCCAATGTAGATGACAAAATGTTCTTTAGGAACATATTAGGAGTGTTGATCCCACATGGTGAAGCTGAACTAATACAACAGATGATTTAGCTATGCTGGAAGGCCAAAAGGACAGAAACACCACTAGAGATACCATCAAACCACCAATAGTGAATGCATTAACAAATAATTAAAGGAACCGTACAAAAATATATTGAGCACAACACCTGACAGATAGGGACTGTTCTTGCAATGCAATAACAAGTGGCATTACAGCAGACTATGCTACATTTTGTAGATAAATAACGCCACATCACCACAAATACAAGGTAGGACACCCAGCTAGATTCCTGTCAGATGACTCTAGAGCTTGCCATATATGAAGGCTTCAGAACTAGAACATTGACCTGGAAGCTTGAATTTTAAGTATTACAAGACAGGGTATTTGAAAGTTGGATGAGGGAGACCTTCATATATCTTACTTTGAAACCAACTGGAGCTGCACCAACAGTAAAGGGACAGACCGGGAGGCACTAAAGGTGGTAATTCTTTGAGTATGTACGGCTAAAATGTATGGAACCAGACTACAGCTGGAAAATACACTAACAGAACAGGAAAAGAATATGATAACACATGAAAAGGAAATACCAATACATCAGAACCATACAGCTGTAAGGGTACTCTTCAAGCAAGAGATGAGGGATACATGGCAGATGCCAAACAAGTACACCACCACATCCAGAAAGAGTATACAAGTAGATACAACATGAATACTGCTGATGTGCCTCTTAAAGGTAGAACAATACACATCTATATTATAGCAAGAAGGCAAATGCATAACTACATAAAATGGCATTAATCAAGCATTCCAGACTCATCTAGAAAAGCGCTATGACCAAGTAAGCGCATCAACATCAGGCATGTATTGGAAACCCTGAAAGACTTTCCCGAAGACGACTTACACTAGATCAAAGTGAGATACTGGATACACCACTCTCACGAGAGGGGTTCCTAAGTGCCATATAGGAAATTAAACCAGGGAAGTCCACTAGCAGTGAAGGCCATAGAGCTATAACAAACAGCTCAAGACAATTAAAGGAAAAGTTGATAGAAGTATACATTGAGGCACAGGAGACAAGAATGTTACCTCATACTATACCAGAAGTCATAATAGATTACAAAGCCCAAAAAAAGACCACAAACAAAGCCCAAAAAGACCACAAGAATGTTACGTCATAACAACCACTGTCTAGAATAAATGCTGACATTACAATATTTTAAACCATTTCTTAATAGCCAAACTCAAGAATAAAAACAGCAGCTGTGTGCTAACATTTGTACAATTTAGCAGCCTCAGACACTTTAGAGAAAACACACACTATACCTATTTTTAAGTGTTAACCAAAGAAGTCAAGACTCAAATACAGAATCTCAGTTGACCATCTAGAGGGCTCCCTTGTCTCCTGGAGAGGACGAGCAGCAATGCAAGGGAATAACCATTCAATGGCATACACAGAGGATATACAGCACCCAAAGATGGCTAGTAAGACTCAATGAGAGGCCTGGTTTTAAGGGCCATCCACGTTCTAGAAGATGCTGCTTTGGCAGTCTTAACCTGGATGAAAACATATTTCTTCTGTCACACCACTTTCAAACTGGCTAACCAAACCACTGAGGCCTGAACAACTCTGACATCAAAATCTCTCAACCTCCAGCAAAGCTTTCTCATAAAATTGACTGGTCTCCGCGCAGGCAAGAGCAAGAGGCGGTGGGCATCCCACAATAGTGTTTTTTCACCCACAGAGGCCGCAGAACTTTTACTGCCAGCAGCAGGCTCTCACATACTTAGCGCTGGTAGGCAAACAGTATGCACTAATTACTGGTTCCTTCCTTCAACCTAAGAAAAGTCAAACAGTACATTTTTCACTACTTGCAAGACATGCTCTGTAGGAATGTTGGACGGGACCCCAGAATTCCTAGGTTGTTTTTCACTCTTCTGCATTTTCAAGCGACTGGGAAGTCTCATTTTAATCCAGTTTCCACCACACAATTTATAAAGGATTTAATCGTCCCAGTGTTTTGTCACTTCTCCATCTTTTTCCACTAGTTGTGGAGGCTGCCAGTTCTGTTCCAGATGGACTACTTTTGTGGACAGCCCTCCAACTTATGTCAACTGCTTTTGCTGCTACTTCAATGCTTGTTGTTTTCTGTGATAGGTTGTTGTGTGGAGCATTGATTGAGCTCAGCAGCAATCGTTCACCTTTGCTCACATCAGACTTCTCTGTATTGATTACAGCATATTATCTGCGATTTTCTTTTGGGAACGGCTTTAGTTCTTAGTCATCTGTCTTCCTTTTTCTCTTCAGCCATGGCTTTGTATTTCAGGCACTGGTGAACATGCAGCACAAACAGTCCTACTCTCCTCTGACAGAGATGCTCTCCAGTCTACAATCACATGGATCCCTCTGGTCATCCCCGTGATGGATGCCTCCCATGATGATGGGCATATGGCACTGCTACAGCCAGTCAGCAGTTCTCTCTACAGGCATGCTTCACAGATACCCAGAGTGAGCCACCACTTTTCACCTAACATTTGACCCACCACACCCAAAGTGCACTTACCACACTGAAATAGTGGAAGGGGGGGGGGGGGGGAGGAGATACACTGCAACTCAACTGCAAAAGCCAAAAGGTATCCCCTCCTGATCCACACTGGATACCAATCTCTGTCCCTCCGCTTCAACAACTATTTACCAGTCCCCTTGTACGTGCAGTGGCTGACATTAAGATATTAAACAAAGTACTTGCAAAAGGACAATTAAATGAGATAGAGCAGCTAGTGTATCATGATCACTGTGGCTTTATACCACGAAGAAGCACTTTGAGTACAGACTGGCATCTCACTCACATACGTGCTCTATATTAACCACAATAAAGAAAGCCACTACACACTAGCACTATTGGAAATAGAGAAAGTATCTGACACTGTTGGATGGACATACATGTGGGAGGTATTGGAGCACATGGGTATAGGCATCTCATACCTGAAGTGGGTTAAATTATGATAATTACCACATACAACTTGATCAAATAAAAGGGTGCATAGTCTCGGACAGCCAGGAGCAAGGCAGGAACGCCCCTTATGCCTGCTACAGTTTATGCAGAAGTAGAATAACTAGCTGAGAACAGCACTGTAAGACTGGGGGACTCAAAGTAGGAGCTACAGCAACATTGCATCCATGTACGCAGACGATGAACCAATATCTCTTAAAGATCCAGTCTCATTGGTCATCATCGGCTCTCGAAACAAACTAGTATACGTCCAAATTGTATCCACTGCATGGATACAGGGGCGTAACAAACGAAAGTAGGCCCAGTTCAAAGAAAATAGACAGGCTAAATATAGAGATATAACAAGACTGAAAGCTTCAGTAGAAGTTTGGAAAATTCTAACACGGTTTGCACTAAGCCGTGTATTGCTAGCAAAGGTGGTATTTCTCTCACGATGCTTATGCACTCTACAGGTCTTCTTACCGAATCTGTAGAAGACCATCAACATCTTAGACCAGTTACTAATCTCATTGAAACGGCCTGGAAAAAGCAGCAGAATTAAGCTTGGGACTCTAAGATTAGAGTGGAGAATGGCTGGTCTAGCACTCCCAGTTAAAGAAGTG
Organism: Calotriton arnoldi; assembly: GCA_963921515.1. Taxonomy (NCBI): domain Eukaryota; kingdom Metazoa; phylum Chordata; class Amphibia; order Caudata; family Salamandridae; genus Calotriton; species Calotriton arnoldi. The sequence goes on along the minus strand of CAWUFW010002271.1, from coordinate 957,122 downwards.
TATTACATGGCTACCAAGTTGCAACACACAGTGCAATTGTTAGAGACAGACAAAGGGGACAACTGCAGGACACGTACAGTAGTACAGAATTACAGAACTAGCTTATGATGGGGTAGTGGTACAGAACTACCTCCCAACATACTAAAACACGTATGAAAAGTGTGGAATAGAATGGGGAAAACAGTTATGCAAGTTCCTCAAACATGCCAGATTTGCGTCTCTGGATCATTTGTCCATTAAAAAAAAACAGTACACATGTAGGGGGGACGTGGCCAAGATGGCAGAGGTGCTACAGTAACAAATGATGGACGGAATTCTGAGTAAATCAAATATTAACCTCCCGTCAAGAGATCAGAGTTAAATCCATTTTTCTTTTGCTCACTATGCCACCAGAGTTTGGACCCAACCATATGCGCATCAGTCTTGACCCTTCTGCTCATGGGAACAGTCCAGCCCGAACTGCCAAGCCGGGTCCTCATTTGCCCAGAAACAAGCATCCTGGGACCAGTTTTGGGGTTTCACCCCTCATCAGCCAGGCTAGCTGGAATCCTGTGGCACAGCGAGCAAGGGACCCCCCGTCTGGGAATACCCATCCCACTTAGGGCGAAAAGTGCTACAGCAACACAAGATGGACGGAATGAAGAGTAAATCAAACATTTACCCCCAGTCAAGAAATCTGGGTTAAATCCATTGTTCTTTTGCTCACTACGCCACCCCAGTTTGGACCCAGCCATATGCGAACCAGTCTTGACCCTGCTCCTCATGGGAACAGTCCAGCCCGAACTGCCAAGCCGGGTCCTCACTGGACCGGAAACAAGCATCCTGGGACCAATTTCGGGTTTTTACCCCTCATCAGCCAGGCTAGCTTGAATCCAGTGGCACAGCGAGCAAGAGACCCACGTCTGGGCATACCCATCCCACTTAGGGCGAAAAGTGCTACAGCAACAAATGATGGACGGAATGCTGAGTAAATCAAACATTCACCCCCCAGTCAAGAGATCTGGGTTAAATCCATTGTTCTTTTGCTCACTATGCCACCCCAGTTTGGACCTAGCAATATGCAAATCAGTCTTGACCCTGCTCCTCATGAGAACAGTCCAGCCCGAACTGCTGAGTTCAAGCTATCCTGGCTGGTGAGGGGTATCTCGACTGGGGTGAATGTTTGATTCATTCAGCATTCCGTCCATCATTTGTTGCCGTAGCACTTTACGCCCTAAGTGGGTTGGGTATGCCCAGACGTGGGTCCCTTGCTCGCTGTGCCACTCGATTCAAGCTATCCTGGCTGATGAAGGGTGTTACCCCGAAACTGGTCTCAGGATGCTTGTTTCCGGTCCAAGGAGGACCCGGCTTGGCAGTTCGGGCTGGACTGTTCCCATGAGGGCAGGGTCAAGGCTGATTTGCATATGGCTGAGTCCAAACTGGGGTGGCATAGTGAGCAAAAGAACAATGGATTTAACCCAGATCTCTTGACTGGGGGTGAATGTTTGATTCTTTCAGCATTTCGTCCATCATTTGTTGCCGCAGCACAAGATGGCAGAGGGGAAAGACATATCCCGCTGTCGTTCCCACAGGCCGAGCTGATTTTGCCTTTTGCGAGTCAATCCACTGCTAACGAGGAATGTAAGACCACGGGGAACATCCCAGAAGTTGGAGGTGGACTTATTTGCCCGGGAACCGCAAGTTATATGCAGAAGGAGGATACGCGCAGCCTGTGAGGAGGAGGTGGTGCTGCCCAGCCACAGGCCACAAAAAGGCAGGCCAAGGCGGTTAGGGAAGGCGCAAACAACAGGGAGCCAATGCGGGTTCTCCCCTGCCCTGCTGCATGCCCAGAGTCACAGGATGACACCAGGGGCGGCTGCAGACCAGCTGAAGAGGCCCAATGCCAGAGGGGCCTGAGAACGCGGAGGAGGGAGCCATGGGCATGCTGTCACTGCCGAGCTGCCGGCAACTGCCAGACCTGACAGGAACAGTACTTATGAGCACCCCAGACTGTAGACAGGTTAGTCACCCGGGCCCATGCTGATGAGACACCTACGTGCTTTAAATCCGTCTTGAGAGGAGCAGGGCCCAGAGAACACACTGGAGAGCCCGAAATGGCCGCATGCAGGCAGCCATTGGAGATTGATGAAGCTCTCTTGAACACAGCCTGCTCTGCATAGAATGGGGCAAACAGCTGCAACTTTGTGATGGCACTTATGGTAGATGGCCCAATTACTTTTACGCTACTTCAGCAGGCGACCTTCACTGTGTGAACCGATGGGCGGTGGACCCCTCTTTATGAGGTGAGTGGAGGCGAGAGCCCACCGCACACACCAGGCACACTACATTTCGGGATGGGGGAAACTACACTGCGTCCAACAGGACCCCGCAGGACCGGATAGGGCCCGTTGCATGGTGGGTAATCCACATGCCCCCCCCCCCCCCCCAAGTAGACAAAGCCCTCCTGCAGCAGCCTTTTTGCATATCTAGATAGACCTCAGCCAAAACCCCCAACCTTTGAGCCCACAGAATCTGGTTCTGCTATGGCACTCACCAATCTGACCTCTTGGACAGTCTCCGTGCCTTCAAGGCTGAACTGCATGACGAACTGAGGCAGGACTTTACCAAAGGCCTTGCAGACCTTTGATCCAACCCGAGCGTGAAACAGTCGAACTTCTACCTGATGTGGACTCGGTGAGACAGCGGATCCTGGAGACAGAGGAGCGGCCAGAAGCTGTCTTGAAGGGCCAGAGCGACACACAAGAGAGGTGCGCCACATTGAAGGAAAAACTCAGGGGTGCCATTAATAAGGTGGAAGACCTCTAAAACCGCTTGATGAGGGAGAACCTGCGCTCCAAGGACTTAGTGAAGAGATTCCAGATGCGAATCTTGCATCATTCATGATGAAAATGCTTTCCTCTATGATGACCATCTCAAAGTACGTATCGACAGAATCCACCGGTCCGGCCCTAGGCGACAGTTCCAGCAGCAGAGACTGAGAAATATGCTCATTAAATTCATCTACTTCTCTGAAAAGGAGTAAGTCCTGCAGCATACCAGGAAAGTGGGAGAGTTGAACTTTCAAGATCCCTCCTGCACGATTTGCCCAGAGGTCTCTCAGTTAACACTCCAGCAATGGGCCAAATTGTGCCCAATAACTCGGAAACTCCAGGAGGATGTCATTTGCTTCAGATGGACCTATCCGCACTGTCACGGAGGCCTACTGGGGCTCCCCTTAGAGGACCTTTCAGGGGACACTTAACCGTAGAACGTAAGAATAGTAACCCCTTGAGGAAGAGAGAGCCTTGGCAACAATGTCGCAAGCGAGGAAGGGGCGGAAGGCGTTGGCCAAGGGACGATCGTGACTAACTCATGGATGAATGGATCCTTGGTATACAAAGACGGAACTGGAAGCCTGGAGCTGCCCAGGAGGCCAGACTGCAGCATAGTGTTTGTGGGTTAGGGGATCAAGAACGGCTCCGGCGTGGCTATGACCATTGGTTCCTGACAATCACATTGTTGTGACCTGGAATCCTCAGGATCGTACGTTGTGCAATAATGGTCCACCTCTCGACATCCCCACGGTCTGACTCAATATACACAGACACAATGGAGTGATCAAGCGGGGGAAGGGAAGGAAGGGGACAGCAGGGAGGGAGACCTGTAAAGATAACAAAACAGGGTTCAGAAATCAACAGGATAGAAATCTTCCTACCCTGAACCCACTTTATCAAATACCAGTTCGAGGAACTGTACCTGTAAAGAAAGAAAACTTCTCCCTGATATTGGATAACAAATAAGGCATGTGGTAGCGCTCTGTCAGATCTAAAGAAAAAGCATATGGTCAGCCAATGCAGTAACACCACCTTATCCTCACTCTCTGAAAACGGCGGCTGTAGCAATCTGACCTACCAATTGGTTTTAATAATGAAGGCTAAGACAGGGGTGAGGAAGAGCAGTCCTCCTGCTCACTCTCTGCACTCCTGCTAAAGAATACACAAGAAAATAGGTATGACTCCAATGACCACAAGGCACCACAAACCCACAGGGAAAATATGAGGTACATCCGGCCCAGTACCTCAACACTTCTTAGTCAGTGGCCAAACACAATTTTGAACAAAATAACAACCAGGAAAAAGTATAGACAGAAAGTTTGTTGGTCTTCTGGCTAGCTTCCTTTGTTTGCTGACGGCTATGATTCATCTCCTGTCTCTCATGCCTAAACAGGAAATCATAGGAGTGCTTCTATATAAACGATAAGTACTAAAGTAAGTAACTCCTCGTTACTTCCTTCCACCCGACCAAGTTTCAAACGGGTAGGAGTGGAATCAAGTAAACGTTTTCCCCGCATGAACCGCAGTATGCCGGTTCTCCAACGTGAGAAAACGCACCTGAAGCGAGTAAGCCCAGAACAGGCTCGGTGTTCTGTAAGAATCCCAGGCTGGCAGCCTGAAACGGGAAAGACCCTATAAAGACAGGGGAGGGTCTATCTTTCGTGACTTGTGCTCCGAGGGAAAGTTGCTCCGCAATGAACCACCGAACTGGGTTCAGCCAACGGAGCAACTTGAAGGCAGCACAAAACTCTAGCCACACAGGATTGAGCTGCCGCTCTTGATGCGAAACAGGAAAGAAGGGTTGGTGCTTAAAGCACCCTTACCAGCCTCCTCGCGTCGCCGGCGCAGCTCCAGGTAAAGAGTAAGCGGCACCTCTCCGATACCCCGGAAGCCTTTTCAAAGCAACGCCTTTGCGCGTGTTGACGTCACCGGCGTCGGACCGCAAAGGCTCATGGGGGCTGTAGTTCGCTAATGCCTGGATCGCTCTCCTGTGCGTCGCTGTAGTGTTCCCCGGGTCCGCTTCCCATGGGACGTGACACACATTGAATTTAAATGACATTACCTATGATCCTGTACCTGTGATCCTGTCCTCCCAAACTTCTTATATCGGGATAGATGGAGATTTGGTCCCTCTATGACATGCAGACTTATCCACTCCTTCGATGCTAAGCTTGCTACATGGACATGGAATCTATTAGGCTGACTCATTGGCATGGCTTGCGGGAGCAGGTGGAGACCCAGGTATTCCTCGCTGGCGGACTAACTATGCCCAGACAGACTAGGTCTGATAGGGGGGGTGGCAGGCCTTGTCGAGGAGGAGGGAATCCCTGCCCTTGTTCGAGAACTCGTGGGGACATTTCTTGCCCTTGTCTACCGACTCTTGGGAAGTCTATTCTTCCCCACCTAGTTACAAGGTTTTTTGGTTTTTGTTGTTTATGGTTTATTTGTTGGTTTGGGGGTGTCTAGGGGAGAGAGCAAATCGGTGTCCACCACACGGAAGCCCTGCCACTGTGGTTACGCTTTTTAGCGCACGTATGATCGCCTTTCCAATGCCACGATGCTTCAGATAGTCTCACTTAACATGCAAGAACTAAATTTGCCCAAGAAACGAGGCACCATATGGCGGACCCTCTGGGATTCCACCCAGATATCATCTGCCTTCATGAGACTCATCTCCTGTGGAAAGACCAGGGGAAGCTCAAATACACCATATACCCCATATCCTATCACTCTTTGGCAACCACCAAAACAACAGGGAGTTGCAATTTCCCTGAGCTGATCTCCCACACAAAAGCTGACAGGGACGTTAGATATCTTATATTGGTCGGGGCACTGGAGGAACGACCCATCACTTTAGCCACAGTATATGCACCTACTGCGGCACAGTGCCCCTTCCATTAAGATTTTCTGGACGAATTGGCTGGAAAGGCCAGGGTGGAGATTATCCTCATCTGCGACTTTAACATGGTCTGGGGCCCAAATAAGGACAACGGGAGGGAGAGGAACATATGCAGGAGCTTTCTCTAAGCGACTGAAGACACTAGGGGACCTGGACCTTGGGACATGACAGACACTGGCTTCCCCTTCTACTCCCCTGTCCATCGAACTCACTCCTGCATCAATCACATACTACTGAGCAACCCCTTAGTGGGCCTACTTCACTCGGCGGAGATCGGACCCATCACGGTCTCGGACAACACCCCTGTTCAGATTGGACTTGACCTAGGGCTGTGGTGGCACTCCGGGAACTGGTGGCTCCACCCCTCTCTGCTGAGAGACCAGGTAATCAGACATGAAAATTGGGCAACAAATTGACTAATACTTTGAGCTCAATGAGGGGGGAGAGGTTCTAATCGTTGGGGTCTGGGACGCATTCAAGGCGGTAATTAGAGGCCATTTCATAGCGGCCGAAGTTGAGTGTTCTAGAGTCCGCAGGCTGGAGGTCCAGCAGCTGGAGAGTGAGATCTGGAGATTGGAAGTGGAACAACTGCAGCAACCTTCCCGTCGCAATATGCGCACCCTCATTAAAGCTAGGGCCAATTACGCATGTATTTTACAAATAAGGCAGAGCTCTCATTGGTTGACTTACAAAAGTGCTCCTACAATTTCTAAGTAAGGTGGGCACCTAGTTGGCGCAGACCCTAAGGGGCAAAAGAGAAAAAGAATGTGTCAAGGAGATTCTTGAAGACACTGGGGCGCCCATGGAGGAGGACATGAGAAATGCAGACAAATTTCATCGCTTCTATGAGAACCTCTACTGGGGTACCCCCGATAAGAACAAGGGAACACCTTAGGACAGCAGATCCAACTCCCAAAGTTTACAGGTGTCCAGGGAAATCTCTAGAGGACCCAATTTGGCAAGAAGTAGTTCAACTGGCTATCGAATCCCTGAAACGTAATAAAACCCCAGGCTTAGATGGACTTATGGGCCTCGTTCATAAAACCTATTTGTCCTAACTAGTTCCGAAACTTCTTGCTTTATTTAATCATGTGTGTCCTCGGGCGCAGTGGCGGAGACAATGGGGGAAACAGTGGTGACGGTCTTACCATCCAATAGCCCTCCTAAACATAGATGCAAAACTTTTTTTTAATCAAGGTCAGGGCCACCTGCCTTAACAAATTGCTTTTTATAATGGTACACCTAGACCACAGTGGGTTTATATAGGGGTGGCAAGCACATGACAACATTGGAACAGCTACCCACTTGATGGATAAGGCCTCTCTCAAGCCTATCCCTGCAATCTTTCTTTCACAAGAGCTGGAGAAGGCCTTTGACAGGGTAGACTGAGCTTTCTTACGACTCACACTTCACAAAACAGGTCTGGGTCCCAAGTTTATAAGGATGCTGTTCTTGAGCTATGCATGCCCCGGCCAGGATCGCCCTGAATGGCTACCTCTAGACACCGTTTTCCCTTTCCGAAGGCAAAAGGTACGGGTGTCCACTGCCCCACTTCTGTTTGCTCTCTTTATAGCGCCCTTAGCAGGCTTGATTTGGCAATCATCGTTTGTGACGGCGATTACGTTCTGACAGCCAAGTTTAGAGTCTCTCTTTATGCAGGTGACGTATTCTTAACAGTGGGCTCCCCAACCAATTCACTTCTAGCTGTAATAAACTTACTTCAGGCCTATGAGAAAGCCTCGGGCTATAAAATGAATTTAGAAAAATCTGAGATATTGAATCTGACGCTGGGGACAGAAGAGCAGGTCAGAATGGCAGTGTGATTCCCATGCCATTGGGCTAAGTCCTCCATTAAATATTTGGGAGCTCACCTCACACATAGGACCAGAGAACTCTTTCACGCCAACTACCCCATACCAGGAAAAATGTGATGCTGTCCTCGCTAGTTAGAATCAATGAAATTAAAATTAATGTAATCCCACACATTCTCTACCTATTTCAGGCCCTCCCTATACAGTTGGACCCTGCCTTTCTGAAAAGTAACCAGAGACTGACTGCTCATGTCTTGTATTTGGAAAGCCAAGGTCCCCAGAGTCTTCCAGAAGCTATTGACCCACCCACGGGAAATGGGCGGCTTGGCTGATCCCAGTATACACCATTATTTATTCTTTTTATTAGACAAGAAAAACCTGCTTCAGATAAACATCATACAAAAAGTATGTTTGGTGGACTGACATGTATAACAAATACAATATATTACACAGGATGTAGGTCCCAACGACCCATTGCTGCGACCATTACGATCCAGGGAGCAACCAGCTGCATAGTCTCTTTAGGAGTCCTTGAGACGCTCCTCACGGCACTGTCCATTAACTTCTATACTTCGCCCATTCACCCCATATCTTTTCCCATTTGCGTGGGCAGCCCCTGCTCTGATATATTGATTGTTCCGCCTGGTGGCACCAGTCCAGGTCTCTCTTCCAGGATTCAAGTGATGGGGCCTCCCTTGCCCACCCCCATGCCCGAGCAGTTTCTCTTGGCCCCCCAGGCCAGCCAGGTCCTGGCCAGACAGTCTTTCCCATTATTCCATTACTCCTAGTATGTGCCACCTCGGCTCTGTCGGGACCCGCGCCCCCACTACTGTTGTCATCTCTCGGGCCAGGCCCTCCCAGTATATTTGAATTTTGGGGCAGGACCATAATATGTGAAAGAATGACCCTTTCTCACCACAACCCCTCGCGCACTCCTCGGACATACAATTACCGATACGGAATTGCACCATTTGTGAAGCATAAGATCTATGCAGAATGTGGAGCTGGATAAGCCTGAAACGTGCCCTAATAGATATTTCTTTGGGGCTCTGTAGGGCTTCAGCCCAGTCGTCGTCCTCGAGCAGACCCACATCCGACTCCCAGGCCTCCCTCTAGGGTCCCATGCAGTCCGGGGAGCTATTCACAAGCTTTCTATATGTGAGGGATATGGCTTTGTCAATCATGGGGTCCAGGAGGAGTCTATCCTCAAGTGGTGCATATTCCGGTATCAGATCCCCTTCCATCAAATGGCAATGAAGCGCATGTCTTAATTGCCGGTATATAAGATACTCTCTCCCTCCCCCCATTTCGAAATCCACCCGTAAGGTATCGAATTTAATCATCTTCCCTCCCTTCCATACGTCGCCCAGCAGGTCGATACCTATAAGGCTCCATTTCCGGAAGCCCTCAAGTCGCTTCACTTCACCCAAATAATGTCCCTCCCACAGGGGTGTCTGCTCCGAGAGTTTAGCCTCCCAGCCAGTCATTTTAGTTGTCTTATGCCATGCATCGACCACTGTCCGTGTGTGTATCGGGAGGTGCGCGCTGCCCCTCCTCTTCCGGTATAGCTCTTCCAGATAACTACCTTTGCCCATTGCCAATCGATCTACCCGATATGCCGGCTCCTTGAGCGGTAAAAAGGCCCATCCATTGATATTAATAACTTGTGAGGCCCAATAATATTTCTTAATATCCGGAACGGCCAGTCCCCCTTCGTAAACCCCTTTCTGAAGTTTCTTAAGCACGATCCTGGGACTGCCACCCCCCCACAGCAACATTCGCTGCTCGGACTCGACAGTCCGAAAGAAGGTCTCCGGTATCTGATATGGGGTGTTCTGCATTACGTATAATAAACGTGGCAGGGCCATCATTTTGAATAGAACTGCTTTGCCAATAAGGGAGACGGGTAATCGCCTCCAGTGGGCCGCGTCGTCCCTCAGTCTGTCTAGCTGTGCATGCCCATTTAACTGCATAAACTCCGCCTTTGTTATCCATAAGCCCAGGTATTTAAACGTTTCTTTCCAAACTAGCTCCTTACATGTCGACGTCCGGGCTGGGAGCCCGCCCGCCATGGAGAACACCAGGGATTTATCCCAGTTTATGCAGTACCTCGAGTACGTACCAAAAGTCTGTACTATATGGATGAGCCTGTGGAATGTTTGTCGAGGTCGATGGGCATAGAGCAAGATGTCATCCGCATACAGGGAGATGCGCTCCTCCCAACCCCCACCTAGATCGATGCCTCTCACCAGCCGGTCTCTTCGTATCCAGGCAGCCAGCGGTTCAAGTGCCAGCGCAAAAAGCATCGGCGATAGTGGGCAGCCCTGTCGCGTGCCCCTGTGAAGTTTGAAAGCTCTGGATATGGCCCAGTTAACTCTAACTCGCGTCAGCGGAGCGGTATATAAGAGCCCTATCCACTTCCGTAAGTTCGAGCCAAATCAAACTACCATCGAATGCCATCCGAGCATCGAGTGACAAAAGGGCCACAGGTACATCTGGTTGCTTTTGGGTCATATGCATTACGCAATAGAGACGGCGAAGATTGAGCCTAGTGCTCCTGTGCGGCATGAAGCCTGACTGATCCGGGTGAATCAGGGACTGTATGACTGGGCTCAAACGATTTGCGATGTCCAATACTTTGGCTTCAAAGTTCAAGAGGGAAATGGGTCTATAGGAACTGCAGAGGTCATTGGGTTTTCCCTTTTTTAGGATGACCACTATGGTCGCCATCCTCACGTCTTCCGGGAGTTGACCCTTGTCTCTTGCCTCCAGGAACATATTGAGCATGTGCGGGGCAAGCTTCCCCGCCACACACTTGTACATTTCTGTAGGGTGCCCATTCGGGCCTGCAGTTTTCCTAGACTGTAAATCCCGTATGGCACTTTCTACTTCCTCTATACCCAAGTCCAAGTCCAGCGCCTCCCTATCGTCGGTCCCAAGTGTCGGCAATGCCATGTCTTTGAGCAGTTCATAACAGTCCTCCTCCCCCCGTTGGGTCTGCAAATGATAAATGTCCTCATAGTATCCTGCAAATACTTCAGCAATATCTGCACCAGTCCCACTCTGCACGCCCTCCACTGTCCAAATCTCAGAAACCCAGTTTCGACTCCTATCCCTCCTCTCCAGCCATGCAATTAATTTATTGGCCTTATCACCCAAATCGTATACCCTCCTGTGTGTGGCGATCGCATGTGTACGAGCAGCGTTTATTTCCAGGTCTCCGAGTTCTTTTTGCTTGAGTTGGAGTGCGTGTTTATGCCCGGTGTCGCCCCCAGGGTCTGATCCCAGTTCCAGCTCGAGATTCATTATCTCTAGCTCCAAATCGTCACACTGTTCACGTTTTTCTTTACGCTTAGCCCCGATTGTCGCCTGCACAAAATCCCTGGCCACCACCTTATATGCCTCGCAAAGTATACAGTCAGACTGCACAGAGCCAGTATTTTCCGTAAAGTATTGTTCCGTGCGTTCCTCAAACCGGTCCTGAAACTCCTGATCCCTGAATAAGTAGGGGTCCAGCCGCGGCGGGAGAGATCAATCCCGTACCGGGCCATACATATACACCTCCACCGGTAAATGGTCCGATATCCCTCGCGCCTTGTGACACCCTCCCTGAAAGAGTCCCACCGTGGTGGTGTGTGTGAAGATGTAGTCGAGCCGCGACCCACTTCCATGCGCCGCTGAGATGTGTGTATATTGTCTCATCCTGGGATTGTGACTTCTCCAAAGATCTACCAGTCCCAACGCGTTCACAAAGGTGCTCAATGGTCGGGGTCCCGGGGTTTTGGAGAGATGTGTCTTTGTCTATGTCCGGGGCCATCGTGTCATTTATGTCCCCACCCAGAATCAGAGTGCCCGTGGGCATCTCGAGTATTAGTTTGCTAAGGTCTGGAAGCATAGTCCTGTGTAGTCGTGGGGGTATGTATGCCGAGCAAATGTTCAAAGAGCGTCCCTCCCACATCCCGGACAGGGCAGCATAGCGTCCCATGCGATCACACCATGTGTGATTCACCACAAAGGGAACCGAATTCTTAATAAGTATAGCAGTACCCCTAGAGCCAGTTGTAAACCCGGCGTGTATCAGGAGTGTGTACCCAAATCGATTCAGTGCTAGATAATTATTGCCTTTGAGGTGCATCTCTTGCAGAAGCACTATGTCTGGTGAGTGTCTATACAAATATTGTAACACCATAGTCCGTTTTATTTTATCCCCCAGACCGTTCACATTCCAATAGAGTACTTTCAGCTTTCTAGTTTGTTGCGCGCCATCTGGGAAGCTTGTGCATCCATTCTCCCCCTCCCAACCCACCCCTCCCGTCAGTCCCTACACCCCCTTGAGGATCAGTATACAGCTTAGAGTCTCGAGTCTGAACCCCAAATTGGTGGTGCATTGTTTCTGAAGCATTTGTAGCCCACTGTAAAGAAGAAAAAGGAAAACCCCCAGAACAACTCCCCCCCCCCCCTCCCTGCTACCCTGCCTTGTAGGTCTAAAACTACCCACATCCCCAACTAGCAGAGCGCCTGTCGCCCAAGAAACAGTCAACTGGCGTAGGGCTGCCGGGCACCACCACACAGGACCCCTGCCGAGGCCCTAGTCCAACCCCAACACTTTGAGTGTCGCTGTATTGCTCAAGCCAATGCAATGACCCATCGCGACAGTGTACGTTACATAATTGTCCGTGGTATCGAGCCTGGTCTCTCACCCAACAGGTCCCGACCTGTACCTGCAACACAGTCTGCATTATGCTCAGTCCATTGGCACCAGCCAGTCTCTGTTACTTCCCGGGTTTCGCCGCTCCGACTGTAGGACTCAACGAACGCGAGCCTCTGGACCGTTTTTCATAACTCATCCTCTTCTTGTCGATTCGGGGACTCCTGGTTGCGGTTACGGATTCCTCGCCAGTCATCCTCTCGACGTTGGGTGCGTTTCTGGGGACGCCCCTCTTCCAACCATTGCTCAACCTCCGATGGTGCTGTAAAGTACCAGGATTTATCATTGTCAATTACCCTGAGCTTTTCTGGAAAGAGCATCATGTACTTTATTCCTTTCTCTCTCAGGGCGCGCTTCACCCCATCGAAGGTACGTCGCTCCTGCTGCACCCTCAGAGTAAAGTCTGGAAAGAATCTCAGGACCGAGTTCTCGTAGAGGAGATCTCCGTGCACCCTAGCCGCCTGCAAGATGGCATCCTGGTCCCTATAATTTAGGATTCTGGCTATGATTGTTCTGGGGGGGGAGCCCCCGGCCTCGGAACCCTGTGTGCTCTTTCCACCGTGAAAAAGGATGAGAGTCTTTTCGGCTTAAGATGATTCAATATAATATTCTCTAGAAAGAGGTCCAAACTCGGGCCTTCTACCCCCTCCGGGACCCCAACCACTCTGATATTGTTTCAGCGGGCCCTCCCTTCTTTATCCTCCAGCTTCAGGGCCATTTGCTTGTGTTGGTGCGTCAATTGTTGTACTCTTTCTTCCAGTTTGCGTGTTGTAGATTGTAACTCCACAATATTCGTTTCGGCTGTGGTGACTCTCTCCGAGGTCTTATGCATATCCGCTCGCATTAGGTTCATGTCGATCGTGACCTTATCTATCTTTGTCTCAAGGGTCGTACCCAGAACTTGTATGGCCGTCATAATTGCTCCGAGGGAGGGTTCAGCCGTCACCTCCTTGTCGCTCGCCGCTCCGTCTTCTGATGCTGATTGTCGCGGGACCACGTACTTGTCTAGCTTGTTGGATTGTACCGGGGTGGGGCGCCCTTCGGTTTCGTCATGGCAGGGCCTACCTCTGTTAGGAGCAGCGACTGCACTCCGTGTCCAACAGTGCCCCCCTCCCCCTCATCTCCAGTCCAGCAGTCGGGTTTCCGTGTAGTTTGCTCACTAGCCATTTATATGGAGCCAAAACGCTGGAGGGTCCCCCCCCTTGGTCCCGCAGTCTACTCCACTAACTATGCACAGGTAGCAGTAGCACCTCCATCCGTGTGAGCAGTGATGGCCTCTGCGACTCGCTGTTGAAGGGGGGAGAAAGGGGGGGGGGGGGAGTTTCTTCTGTTCCCCACCCTGCACTTTGGCGGGCGATTGGGCCTCGTCCTGACCATCTTTCGCGGGTATCTCGGGGTGGGGACCCCCCGTGCCAGATGCTGCCAGGCTTTGCTGTTAGGCCCGGGGCCCCCCTTCCGCTGTATCGCCTGAACCTTGAGGCCCACTCCTTCTTTAGAGCACCCCAGGCGCTCCCGGGCACCTCGCGACCACCTCAGTTTCTATGCTTGGGGGCAGTGCCCCTGCAGCTCACCGTTTGGGGTGGGGTCCCGCCGTATCCAGGCTTCCGCCCCGTTGCTCCGGACGTATGCGGCTTCTCGGGGGGTCCCCGCGCAAGTCGGCCGACTCGATGGGTGCGCCCGGGACCCGCGTGGTCTGCTTGAGATTTCCCCACGGAGCAGTCGTCAAACACCGCAGCCCGTCGATACCCAGTGTCCGCTTTCCTGCTGGGCTAGGGCATTAGGCCGCGGATGGGCTCCGGCCTCGATCGTCCACACCTCGGTCATCGCCTCCTCCCTGCCTGGGCCTCACGATCTGATCCGGCCTCTCTGATTACAAAACGTCGCCCACTACACTGCCGCTGTCCGGGCCTGCCGATCTTACAGGCCCGTTTCCGTCCGTGGAAGCCTCGGAGATGGGCTTCCACGGGTCCTGCTTTCGGTTGCCAGCCCCGGGGCGACTCCCCGGCGTCTTCGTTAGCTTAGTCCAGCGACACAGCTGCTGGATTATGTGCAGATAATATGGGCTTTCTTAAAGGCCCCGGCGGAGCACTCGCTCTTCGCTGCCATCTTGGCTGGTGCCGAACTTATAAGCAAGTATAAAGCATTATTACGCAGCAGGCCAACTGCGGTTTGTGGTGGAATGGTCCACTATGGGGTCAGAAATGAACTGGCGGCAAATGGACCACGCCATAGTGCAGGGATCCCTCTGGGATCTGGTGTGGCTGGACAAATGCCACAGACCACCCAATGCATACATGAGTACCCCAGTATCCACTTCCCTCAAAACATGGGATAGAGATGTAGAGTAGCAGGGCCTAGTGTCTTACCCATCTCCTGACACCCCCATCCACTACAACTCCGCTTTTACACTGGCACTGGAGGATCAAGCCTTTCATAAATGGAGGGAAGGGGGCTGTAAAATGATCTCTGACATGCATGACAATACAGTTCCCAAGTCCTTTCTTCAATGCAAAGCGTCTTTGCACTCCCTGAATCTGAGACACTCCACTATGCTCGACTTTGCCATTGGGTGACACACCCTTCCATCTGAGCTGAAGCCACCAGGGCCAAAACACCCTTTCGAAGCAATATTCCCTAAACTCATAGGCACTCGAGGGATGATATCTGCCCTATACAAGCTCCTTCTAGCACATGACACTCCTCAGACCTGGTGTCACAACAGATAATGGAATCAAACTCTACCACAGGTATCTCCACCCGGTCGATCGCAAGCTACCAGTAGCTCGCAGACACCTTCAGAGTACCTTGGAGCCTTGAATTAATTTTTAAATAAGCACCGGGTCAAGAGAAGGGAAGGGTGTGTTTATTTTACATTATTACAGCTGGCTGCAGATAACAGGACTTGATAATGAGCAGTGCTGGACTCAGATTTGTGACCCAAGATGGGGCACAGAGGTGAAGAACTGAAGCACTGAGGTACTTAACTCTTAAATAAAGGTCCTTGTAAACTAAATACTGGTGAATGAGAACAAAAGGATGTTCCTAAATGCTTTTAAATGAGAAAATTAAATTGAAGATAAGATACATTTTATTGTACAATTACTTAAAATCATTGCAATTCTTACAAAAAGATATTAAAAACAATTTTCATTCTCTGTTAGAAAGAGTGTGTCTCTGGCATGGCTAAAATTCATAGCGATCTTCTGCAGGGAGAATAGATTTGATTGCAGACATGAATTTTACAAAACGGGCGGCCATCTGAGCAGAGTCACCCTTCATGCACTCCTCTAAGACCTCTTGGCATGTCCGCACATTGAGGATGCGCCAAATTGGACGCAGTCAAAAAATTCGCAAGGGGCGCAGGGTCTTACAAATACATACAACGTGAGTTAAAGTTTCTTGCGCATTTCCGCAAAAACGGCATTGAGAGGGCGTATCTTCCTTATAGCTCTGGCCATACTTATACGCCATCAGGGGGGTTAAGCCAAAACGTAGTCTCATTAAATGATGTTTCACTGATGGCTTCATGGTGGATGATAAACAGTGTGGTAGAGTTTCACGATCGTAGAGTTTTGACGCCCAACTGCCATGGGAAAGATTTTTCACAGCTAGTGCATTGTGGTCCGCTGACAAGATCTTTGCTTGTTTAGTCAACACTTTTGCGGCCCCACCTATGGGTAGCGAGCTGGACCATATATCGTGGGCTTCCAGTGCATCCAAACAGTGTGTTAAAAATGGACTCCAAGAGGTTCTAGGATTATTTAACAGAGACCAGATGTAACTCTTTAATGTGAGGTCACAGAGGCCTTTTTGGTTTTTAAGCAGTAGGCAATAAATCTTGCTTTCATGATCCAATGTTGAGATGGCAGACTAAACTCCATGCGGATTTGGGCATGAGAGGTCGAGTTGGGTAGATGGAACACTGCGAAAACAGGCTGATTGCGCTCTGTCTAGCCGTCTGAACATTTTGTCTTTAAAAGTCAGCGCACCAAAGGCTAATGTCGGTAAAAGTTTGGCACCTATCACATGAATTAACGGCGAGAAATACGGAGAATTCAGGGCTTTCTTGGTTCTTAAGAAGGCCCCCTCCAGGCAGTGGGCCACTCCTTGCAATGATCTATGATCTATCCAGATTCCCAGGTACTTATATGCGGCCACTACCTCTATGGATTTTCCTTCGATGTACCAGAAGCGCTTTCTTGCTCATTGTCTCAATACCGTCATCACCTTTGTTTTGCCGATGTTGATCTCTAAAGCGTTTGTTTTGCAGAACGAGGCCAATGAGACAAAGAGCCTCTCGAGGCCCACTTGGGTTTGATCGAGGAGAATCGTATCATCTGCATATTGCATTGATTGAATTTTAGTAGATGCAATTTTGGGCGGAAATGCTTGAGAGAGAGCCAGCCACTCGGGCAGGTCTGCTAGGTACAGATTGAAGAGTAGTGTGGCCAAATTGCACCCTTGCTTTAAGCCTCTGTTGGTCAGGATTTTATTGGTCGTTGACCATCCAGAAGAGACTCTTATTTTTACCCAGGTGTCAGTGTGCAGAGCGATAAGAGCATTCAATAGGGATTGCGGGATTCCCCAGTTCTTTAATTTTTCCCACAATCTGTCAAAAACTGTTCGGAAGTCGATGAACCCCAGATATAGCGACTTTCTTTTTGTAGCAAGCGTGCCCTCGATCATGTGAGCTAGACAGATCAGGTTGTCTTCAATGTGGCAGCCCTTTTGAAAGCCGGTTTGAGTATATGGTATCAATTTGCGGTCTTCCACCCAGGTGGTCAATTCTTGAAGTAGAGTACTTGCGTAGGCCTTCCCTTCGACGTCAAGGACAGCGATCATCCGGTAGTTATCGGGGACCTTTTTTGTGAATAAGGACGAGGAGAGAACCTCGCCAGGAGTCAGGAATTGGCCCGCCCATTCTGCTTGCCCCGAATAGGGTGGCCAAGAGTACAGCCCACTTGTGTGTCGAGGCTTTGTACACCTTTGTCGTTATGCCGTATGGGCCGGGCGCCCCTCCTTGGTGCATTTTTTTAAATACTAAATGCGACTTGGGTTGGTGTAATCTTAATAGAGGGCACCAGTCCTGTGCGAGAGTTGATATGGCCAGAGCTGTGGTGGCCAATCCGATTGTTGCTAATGGGCTATATATAGAGTGTTTCAATGTGAGCCTCTCTTTCGGCAGGAGCAATGTTTGTTACAGTTGATGGTTGAGCAGGTCTGGCACCTTTGTTAACCCAGCTCCAGAATCTCCTCTGGTCCTTTGATTTTATTATTTCGTGAGCGGTTGACCAGAGGTCCTCTGGTAGGTGAATCTTGCTTTCCTGTACTCCTTGCGAGTAATCGATATCTTCTCATGAAGAAATTTGTGTTCAGTGTCTTTGTAGGTGCGCCTACGCAATAGGTTGTTTAATTTGCGTTTTAATTTCATTGTGGTTTGCTTGTGCTCAATAAAGTCGTGGGTTTTTGTCATGGGTTTGTTTGGCCCTTTAGTTGTCTTTATGGCTAAGTTTTCTCTAAGGTCTTCCACTGCCATTTCCCACGATGTTGCAGTCAATGGATCATTGGACTCTGGTTTCAATTTATCTAGGAAATGGTCCACCCTCTCTTTAATTATGTCCTGATGGTCCAAGGTCCACCGTACTTTTCTTACAAGTTCCAGGTTGCTTTCTTACTGCTCTGTTACTGGTCGGAGGCACTGCGGGAGCGACACTTTGCACGTGAGGATGGCATGGTCGCTTGCCGGTGAGGAAGTTACCACAAATTCCTGCACTAGATGAAAGTGGGCGATCGAAGTCCAAATGTAGTCCAGAGTTGCCATTCTAGAGAAAGATATGTGCGTGTAAGCGGCAGGCAAATCTGATTCAAGTAGCCCGTTTAGAATACGGAGGCCTAGTTGATTTAGGTAAGTTGCTACCTTTATGCTGCTTCCATCCTTCCGTTGGTACTGATGCCTTATGTGCGGAATAGCCCACATTTGGTCATCCAGTGAAGTTAAGGAAGAAGAGTCCAAGCCTGTCTCCATGAGGTTGGCATTGAAATCTCCCATTATTAGCCACGTCATTTGGAAAGTGAGAGAAAAGGTCTCTCATGGCAGGGAGCATTTTGCTCAGGGTTGCCTCTCGCTTGATTCTAGAAGGATGTAGGTAGATGCAGCCGACTGACTGACTGAAATATTTGTAAAGCGCACTAATGCCGAGGCGTCTTGGCGCTGAGGTAATAGCCGTCCACCTAGTTGGCAGGCCTAGAACTTAGAGAAGAGCCATGTTTTAATCAACTTTCTAAAGAGAGTCCTGCTGGACTGCAGTCTCATGTGGATTGGGAGGGAGTTCCACAATTTAGCAGCTTGGTAGGAGAACCCCCTTCCGCCCCATCTAGCTCTTCTTATCCTAGGGAGAAGAACCAGTCCAGTATTTGCCGACCTGAGGCAGCGTACCGGCAGATATCACGGGAATAAGAGTTGAATATCTGCCGCCCCTCCTCCATAGAGGGCTTTATGGACTAGGCAAAGAGCCTTAAAATCTATTCTTCGGCGGACTGGGAGCCAATGGAGAAGTTTTAGGCTTGCGGATGTTGGGTGGTGTTTAGGTAGCTCTAACAGTACTCGTGCAGCCGCATTTTGTAGAGACTGTAATTTAGAGAGCTGTCTGACACCCGCGCCTAGGTATAACGCATTGCAGTAGTCTATTCGAGACAGAACCAGCGCACCGACTACCGTTTTCCTTAACGAGGGTGGAATGAATGGAAGAATCTTCCGCAATACTTTCAACGTGAAAAAACAAGCCGATGACACTTGATTTATCTGGAGGTCAAGCGTTAGGTCCTTATCGACCAGAAACCCTAGATTTCTGGCCTTCAGAACAGGGACAGGAAATGTTCCGGCTTCAGGCGGCCACCAGAGTTCGCTCCAGACCGTGGGTTTCTGCCCGAACTCTATGACCTCAGTTTTTTCCGTATTTAACTTCAGGAAATTTGAGTTCATCCAGGCCATCAATGCCATTAGGCAGTTCCGGAACCTTTCCGCCGCCAGGTCCACGTTTTGCGTAACTGACACCACTAATTGGGTGTCATCCGCATATGACACAAGGGAGAGACCGTGGCTTTTTATTAATCTAGCCAGAGGGGCAACATACACATTGAACAGGGTGGGGGACAAGGCAGAACCCTGGGGCACTCCACACGGGAGTGTGAACTTTCCCGACTGAAGTCCATCCCAGTGAATTGCCTGTTCCCGGTTTGCCAAGTATGAGGCTAGAAGGTCCAGAGCCTTCTTCCCAATACCAGCTACTTTCAGCCTTTGTACCAACACCGTGTGATTTACGGTGTCGAACGCTGCGGTTAGGTCGAGTAGTATTAGGGTGGCCCTACCACCTCCGTCCATCACCTTTCTAATCTCTTCCGTCGCCATGATTAAGGCAGATTCTGTTGAGTGCTGAGCTCTAAATCCATGTTGTGTAGAATCTAGAATGTTATTCTTATCTAGGTATTCCGTCAGTTCCCTGTTTAGTGCTTTCTCAAGTAACTTGGAAGGAAACGGGAGGCAAGAAATAGGCCGATAGTTCTTGACCTCCAAAGGGTCAAGTGAGGGTTTTTTTAAAATGGGTCTAATACAGACCTTTTTCCAGCACAGTGGAAAAACCCCTGAAATAATGATTGTGTTCAGAAAGGGGGTCAAGCAGGCACTGATCAACTCTGGGGCTAAGTGTAGGATAAAAGGAGGGCAGGGGTCCAAGGGAGAACCAGACTTTGTTTTCACCAGTAAGTCTACCACTTCACTCTGTTCTAACGTTTGGAACCGTATTAGACTGACTCCAGGGGCAGTGTCTTCTTGTCCATCTGTACCATTCCCTACTGGGTTTGGTACTGTGTTCAAGAGCTCATTGTATACTGACTGTACTTTATGCTGAAAGAAGCCAGCCATATTATCCACTAATGATTGATTTGGTGAAAACACCGTATCCCGTGGGCCTTTGGATAGGATGGTGATAGTTTTAAACAATTCTTTAGAGGAGTTAGACGCCTCCTGAATTTTAGCCGCGAAATATTTTGATTTGGCTTGCTTTATAGAGGACTTGTATTCCTCTAATACTAAATTGTAGTGACTCCTATGTTCCGCACTATAATTTGATCTCCAAATTCGCTCCTGACGTCTACACTTGATTTTTAGCTGTTTAAGCTCAGTCGAGTACCAGGGTGAGGAAACTTGTCTACTCCTTTGGTGCTTAGAACCTTCCGGTGCCAACTTATTTACTGCCTGAGTTAGCCAGGTTTCATAATTGTTGGCTGCCAGGTTTGAATCCCGAACATCTGGTAGATTCTTTGATAAGGCTGAAATCAAATCCTGTTCTTGGATTGATTTCCAGGGGCGGGATCTCACCAGCGAGGAACTAGTCCTGCGGCCACCACTGGTTGCTACCATCCGAACATTAAAATGAACTGCGGAGTGGTCTGACCATAATAGTTGTTGTACTCTCGTCACTTCAGTGGAGGAGTTGTTTGTAAATAGTCCAACTAGCGTGTGGCCAGCTTGGTGCGTAGGTTCTGATACTAGCTGGCTCAGGCCATGTCCGGCCATGTTGTCTATCAAGCTTGATGTATCAGTATCATTATTTAATTCCAGATGGAAATTAAAATCCCCAAGGACTGTAAAAGTAGCAGTGTCTAAGCACGATTCTAGGAAAGTCTGCAATGAACTAATAAAAGCGGCTCTCGTGCCTGGGGGTCTGTAGATGAGAACTCCTGGGAAGAGCTCGCAGTTGTATCTTTTAATACTAAAAGACATTGCCTCAGTTCTAATGTGGGTTCAGGCTTAGTCTTCACAGTAAAGTGGGACCGGTAAATCAGCGCTAAACCTCCCCCTTTAGCACCGACCCCATCTACATGGGCTACAAGATAGCCTGCAGGCACGGCGTCTCCCCAGTCAGGGTCTGAAGTGTTGTTTGCCCAGGTTTCTGTAAGAAACAGCAAATCTGGGTTTTCAACTTGGATCAGACACTCAAGCTCATATTTGTGTTTGATCATGGAACGTGTATTAAGTAAAATGCAGCAGATATTTTCAAGCTCATTTCGGCCGGCTCCTTGAATAGGTAAATGCCGCTGGGAATCCCTCGTTTTTCGGGGGACTACATGATCTCGGTTGCTGCCGGGTTTGGTAGTCATCCCTTCACTAGTTGGGTAGTTGGATTTGGTTAGAAGATACAAGGGTGTCAGACCACATGTATTACATCGCATCGGGCTGCAGTTCAGTGTGTCTAAGATTGACACAGGTTGAGGGCACTCACCATATCTAAGGGCGAGGAATTCATTACGGGTGTAAGTATATCTTCTGACATGGGCAGGGCACCTGGCGCTGGGCGCATTCTGGGCGCAGACGGGCTTGCCTTCGGCGCGGTCGCAGCATCCGGGTTTTAAAGGAAGTGGGGAAGGAGATTAGGCGTCTAGAACGCTAACCACAGGGCACCGCAAACAGCGTGATAGCAGCAGGATTTAAAAGTCACAAGTTTCCTTCTTTTTAAAAACACAGTATCACGAGTTCTAAAACAGTACACACAAATTAGGCTAAAATAACATATGGCATCCCCCGGCTCTAACAGCTCTGTGTCAGGTTTAGTAACTATTACCAAGTGCGCGGTCGCAGCATCCGGGTTTTAAAGGAAGTGGGGAAGGAGATTAGGCGTCTAGAACGCTAACCACAGGGCACCGCAAACAGCGTGATAGCAGCAGGATTTAAAAGTCACAAGTTTCCTTCTTTTTAAAAACACAGTATCACGAGTTCTAAAAACAGTACACACAAATTAGGCTAAAATAACATATGGCATCCCCCCGGCTCTAACAGCTCTGTGTCAGGTTTAGTAACTATTACCAAGTGCGCGGTCGCAGCATCCGGGTTTTAAAGGAAGTGGGGAAGGAGATTAGGCGTCTAGAACGCTAACCACAGGGCACCGCAAACAGCGTGATAGCAGCAGGATTTAAAAGTCACAAGTTTCCTTCTTTTTAAAAACACAGTATCACGAGTTCTAAAAACAGTACACACAAATTAGTCTAAAATAACATATGGCATCCCCCCGGCTCTAACAGCTCTGTGTCAGGTTTAGTAACTATTACGAGGATCATTGTTTGTTGTTTCGAGTTGCGATCTTCCAATTGCAGGGTCTGAATTTTGAGGAAAATGTAATCTCCATGCCCTTTACAGAGCAAGGAAACCTGCAAAGCCAGGTTGTTCTTCACAAAGATTGAGACACCTCCCGATGCATGGCCACCTACTTGGGATGCTATTGCATAGGATTCATAGACGGTAAAGTTTTTTTTCTAAACAGACCATGAAGTTTGCTTGTATAGCTATCTCTTCTGTGATGTTTCTTGTTTTAGGGCCTTCTCCGTCGGCTTCGAGCAGCTGTAATGGCTCTTGGCAGCTTATATCTTTATATTGGGAACCCCTGCCAGGGCTTTTTTAGCGACATGTTGGCGAAAAGGCCTGTTTCTTGATGGTTCGGGAGACTTGTCAGGAGTGGTGGGGGGGTTCTCTGGCGACCAGAGGTCTGCTGCGTTTTAGAGGATTGTTTCGCTGTTGCTTTTTCAAGATTCAAGAGTGACTGGTTTCCTCGCCTTCCTCCTTGGGGTACAACATCTTTGCTTTCTGTCTCTTGGCCGTCTTATGGGGCGGTGGGAGTTTTGCAGCTGCGTGGAATTTCTTGTGAGCATTACCCCCCCCCCCCCTATTCGTGATTAAAAACTTTTTTTTTTTTTTTAAAGGGGGGGTGGCCTTGCCCCTTACTCCTCATCTCTCCTCTTTGCTCTCCTGCGGAACTGCAGCCGGACGTCAATGAAGTCAGGCTGCACTCGGTAGTTGAGTGGCTGAGAGAAGGGCCACTAAGTGGTCAGGGGAGGGGGGCCGGGGGGAGCGGAGGGCCGAGCGGGAACACACCAAGCCGCCCGCAAGCCGCACCCAAGCCTAGTTGGGCCGCTTCTGAAGGGGCCCGGGTTCACACTGCGCAGCCGGTCACTACTACCGTTGCAGCTCAGCCCCCACACCACCACCACTGCCTCGCCCCCCTCCCTTTCCACAATACCTCTTCTGTCCTCTTCCGTGACCTCTTCAAACGAAGAGGGAGCGGGGAAGGGGCCCACAATACGCTTAGAGGGAGCCTGGCGAGGGCTACTGGCCAGAGGTCACTGACTAAAGGCTAGTCGAGAGCTGTGACTGGAGGCGGCAGTGGAGAAGCAGGGGAAAGACACTACAAAGTGGGCAGACAAACAGGTAGACAAGCAGGTCAACTGGGACAGGGCTGCCTGGCCCCCGGTACTGCGTGCCCTCTTACTTGTCACTTGTATGTGCTCTGGGTCTACACTTCAGCTCTTCGTACTGCTCCGCCGCCGTTGCCTGCCTGCTCCTGCACAGCCCCACTCGGTCGACTCTCGCCCTCGCTCCTCCTCACCGCTCTCACACGGCTCTCCCCGAATCCACTCGGTGCTCTGCACTCAGTCCTGCGCACAGCAGCCTAGAGTTGAGGCTGAAAGCAGTGCAAGTTTCTCACTGCCTGCTGAGAGTGTTTGGGAATAATTCAAACAGAAAGTCGCAAAAAGCATAGAGTGCGCCTAATAACCATTTTAAGTGTCTTCCATTTCAAAGTGTTGCATTTACAAACAGCAGGCCTCTTGCTCCCAGTGGTCAATAGGCACTGCCATATTTATAACTGAAAAATTCTGTCGTTGTGTAATTGAGGGAAATTTAAAGTGAAGAAAAATATTTCTATGAAACATTAAGTCTTAATGCTATTTTTTCACTTTCAATTAAGCCAATTACGACAATGATTTGCTCCTTCACTTTAAATTCCTCCAATTTAAACTAATGTCTATTGCAGGAAGGCGGAGGATTATGTGGTGATGCTGGTTAGGCTTCACCATGCAATACTCTCAGAATACCCCAAAGATGGTCCTTAGATTCACAATAATAAATCCTTAGCTCAGTCCTGGTACAATGGCAAAGAGCAGTCAGGCTTTACTAGAGGAACATGTGTTAAGCATTTCAGAGTATCAACTTGGATGAGTAATTGACACGACTTAAAAGAAATCAGACACCAATTTATAAAACATAAAACAGATTTTTATGTAAACTTAGACACCAAAACTAAGTCAATCAGATAAGTATAACTGGAGTTATGGATTTTTGAAGCAATATTAAATCAGTGCAAAACAGTACTGCAAAACTATCTTTACAGTCAAAGATAAAAAGCACTAGTGACAATCTTTCACTTGCAGGCCAAGTTGCGTGGATCTGAAGTAGGGTAAAGGTGATGCGGGTCCCAGGACTAAGCTACGACAGTCCGTTCAATCTTACCTGGCTCGAGAAGCCCAGGTGCAGAGTTGTCATGGCTGTCCTTGGTCCCAATGCGGGACCCGCATGGGAGCTGATTTTACAGCTTACACGATGTGGATGGGGAACCGGGTGCAAAAGGTTGACAACAAAGCCACTGCTGATATCGGATGAAGGTTTTGCGGAGTTCTCTTGAGGTACAGCTTCGAGTAAAGGGGGTGGTTGGTGGACTGGCGACCAACAAGCCTTGGCAGCAGTAAGATCAGAAGAAAGTTATTTCAACGTCTGGAGAAAAACTGTAGCCACTCGAAACTTGCTCGAGATCAGGACTCTGTTTCCCACAATGCACTAGACCATCTACTTTTGGGCGATTCCTCAGAGGATCCCATGGTGAGTGATTTTTGGTTCCAGTACATTGTTTTTACCTGCAGTGTGCAGGGGACTAGGGACACTAGTCCAGGAGAGTCTCGAGTTGCCTTTGCCTCTCAAAGGGGTCCCTCTGTCTGGGGGGACTGAACTTCGGTCCAGGACGATTCGTAGACATGCATTCCAGGAAGAGTGCCACTGGTGCAGAGTATCACGACTTTGCTTTGTGCAGAACTTGTCGCAGACACAGGTCTCCTCTTTGTCCTTTGTTGCAAGTCAGCTCAGAACTAAGCTTCTGGTGTCGAGGTAACCCTTAAGTCCTAGATTTAGGGGCATTAGGCATGTGGGTGCAAGTGGCCAATGGTTTACTAGCTCCGGAGGCTCATCCATCCCGGAGGTGACCACATCTGGGGAGAGAGGGGTGTCACCTTTTATACCCAGAACCCTCTATTGTACCACTTTAAAACACTGCAGAAGTCTTCCACATCTGTACAGACAAGGTAGCCCACCCTATAGGTGTGGCCAGCCTTCTGGGGGTGTACACCTCCTGATTATCTCATTTTCCCGCCTGCCCGCGTGCAAAGGTGCCTGGGGGCAGGCTGCTTCCTCCTTTAGATTGGCAGCCTGGCTGCATATCACAGGCAGTGAAGTCTTTGAAGCTCACCTCCTTGATGTTCCACTTCACCGGTCATCCTATCAGGGAGGGAGGTGTGACCTCCTTCCTGTCCAGGCCTTTGTTTCTGCATCCCGGTTGAGTTCACACCTCCTGGCAGGAGGTCAGATTCCCGTTTTGTCTTGGCGGCAGCAGCTAAGGGCTGGCAGCCAGAGCACAGGAAAAGCTGGGGCAACGAGGTGGCCAACCTCTAAGTTAGCCACCTGGGCGCATCTCACATCGTCCTCGACATGAGATTAGACTCAGGGGTGATGAGGCACGTTGTGTGATGACAAACATAATATATTTCAGCGGTACCGTAATGGAGCTGCCAACCTCGGGCTTGCCCGGGTGCCAGCCCATGTTATCCTAAGGACCACCTATCACTTATAGTAGCCTTTAATGGTAAAGGCCTCTACAGGGACATATAAGCTTGCACTTACATGTCCACACCTTTAGTATAATCCACCCTGCCTCCTGGGCTCAGGAGGCCTTCCTTACGGGTGACTGGCATATGTTAAAATAGTGCACTGACTTTGCCACACAAGGTGAAGGCAAAGTCGAGTTCGAGCAGTTTGCACTGCTCCTAGAGTCTGCATTGGCAGGCCTGCTGTCAGTAGTTTACTTGGGTCACCCCGAGTGGCACAAACAGTGCTTCAGGCCCTGGGGACCCCTTTACCACCCATGCCCTGGGTACCACTGGTGCCATATACTAGGGACTTATAAGGGGGGGGTTAAAGTCCTTGCCAATTGGGGTTACCAATTTATACGTATCAGTTTTAGGGAGAGAGAACTGGCACTGGGGCCTGGGCAGCAGGCTCGAGTGCACTTCCAGAGTCATAACCATCAGCATTGGAGCAAAAAGTGTGTGTGTGTGTGTGGGGGGGGGGGGGTGACCATACAAAAGGGGCATTTTCCTACATCTGTATTTTTTTGTTATAAAAATGGCAGAGTCTCCAGGCCACTGGGAGCAAGATGTCTGCTGTTTGTAAATGCAACACTTTGAAATGGGAGAACATTTAAATGCCGAGTTTTATGGAATCCATAAAAACTAAATTCACTCTTTAGTTTCGTTTTCTCCCATTTCGAAGCGTCGCTTTTACAAACAGCAGGCATCTTGAGCCCCATGGCTGGTAGACACAGTGCCATATTTATTACTGAAAGATACAGCCGTTTTTTAAAATGGGAGAAATCTGAAGTGCAGAAAATGTCCACATTATGAACATTTTTACAGAACATTTTCCTGCACTTTACATTTCTCCCATTTAAAAAAGGGTTGTGCATTTGTGTTATACATGTACAGGGCCGGACTGGCCATACCGGGCGTTTCCCCGGTAGGCTGGAGGCCAGGGGGCCGATTTTCACTTAAGGGGGGCGATTTTCACCTTTCGGGGCCGCTCTCACTGTAGGTCAGCAGAGCAGTGCTATGAAAATACAAGCCTCAGTGCAGCCGAACGGAGCTGCCTGAGACTGAATAGGCAGTGAGTGGTCTGGTACGCCAAAATGTGCCTGGGCTGCTTTTGGCTCTCAGTCCGGCCCTGTACATGTAATGATGCCACATATGGTGAAAGGTATGCCCTGTGTCACAAATACATAGGACACATGCTCACAGTCACCCATACACATATATCCCATTCATACGCACACATTCATACAGCCCCATGGGCTACACTCACTGACACATAGCTGCCCTGTCATAGTGCCACTAGTCAAAGTATTTTGTTCAAACCATAGTATCTGGCTTCTATGGGCATTAGGCTTAAAGTCAATAAAGCCGGGCATGGGGTGTTTGGCAACAATGCACTAGCTCCTTAGTCTTCAGTAGCTCACGATGATTTTTCACTGATCAGAAGTAGTTCTTACTAAAGAAAAGGTTGGAGACACCTGCTCTATGACTACAGGGAGCACACAAACAATGGGACAGACTGAGGAAAGACATACATTTCTCTCCCAGCTCCACCTTCAGGAGGGCAATATATTCTAAAGTCTGGTATGGATGGCACCACATGCCCCGCAGACTACATCGTATGTATAATAATGCCTCTCCCAGATGCTCCAAGGCGTGTGGAGCCCTAGGTGGGGCAGTATGTATGTGGTGGGACTGCCCAGTGATTCGCCCTTTTTTGGGTAGGAGGTTTCTAAGCTGTTACACAAGATCCTGACCTATCCGATCCCCTCCATGCTGGAGGTAATGCTTCTGGGCCTTAAACCGATGAACTTGAGGTGATGATGAACCACTGATCACACACGGAACGCTCTATATATACACATCTCAGTGGTGGGGCCCAAATTCAGCCCTTCCGCCACCATCACTGACGCATTAAGGCAAGACTTCACTTCGGTGTTTGGATTTCAGCCCAGACGCAAGAGGTGCACCACAAAAAGATTTGGACCGATTTACTCAGGGGTGGGACATGGTTATGAAGGGGACACTGTGGGCGGGTTACCTTCTGCAGCTGGGGTTTGCAGAAGGTGGGGGGGTTAAAGAGGGACACAGGGACCAAGCCTACATGATTTCTGACTGGTATTCTCTACAGCTAAGATTATAATCTTTCTGTAACCAACAATTGCATGTATCCGGTGCTGGAATGGATCCTCGATAGAGGATCGGTCAGATGCATATCACCTTAAAACGGTAATAAAAAGATTTCATGGGAAAAAAGCACGGGACAAGTTGGTACAAAGGTGGAAAACAGAAATGTGACCTACTAAGAGTCATGTATCCACAGATTTATCATATATGCAGAAACATAGGAATGTTTTGTAATACGACAGTCAATTTCTACAAGACGCACAACTACCTCAAACTAGTACAGAAATCCAGCGTATGTTTTCCGAAGACCCACAAATGAGGTGGACTACGGTAACAATGCTTGCACTAGCAAACTGTAAAAAATTAGTGTCCTGTATCTACAAGGCGCTAAGGCAGCACAAGGGAGGAAACACTGGGCGGTCACTGCTTCTGAATGACCTACTTATCAGCAAACAAACTAAGCAAAATATACCTGGAACTTCCAACATGAAGCCTGGTAAGCCAACAAAGATCTGCAGTTTTTTTTTTTTTTTTACCCATGACCTGGCATTGGTCTGAGCTGTAGAGTCTGAACAAAATTAACACACGCACTACAACAATGCACAATAGGTCATCCCACATTGATGACGAAACTGGGCCTACTGGGACTGCTCTGCACAGATAAAAAGAACAAGCATTGGCAAAGCCAATAGGTCTCGGCAATCCGAAAGCTATTGGTGTTGTCAATGTCAATATCTTCTAGCCATGTTCAATAGCACGCGTCATAGCGCTACTCTTTCATAGCTCTACTCTTTAAATTTGAGAGTAGATGTGAAGCATAAAACAAATACCAGTACTGTATGTAATGTGTGCTCTGTGCCAATGTTGCGTGTCTGACTATGTAAGTCGGAGGGAGGGCGGAGGGCTCAGCCTTCATTACTGAGGTGCCTCAGGGCATATCCACAGGACGAGGGTCCTATATGGACCACCCAGACCAGATGGCCAGAGCTCAGAGTGAGCGAGTGAGCAGTTGCGCCCAGGATCAGAGCTGAGGATGCAGCAAAGGGCTGCGCTAGGATGGTGGCTCACAAGGCTGGCAGAAAACAGTGCGAAGTAGCATAGCACTGAACCACAGAGACTGAGTTTGCCGTGTGACAAGTGAGAAGAAGCCTGAGGGATCTTTTAGCAATCTCTTTTTCATTGTTTCCCATGAGTACCGGGTGCATAAAGCAGCAGCCATGAAGGACAACATTTTACCGGCATAGACTATAATGAATATTCATGCTTGTGTTTCACCACAGTATATACGGCTCCAGAGAAGTGAAACAGCACTTACGGTAATTATTTTAATACCTACAACTTTTATTGTGGGTTCTATAATTGCCATAATCTGTTCTGCACCTTTCGAGCCTGCCAAGCCACTGTTCACCGACCAACCCAGTAATGCGTTCATCATACTAATAGACCTGTTAGACTTGGCATCTTTTGGCGTGTTTCCCCTGTCTTTTTGCTTTCTGACCTCCCGGTTTTGACTCTGTTTTTGCTGGTTTAGTGTCTCTGCGCACTTTCTCACTGCTGTTCAGTGTTAAAGTGCAAGTGCTCCTGTTGTAAATTGTTATTATGGATTGGTGATTCCATGATGGCATATTTGATTTACTGTGCCAGGGCCTGTAAATCAAATGCTACAAGTGGGCCTGCAGCACTGATTGTGCCCCCCACATGAGTAGCCCTGAAAAGGTATCACAGATCTGCCACTGCAGGGTCTGCACGCAGTTTGTAACTGCCATGTCGACCTGGCAAGTGCACCCACTTGCCAGGCCTAACCTTCCCTTTTTTTACATATAAGTCACCCCTAAGGTAGGCCCAAGGTACCCCTGTGGGCAGGGTGCTGTGTATGTTAAAGGTAGGACATGTCCTGGTGGTGAATTACAGTGTTTTTCACCACTGCAAGACTATCTGTCCCATAGGAAAGAATGGGAGTTTTACTTATAACATCTTATAAGCATAACTTCTCATTGGGACAAGATATGGGAATGGAGTTTAGTATGCAGGATTTAGAATGTAAAAATGCATCTTTTAGTAAAGGGGATTTTTATGTTCTGTATTTGAAAATACCACTTTTAGAAAGTAGGTATTTTCTTGTATAGCCATCCAGTGTGCCTCTGCTGGGTTTGTGGATTAACTGTCTGGCTTTGGAGTGACAGGGGCTGGGGATGTGCATTCTCTGCGGACAGCCACTGGGGGGGGTGGGGGGGGTGTCGAGGTGTGTACTGCCTTTCCTGGATGAGTCTGGGCTGAATAGACCTGGGCTGCATTTAGAGTAGTGGGAGGATATTTCCTTGCACCTGAATGGGCATGGTCTGCCTTGAACAATGATGTCTCCACCTCCTGCCAGGAAGGTGGGCCAGAGAGGACAGAACTGGTTTGGACTAAGCACAGACACTCTCTGCCTGAGAGAACAAAGGGATTTTGAGTATAAATATTGGGGCCCAGACCCCAACACTTTAGAACTCGCTGGAATCAAGGAACCTGCCAAGAAGAAGAGCTGGAAGAGCTGCGAGGAGGAGTACTGCCCCTTTGCTGTGTTATTGCTTTGTTGGGTTGGCCTGCAGTTGCTGCTTCTGCCTTGGGCAGTGAAAGGACTGGACTGAACTTTCTTTACTTGTGCTGAGTATCTCTAAGGGCTTGGGGTAGAGCTTGCCTCCTGTTCTGAAGTCTCAGGGACTGCAAAAACTTCACCAACCTCTGGGTACCGCTTCTGGAACCGCTGTTTCAGTTGCCACAGAGAAGGGAATGGCAACCGACTCCGTCGCTGGCTCTGTGTCCTGACGGCACTGCAGAGGGCACCGTCCGCATCTCGCACCGCAACCCTTGTCTCACCGATGACGACGACCGACACCGAGCTGCTGCTTGCACCGTGACCTGTGAGCACCGCACTCCGCACCGCTTCACTTCACTTCGCCATCTTGGTCTCACCGATGCCGTCGCTGCTGACTTCGACACCTGTGACCGCATCGTGGCTGGAGGCACCGCTCGTAAGTTTCACGACGCACCGCATCGCCCCACACAGCCGTCTGGGCCGACTGACGCCAGCTCCTGCTAACCAGCTCTGTCGCTTGCACCGCAACCTGCCAGCACCGCATCGAGCACCGCCTCGCCATGCACTGTAAGCCTTGGCCTCACCGACACCGTCTGAACGATCGTCACCGAGCCGCTGCCTGCACCGCATCGTGAGGGCACCGCACCCTGCACCGCTTCCATTTTGCAACGCAACTGCGACCGTTGCCACGACTGGCTCACACCAACGTGACAGCCGCAACGAGAAAGGTACTGTTAACAAGTCTGTCCACGCTTTCGCTGGCCCGTAACGACACGGTCGGCTGAAACTGTTAGACTGTTGTTTTCAGCATCGAGGTAGCCCCAGACAGAGCTACCGACTCGTACGAACTGTGTTTTTGAGATATTTCTGCAATTTTAAGGATATCTTGCAAAGTATATATTTTTAAGTACTGTTTGTTGGATTCTTATCATTTTGGTCTTGTTTTGGATATATAAAAATATTGGATATTTTTCTAAACTGGTGTGGTGTCCTTTTGTAGTGTTTTCACTGTATTACTGTTGGTTATGTGCAAATGCTATACCCACTGCCTCCGTGATAAGCCTGACTGCTCGTGCCAAGCTACCAAGGGGGTGAGCAGGGGTTATTTTAGGAGTGTAACTCTCTTACCCTGACTAGGAAGAAGGGTCCCTACTTGGACAAAGGTACCTACCTCTGCCAACTAGAGATCCCCATTTCTAACAAGACCTACTCAAGACAAAGAGGGAGATGATCTACACCAGGAATTTCTTAACATTTCCAGTAACATCTACAATGGAGTCAGGCCACAAAATAAGAGGCACAGTGCAAGGGTAGTCAATCCATAAACAATATCTATAGGATTACTAAAATGAGCAGAACAGCTTGCTGGTGGTGAGCCACTCATACTTGCACCCTAAAAAGAGCGGAAGGGTAGTTTTAATCAGCAAAGCCTCTCATCTGCTGGTTTGGGAGGGACAAGCCCGGGCAACACTGGAAGAGATTGTAATACCAGTCCTATATTGTATGAGTGAGCTTTAGCATGTCAAGTGGGTAGGGTGAGTGCAGCACGGAATACTCTTCAGTCCCTCTTTCAAACATTCGGGCAAACAGTGTATTATGCATTTTACAACAGTTTTTTTCAATGCATCATATTAAAAGTCAAAGTAGGGGCATGGCCTGACCGAGAATGGCGCACGACGCAGACTGTTCGAGCTCCTGCTTCCCTTGGGCCCCAAAGCAAGAAAAAGCTACTTCAAGCACCTGAAACTGCACTTGACAGTGCTGTAGCAGTTCTTAGCAGGGGCAAACACAACTAGAGAGCTGCAGACGGTCTCCCGAAACTGAAGCTGTGCGAAGGATCTCCCCGGCCCTGCATCGGCTCGTGGCACCGTCTTGGCCCCACTCTGCACAGCGTGCTCACCTGGGGGGCCGTGGGCTGATTGGGGTGCCAGCGGCACTGGAGCTCTGCTGTCATGCCCCCCAGACTGAAGCTCACCGAGCGGAGCCGATTAGGGTCCTTGCCTTGCAAGGGCGCAGACCCCACCTGGGATCGTCCCGGGTCTCGGGCCTCCGCGGAGTGACTGCCTGGAGGACTCCACTGGAGCTGCAGCCAACTGGGCCCTATGTTGCACTGCAGGACATCGCCACAGCTCGGCTGCTCCTTCAAGGCAACTCCTGGCCCTTGGGGGGCCTGTCGATCGCATGTGTCCCGGGGGCAGAGGGTGGGGCGGCCCTGGATGCAGAGGACTTTGGATTTGGAGGTATCTCCCCCCAGAGCGCACCAACATGCGGAGCTCCAGTGAACCTGCCGGACCGGAGGCCTAGAGTGGCACCTGAGGCCCCTCTGTCATTCCCCCCTCTGCGCCCCCTGCTGAGTGCATTGAATCTGTGGCTGGCAGCTCCCCCACTGTGGGACTCAGTTTACTGCTCTCCAGATTGCCGGGAGGCTCCTGTGTAGCAACCCCACGACCCCCAGTTTATTTCTCCCACTGCTCCTGGTCCTGGGGGTGGGGGCGAAGATCGGTGTGGCCCTGGAGGCCATTACTGCTACAACCCTTACTGATGTGGATCTGGGGATGGGCGGCATGCGCCACGAGGCCTTAAGACTGAGCCGGGCATTGGCATACTCTGGACGGCCTCAGCTCCTTCCTTTCCTCATAGAGCACAGGGCTCTTTGGGGCTGCAGCCTCCCTTGCGGGGACCCCCGCGAAGACCCTCCATTGACCTCCTCCCTCTCTGCCAGCAGGGGGAGCACAACTCTGACTTGACGGCAGTGAAGGGCCGCCTCGGGGGAAACCTTGGCCTACGTGTGGATTGGCAGGGCCCCTTTCTGCAGGCTAGCCTTGGGGATTTTGCCCTTCGCTAAAGGACCTGCCCCCCACACGCTCGGGTGGTACCTCCCGGCCTTGACCCCTATGACAGGGCAGAAACCTGGTGAGACGACCGCACGGGATGAACCTACTGGAACACTTGTGCCAGGGCTGAAACCACCTTCCTCCTAACCTTTTGGTGCTAGGGGGCATCACTTGGCTGTATCACTCCTCTTACCTCCTGTATCTGTGTCATACAGGCTTCACTCCCCCACCTCGCACATCTTCTGCCCCGGAACAGAGGTGGGGGCCCGCCTTTGGGTCCCCTCCACCCGGCACCCTCGGAGCCTGTATACCCAATGCCTCACCTACACTGTCCAGGGGTAGGACCACCAGGGACAGCTCCGTGGTCTCACTTTGGGCTAAAACCACCACAGCGATGAGTGACTGGAAAGATTCTCCTGCGCAGGCCCCGCGGTGGTCTTCTGCCCTCTCCATCGCACAGGACTATATAAAAATGTCTCTGGCAAGCATCCGCCAGGAGATGAAAACGGACTTTAAGAGCTGCCTCAACGCCCTCCAAAGAGATGCGACGGCGGTGGGTGACAGAGTGAACGACCTGGAATGCACTGTTGACGCGCGCACGGTGGATCAAGAAAAATTTTGGATCAGAGTCAACGCACTGGAAGAACAGAATATTGAGATCCAGGCCAAGCAGGAAGAGTTGGAGAACCAGGGCAGACGTAACAACCTGCGCATCAGAAGCATCCCCGTGGGGTGGAGGGAGAAGCCATTGTGTCTTTCATGGGGGGGAAAT
Source organism: Calotriton arnoldi (assembly GCA_963921515.1). Taxonomy (NCBI): domain Eukaryota; kingdom Metazoa; phylum Chordata; class Amphibia; order Caudata; family Salamandridae; genus Calotriton; species Calotriton arnoldi. Next base: position 922,843 of record CAWUFW010002271.1, on the reverse strand, counting down.
CCCTAGTCCTCGACAGGGCACATCGAGTGGCGGCCTTGCCCGGGCAGCCTGATGCACCCCGACATTCTCACCAGGGTCCACTTTTTTCAGGACAAAGAAGCAGCGCTCAAGGATGTGAGGGGTACAGCCGACAGTGCTACGCGCCACACCGTGAAGATTTACCAGGACCTCTCCCCTTTGACTCTGAAGAAGAGATGAGACTAAGCTTGTCATGGTGCACCTGCGCACCCAGGGAATGAAATACCAATAGTCCCATCCCTTATACCTGCTCTTAACCCAGAACAGTAGGCCATGCATGGTCCCCTCCCTTGCTGAACCTAAGACAGTCCTTGGCCTCCCGGGGTGCTCCCACAGCGGAGACACCTCGCTCACCTCTTCAGCACGCCCAGAAGTATGGCGACCCAGGTGGTACACAGTTCAACAACGTGGCCGCAACCGCAAAGGCAGAAACTAACGGAGCAACTGAGATCAGTCGGGGGTGACTTCAATCTAGTCTGGGACCCTGATCTGGACAGAAAGACAACACGTTCAGGGTACGGAAGCTATCTCCGGGCTACTTAAGAAAGAGCTTTCAGACGCGGGCTTGGTCGATGCCTGGCGATATCTGCACCCGGACTCAAAGGATTACTCCTTTTACTCACACGTGCACCTGTCTTATTCCCCCATCGACTACCCTTTTTCACTTCCTCCCTACTGAGAAATCTAACATCAGCACAGATTCAGACCCCCCAGGATATTGCGGCATAGATTTGCAAATTTAGCGGCACAAAAATGGAAATTTAGCGGCACAAAAGTGGAAATTTAGCGGCATTATTGCGGCACCTTATTCTATTCGTAATCATTCCTTTTCAGCCTTAAATCAATGTAAACTGATTCAGCAGGGTATTCCAATGTGAAACTGGCATGTTTAAAATGTCTGCGGCACTAAGGAAGCACAGCTCCAATCTGCACCTCCTGAGAGGGGCCCTATTTCTCCCTGGGGTGTTCTAGCACCCATGTTTGCACCCCTGCCGGGGCACCGCTGCCTCCTGGAGTAACTATCCTTGTGAGGAAACTGCTCCAAAAAAACTTGAGTCTCCGCTACCCACTAAGAGTGTGTGATCTTCAACAAGTAACATCACTCAGAATCCCATGAACCTTTCACAGCACCTTTCTTGTGTACTTAAGCCTTAATGGATCACTCATACAATGGGTCATGAGATGGAGGGGTGAGGTAGCAAGAGATACACACCGGGGCCCTGCTGCTTTCCTCCTGGATGGCTTGCCTCTAGGTCCCACATATCAAGGGCATGAGTGAGTGGCATGCACACAGAGGTCCGTGAAATAACAGTTAAACAGATGCTGACTCAGACACATGCTGCCCAGTGTTAAAAGCTGCTAGCTTTAAGTACAATAAATCCCCTGACACAAAGCTGCCTATAGGTGGCTGGATTTTTAGTTTTGCATGAGCCTGTGTCCCTTGAAGAAAGGTGGGTCTTGTGCACAGTTAATACCACAGTAAGTCGGTGTCTTTGGGAGGACGTTTTTAAAAGATTGGTTTTGCTTGTAAAAACATTTTAAACATATTTAGTATTTACATAACATTACGTTAGTTGATTGAATGACAATTTTATTAAATGGAATACGTTTTGTTACATATAAAAGCTACACTTATATGTCTACTAATGCTTCCTTCAAAAAAGCATTTTGGTGACCTCTGACCAGAAAGAGGTATGTAGCTGAAGTAGCAGTGGTATGAAAGCCCTGCAAATAAGTCCTCTATGGTTCTCAGACTTGCTATCTCCTGTCTCCGTGTATTTGCCAAACCCATGCCTTTTGACTTGATATATCCATTTTGTTAATTACTGCTTGAAGAAACGATAAAGGGGGAAAGAGGGGATCCGAAGACCTAAGTTGTTTAGCATTTTGAAATGAAAGTCTTGTGTAAAACACTATCCATACTAATTTCTTTAAGGTTCCGAAGTGCATCTGACATTGCAACTACCTTCCCTAACTTTCAGCTCCGACGTATTTTTCCTGGCTCACTTTAAATTGTGTTACACTGTGGTGGGATTATTGGTGAAGTACTACGTGCATGGTGTCCTAGATTTATTTTCTAATTACAACAATACAATTCATCCTAGAACAAAAGTGCACTCTCGGAGCTTACTTAGAATGCACAATTTGTTGCCTACACGTGTTGGTAAGGGCAACAATAACAGAATGCTACTGACAGTGGCTGAATACATGTAAACTACAAAATGTACCCATCAGCTTTGAATTTGCATGGATTATGAGCAATATTGCCTCTTCAATAAGATTTTACCGACAAAAGAAAATATGTTTATTTTGGCAACTTTGTTGGCACTTCTGCGCTTTGTTGTTCTTTGGCAGCTGGCATTCAGTGCCGCACTTTAACACAATTGAAGCCAGGAGTGAGTATTGAAAGTTTTCATCAGAATTCTGTGCTCGTAAAGTTCTGCTTTTGCATACTGTGGTATTTTTCATGCTGAACGTGTCAGCCAAGTGTCATAATGTAATGGCCAGTGTCAGAATAACAGACAAGCAAGGATCTTGGACAAGAGGAAGCAGGTATTGGACGGCGGCACGTAGTGACGTGTGCGCGCACAGCCAATTAACGGGCATTGTTTGTTTTGCAGACACTTTTTGGCAAATATCGCGGCGATAATTGTAAATATCGCGGCCATCGCGCTAGTCAGCCGATTTCGCGATTTTTACGTGAATCGCGAAATCGCGAAATGCTGGAGGGTCTGAGATTTCCGACATCTCCATATCGGACCACACACATGTGGAACTTATGTGGGTTCACGGGCATCTCTCCCCCCCAACTCCTGCAGGACCCGATTGATGAGGCAGCTATAAAAGATGCCATCACTGAATACTTTACACTTCACTCCCTTCCCAACACTTCACACACACCCCCCCCCCTACTCTCTGGTATGTGTTTAATACCACAATCCATGGATTGATGTCTCTATAGCCAGGGCTCGGGAGGTGCACCTATTCGAAAAGAAACTCACGGAAGACATTATCTCCCTAGACCTCTCTGACCAGCAACATCCCACACTGAGGGCTAAACAACAGCTGGCCATATTACGTGGTTAGCTCTGGTCATACAGAGTTAAAGCGGAGCGCTCCCTTTTAGCGCTCAAGCAACAGTACTATGAGGGGGGTGACAAGATGGGTACCCTCCTTGCGAGTAGATTGCGCCAACAACATGCCAGGTCCCACATCGCTAAAATCAGAACGGGCGACTCCAACTGGGCTGTCAAGGAGACTGAGAAGCAGCAGGCATTCCTAACCTTCTATCAAAGTCTTTATACGATAGCCTCTTACTGCCAGAACTGCACTTGGCAGCCCTGCCTGGCCCATGAACTGGAGGAACACTTCTCAATCACTGAGCTCCACAGTGCCCTTAATGAGCTCCGCAAGGGCAAATCCCCGGGCCCAGACGTTCTTCCCCTGGCTTTCTACATGGTTTCTCTACCACAACTCCACTTGCTCAAGCTCTATAATTCATTCACCCACACAATGGGCCTTTCACCTACCATGTCTAACACAGAGATCACACTCATCCCCAAGCCTGGCAAAGACCTTACCCTCTGCTTCTCTTATCGCCCGATAGCCCTGCTCAACACGGATGCAAAACTCTATAACAAAATGCTGGTCAACCGCCTGGAAGCTCTATTGCCTGGCTTAATTGACCCCGACGAGGTCGGCTTCATACACCACAGACAGGGCTCGGACAACATCCGCTGCCTCGCCCATCTCGTTGAGAAAGCTCACAGACATGCTATCCCGCCCATCTCCTCTTTCTCAATTCCGAAAAGGCCTTCAACACGGTGAGCTGGGCCTTCTTAAGGGCGATGCTCCAGAAAATTGGGCTGGGCCCTGTAATGGTTAGCAGGATCATGACTTCCTATTTGGCGCTTTCTGCCTCCATTCGAGTTAACGGCCAGTCGGCTCGATCCTTTCCACTGTCACGGGGCACTCGGCAGAGTTGCCCCCTCACCCCCTGCAGTTCGTCCTTTTGGTGGAACCCCTCACCAACAACTACGGAGCCGGATACTGCTCTCCCTGCAGTGATTCAGGCCCTTCAAGCCTACAAGCAGGTATCCAGGTATAAGATCAACCTGGCCAAGTCACAAGCGCTTAACCTTACCCTCCCGCAACAACACCTTCATCGCCTACAGGCACTGACCCCTTTTCAGTGGTCTTCCCACTCCATCCAGTACTTAGGCCTCCCTATCACATGGACGCAGGCTAATTGGCCACACTATCGCAAAGCGATACTTGAAGACCTCCGGCGCAGAAGACCACTCCAAATCTCATGGCTGGGCAGAATCAACGTGGTGAAAATGAACATCCTCCCCTGGCTCCTATGTCGTATCCAGTTGTTACCTACCCCACATCCCCTCCGAAGACACTAAACAATTGCTGGACGATCGCCGCTCCTTTATCTGGAAGTGGAAATTTTCTCGCAACTCCATGGCGCTCTTTATGCTCCCACAAAACTGGGGAGGGATTGCTTCTCCCAACCTCCAGGACTACTACTGGGCTGTCCATCTACGTTACTTCTCTGAATGGGTAGTGGGTGGGAGCAAAAAACACTGGGTACACATGAATCACGCTGCTGCCTGTAGCCCGCTCTGGGACCTTGCCTGGCTCCCGAAGAAGCATCATCCCGCAGTACTTACATAGCTACTCTGACACGCATAGTGCTGGAAATATGGGACAGGCTAGCTACTGGGAGAGGTCTGACCACATTCCCATTGCCAAACACCCCCACTGGGTGGAACCCCGACTTCTCTCCGCTCTCCCCCGAGACTCTTTCCAAGACTGGGTGAAGGATGAATGTAGAATTCTTCAGAACTTATTTCAGGTAAAGACTATCAAACTCTTTGACTTATGCAAAACTGAATTCCGTCTCCCTTACTCCACCCACCACCAGTACTTTCAGTTACGGCATTGGGCTCTCCACCCTCCCAACGCTCTAGGAGCCACCCACTCACTCACCCCTTCTGAAACTCTAGTGCACAGCCTCAAAGGACCCCGTAGCCTGGTGTCAAAGACATACGATGTCCTCCAACAATCACGTCTCTTACCCTGCCACCTCTACCAGTGGAAATGGGCCACTGACAGCACTCCTGACATCACCCAGAAACAGTGGGAACAGCTATGGAGGGAATACATACAAGCGCTCCCCAGCAGGAGGCAGCTTACGAGGTTATGTTTCAGTGATACTACACCCCCGCCCGCATATACTCTATATATCCCACAGCCTCTACCCTCCTGCTGGTGCAGTGGGGCACAGGTGGGAGACTTATCACATATTGTGAGCTTGCCCCGCTCTTACCATCATTTGGAATGAGTTTTTAAGCCATATAAAGGGTGCTGTGGGTTACCCCACCCCATCAGACTACCACACAACAATTATCCTGGGGTTGTGCCCCACAACGCTAGAAGCAATGACTCACACGGACTGGTAACTCAAACCCCACATGACTGGCGCAGCCACGCAGCTAATAGCATGAGCTTGGAAGTCTCCCTCCACTCCTTCGGCAGCATCATGGTATACACAGCTTTGGCACACCATTGCAATGAAGCAAATTCACAAATTGTCTTACACAGATAAAATGTTTCTGTACCTATGGTCGTCCCTCATTGAATGCATGTCCCGTCTAGAATTCCTATGCTCCCAACCCCCCAGGCTTCGCACCCTTCACCTTGTAGTGTAGTTCCCATTTCCCTAATAGGATCTGCGCATTGGAATAATATACCCTATAGTTTTGACATAGGACTGAGGTCGGTATGTCCCTATCGAGTATATTAAACTTAATTACTTTGTGCCAGCTAGCTCAGAGGCCACTAGAAACTCCTTGTAAACAAGAAGGGAGTAGTTTCTGGCAACCGCATAAACATGACAACTTTATTTCCCTTTAGAATCGGAACGCTCTCAGAATCGTGGAAACAATAGATAACAGTTTCACTCAGCTAATCGTGCATGCTTAGTTTCTTCAGAGTTACACAGAAAGAATAGACGGGCGTTTCAATAAAAAGGATTTATTGAACAGTCTTGTTTCTCGTGTAAGAGATATGAGCTGTTATGATCACAAGACAGTATGCAAGATATATAATGTACAACGTAAGCAGTACAAAGAAATAATACTGCGCCAGCATTATCTTTTAGCATATATTCATGTACATAAATAAAATGGGCTAAAAATGCGAGTACTCATACGATGCTTCTCTAAGCTAGTTCTACCCCAATGTACCTAACCTAGTCTAGGTGTAGGGAAAGGTAAGAAGTAGGTGGAGTATGCTCTAGTATGGTATACTAAGAGTATGTTAAGTCTAGTATGCCAAGAGTCCCTCTAGGTTCTAGTCAGCTCCATACCTTGAGAATGAGGGAGGTGGGAATCTCTTTCCGGATCTGGAACTCTAACACCCCGCGAAGGGAGTCAGAACACTGGAAGCTGGATTCTCTGCGAGCAGGGATGACAGCGTCTTCTCAGTGCGTCAGGCCGGGATACGGGCTCCTCTAAAGTCGAGGTCTCCTCCTAACTTGCTTGGGCAAGGGAAGGTATATTTATACCTGGTAGGTGCCTTGGAATGTTAGCATTGACGTGAAGTCGGACAGAGGAAGACGTCAGGAATGAACCCTTAAGGTATAGCGGTTCATGCATAATAGAGGAGTTCTTGGAGAAATCAATAATCCTGTGCTAGGGGAACTCCCAAGAGCTTAAGGGTCTGGTTTCTAAGAACTCGTTGTGACGTTGGGGTGGACGGATGTCGGTGACCATGCCTGTATTTGGAGTGCACGGCTAATGCCTAAATAAGGACTGGGATTCTATGCCTATATAAGGGCAATGCGAATTGTGCCTATATAAGGACATGTTTCAGGAAAACCTATATACGGACACCTAAAGCGGAATACAACACCCACTCCACTTTCGAATGAACGATAGTACTAAATGCTAAACATTAAACTGCTAAACATTAAAACTGAGTACCACATGTTGCTAAAAACATTTTTAAAAGCATACTAAAAGAAGTTTTAAAAGAACTGTTGCTAAACATGTAATGCAATAGGTACTGTACATTTTAAAGCATTTTTTCATTCTAAGCATATATTATAAATAAAATGCAACATGAATGAATAAACAGAAATATATACATATGACGAAATGGTTTGACAAGTTTTCAAAAATCAAAGCCATTGCATATCATGAAATTTTGGTGAATAAGGTGACAAAGTGTCCCTGGAAGTATTCAAAGAAGTCTGTTTTATATGAATAGTTCTACTGTAAGCAGATTGAGTTGCCATGTATTTTCAAAAAATAGAGAAAAAGGATAAGTTCAATTTTTAGGAAGAGTTCCAAGTTTTGTTCTGTTTTGAAAATATGGAGGCCAAATTTCATTGCGTCCCTGGTACACTGAGAGCCGAATCAAAGTCAGTGTATGGGTCTGGTGTAAACATGAAATCATCTATTTCTATAGACAAAATATCGTCTACCGATGTTGGTGACATTTGGAACACCTCGTTCAGAAGGTTAACTGGACAGAGATGAGAAGCATCGCCTTCAGCATAGGATGCCGCAGCAATGTTCGCGTCCGTTGTTACCTGTGTGCCTGTTGATCCATCTCGTACCTCAGCAGCAGCAGGAAGCGTCTGTGAGATCTCAATGAATGCCGTCATCAGGATTGGTAGCCTTTGGGGACAACACAGAGCATGGGCCGTTATCGGGTCCAGCAGAGTATCGATATCCGTTGGCATGACTGATGGGAGTGTTAGACAGGTGTCTAGCACGCATTCTTCACCGCAAAGCAGGCAGCGTAGAACAGGTAAGATGCAATCTTGCCAGATTGGTCTGAATGACAGAAACCATGTTGTATTAAGTTCCCGTAGACGAGGTATGCCAAAAAGTTGCACTATGCGCTCACGGCACTTCCGTTCTAGGAGAGCTTTCTCCACATCGCTCGGAGTGATGCCGGTGAATAGGCTTGCCATAGCGAAGTAGTAGGAATAGAAACAGGATTCCTGCAACAAGTGCTAAAATTAATGGCACACCACCAAACACTGAATGTGCAAAGTTTGGGATGATTCCGAGGACTGCCTGGAAGGGTGCTAACAGTCCTGAACAGATGGTCTTAAATATATGTACAATTCCGCTCGTATCAGACATGTTTAAGATAAGTCCCATCATTTCTACGAAATGTATAGGGCAGTTTGTACGAATTAAAGCCTATTTCTCTGCCGAAGTCCTTGCAATTTGTAAATCATAGGTTTCTTTGGCCGAGGTCAAAGGCACGGTCTGTTGCAAAAGCATGGCTTTCATTCTGCTTAAAGTATCAAAACGTATAAAAGAAACATTCAATGAAGGCCATAGAGGTGACTCCCTGACGGTCTCTGTTTGGGGGAACAATACTTGCATACAGCAAGTAACCCTGGAGTCGACCGTTACCAGATATGGGATCCCTGGCAACATGCCACAGCAACTCTGATCATTCAACATGAGGTAACTCCCATTAAAAGTTGGCCAAACGTTGGATTAATCACAGCAGCTGGTGTACCTTGCAGGTGACAGGATAAATTTGCCACAGAACCATTACAAGCCCAGTGCAAAGAAATGTCCTGACATACGAGAGAACCGCTTAATGCCTTTTCACAGTTTGTACCGCTTAGAAACACTTCATGATCCCCACTCCAACATCTGTAGTCGTAAGGTAAATCCCAGGATGTCTTAATGTATTCTTTACCCAACCTTTCATATTTTCCTGCTTGCATTTGTTTGAGGCAATACTGAAAATGAAAAGTAGAGACAGGCAGAGTTATTTTGCCATGATTAAGCCATTCTGTAGCTGGTTTTTCTGCTACTGTAAATGGTAATTTTTCCAGTTTTTCAATGCTCAGCACTGTATACTTTGCTCCCCTTTGTGCCAGTTCGATCTGTTTATCAGTCAGATTGTATTCTGCAAACAGAGACGACGTGTTGATAAAACGCCAAGGCACATAGCCCGCACGCAAAGATTGCAGCGTCCAGCTTAATAACATAATAGAACGTAACTGAGATTGGCCTTGTTGTAACATGGCTAAATCTTGTTCCAGTATGTCAACAGCAGAGGATACAATGTTGTCCAATGAATAAATTCTGGATGACAAAGTTGTTAACCCATTGTCGACCACAGTGAGAGATTTCTCTAAGTTAATACGATCAAGTTCACGTATTCTTTCTGCGGCCTCTGCCTGTGAAACCTTCCATACTTCATTATAAGCAGCATAGATGCCGGCATATATGAAACGTTTTTGACGCGGTTTTCTTGGTCCTAGCAAGAATTCCCTAAGGTCTGCGTCTTCTTTAAGTAAAGATAAGTGTTGTTTCACATCCTCAAGTGTAGATTTTTGTAGCCAGTCGAGGCACAGTTTTCCTACACTGTATGTTGTTACTACCCCCGGATGTTGTCTTTGAACGTATCGTGGGTCTGGCCTATGGATAGTAAAGCCCTGTCTTCTATTCAGGAATCTTTCTTGACAGATGTTTGTGTCTATAGGCCAGAGTAACCAGTTTTTCCAATCGGGATCTGTTCTGTTTGTTTGTAGTATTGTGTCAACTGTAACCGCTGCCTGTGTAGTGTTATTACTTGCAGGTGTTGGTACAGAAGGTGTTTTCATGTCTTTGATCTTGGCTAAACCAAGGCAAGACGTTTGTTGCACAGTGTCATTCAAAAACATTATTTGCTGAGGGATGATACATGCTCTAAACAAAGCTTCTATCCCCTGCACTTGCCAATCTTTAGAACCCCAGACAGTTTTTGTGTCTATTGTGTCTTTCCAAAATTCAAATCCTTGTCTAGACAGTTGGGTAATAAAAGCTGCAGAATAAATCTGTTTTGTATTAGTTAACATAATTTTCTGTCCTGTTTTGTTTACATTTTTATAGTAAAATGATTCTGGATCAGATATATTGTACCCTGAAAAATATGGAAACTTATTTGCAAACGTTTTTGAACTACCTTTTGGTGGTGTAGGACAATGTTCCCATTGGTTAAACATAAACACATTTCTAGGTGTTACAGATTTATGCAAGAAATGATGACCATAGTGGTTATAACAATAAAGCTGTTCATAGTCTGATGAACCCTCTAAGTATTCATTGTTAGAGAACGCAGCAGACCTTTCTAGATCAGACATCATATCATTTATAGTCTCAAAGTCCCAATCATCAGAATAGGTACTGGAGGTAATAAAATCACTTAATGAAATTTTAAATAAATGTGGAATGTTCAAAAGTTCCGTGGGGCCGAATACATCGAAATCGGTTTTGTCCCAAACTATACCATCCTGTATAGGAACGGCTGTGATGTTCACTGCTGACAAGTCTCTTGTTTCACGATGGGATGATTTGTGTGGTTTCAAAAGTAAGTTCACATTTTTACTTTGTGTCCATATGGATGTATCTGCCATTTATAAGCATGCTGATAGTCATAACCAAAGCTAGCCAAAGCAGAAAGAAAAATATTCCAGAAATAATCCATAGTTCAATCCATGGTGAAACCAGATAAGTCTCTTTCAGGAAATTAAAAAGGTCTTGTACTTGCTGTTTGAAAGTTTTTGATGCTGGCGTCGTTTCAGGTTCACTCGGATCCTCAGAAAATGCATCAAAGTTAATGAAATAGCCAGAAGCAGTTCGGTCAATTGTTGGAATTACATCAGGATTCGTTGAAATCGCTGGAACCAGTTGATCACGTGTTACGTTGGTGTAGACAGGTGTATCTGAACGAACTGTTACTTGAGTTTCAAGAGGGATGAGTTCCATAGCGTTGTTGCATAGTCCTTCATCGGTTACTGCTGAATTCGATGGTTATGAGTCTTTCAGTCTGAACCTCATGGATAGTAGCGAGGGGAGTGCGTCTGCTACTAGGTCGGAGTCCACGAGGCCTACTATTTAGTATTGGCCACATACTGTGGTTTGATGAGGTCGATTGACACAAATCTTTTCTCCTTTTTTCCAGCAAGGGGCGGCAGAAGTACTGTTCTTCTTCCGTGAATGGCTAGGACAGATACTGGTTGTCTGTAAGAAGGTCCAAATTCCTTCTTGTCCGCAATCTTCTTTCTGACTAGATCCCCAACTTTTGGGATCCAGACAGGCCTTGCTGGGACTGCCGGTGTTTCCCCAGTGGTGGTGGGCTTCAGGAACACGTTGCTTTGGTTCGATCTTAGTTCATTTAGATGCTGTAAAACAGCCAAACGATCTTTGATATCAAAGGGTTTATTTTCCACCACTGTGCCTTTACATTCGAGACGGAAACCCAAATTCTTGTCCCAAATAGGACCTCATATGGAGTGACCCCCCCTAGAGAACTTCTTGGCAAATTATTTCATGAGCGTTGGACCCCATAAAGATGTTTGACCCACCCATCACCCGAACCTAATACTCTAGCTGCTATAGACTGCTTTATGTCCCGGTTCTTCCTTTCCACAACAGAATTTCCCTCAGGATGAAACGGAGAGGAGTACCGCAATGCAACACCCAAACTGGCCATGGCTTCTTTGTAAGCCCGAGAGCTAAACGCAGGGCCCTGGTCAGAATGTAGTGTGCCTATTGCGTATGTGCCGATAAAGACTCGCAAATCTTTTATAACAGTTCGAGCGTCAGCCGAGCGCCGAGGCCATATCCATAGGAACCTTGACTTAGTATTTGTCGGATTGCATTTGTCCATAAGGACGCCTGCACGTAGATAGTCTAATGCTGTCTAACAATGGTGTCTGTACTGGGCAGGCTACTTCATAGCATGGTGTCTGGTAGCGTTCTGCATCACACTGTTTATTGCAGTCTATGCAGTCATCAATGAAGATGTGAATCTGTGTATTCATTCCAGGCCACCAGTACATCTCTTTTAATGTTAATATTGTTTTAGAGATCCCTTGATGTGACAGACCCTTCCCCCCGATGTGCTTCATAAATCAAAGCTGCTCTACGTTCCATGTTTGGAATTACCCTATCCCCCACTCCAGGGATTCGAGCAAAAGGAACGTTGTTCGCATCAATTACATAAGAGTACTTGAGTGGAAATTTTTTAGGCAACGCTGCACCACTGCCCTTGCTTGTAGCATTGACAGCCAACAATATCTCACTGTCTATTGTCGTTTTTGAACGAGTGATCGCAGCTACGGAAGCCGCCTTAACAGCCCCCTTTGCGGCTTCGTCAGCCAATGAATTCCCTGCAACGTGAACGCCATCACGTTGATGACTCAGCGTGTGTATCACGTGAGCTTTTGGTAGTTCGTTTTTAACTGAACTACTTGTTCCCAAAGCGTTTTATGCTGGATTGTGCCACCTTTTGCATCTTTGAACCCGTTTTCAAGCCAATTTTGTATATATTCATTATACGACTGAACAAAGTAGAAAGAATCGCACACGATTAGTGTGGGGAATTCGCGATCTGTACTTTCAAGTGCCAGTTTGAATGCTTGTAGTTCAGCTCGCTGAGCTGTACAATCTCCTAGAGATTGAGTTTTAGTGACCATTGGTCTGAAGTTACCATCTTGCATGCGACCTTTAACGATTGCGCATGCTGCACTGTAAACTTGCTTACTCCCTGTAGCGGGTAGTGCGGATCCGTCAGTATAAATTATAAATTTGTACTGATCTAGAGGCAGAATTTCAGTGGGCAGAGGACATTCATGTTCATATTGCAGGAACGCTTGTGTTTTTAGATCAGGATCAAAAACATATTCAACATCTTTTGCAGCAAGAGAATTGACCCATTGTTTCCATCTAGGATGTAAAGCTTTTGCATTTGGAATGCTCGCTTTTGTAACCGCCTCTAAGGCCGGTACTGGGGTCACGACAATAATGCGCTTTCCTTGAGCTAGAGCCCTTTCTTTTGCTACTGCAGTTTGAACTGCTGTCAGTATTTTTTCTGTTGTAGTGAAGCGCATTTCTGCTTGTGTATACAAATGTGATTTGTATGCTATTGGTACTTTTTCACCCTCATTAAATGTTAAATAGGTGAATCCGCATTGACCCGAAATTATTCGGATCACTAAATTGCGTTGACTTACGCGTGTTTGTAAGTGATTGGTGCCAACATGTTAGCTTGGAGCGAACGCAAGATTTCTGTGTGTTCCTGTGTCCAATGTTTGATTGAAAAATCAGGTTTGATTAATTCGTAGAGAGGTTTAACCCTTTCTGCGTAATTTAGAATGTAAGTTCTTCCAAAATTTAGGAAACCCAAGATGGATTGTAAATTTTTCAGCGTTTTTGGAGGTTGGAGCAGCGCACACTTTTCTAAAAAGTTAGCTGCCAAGCTCTTGCCTTCACTTGAAAGCTCATATCCTAGGAAAAGGACATTGAGATGGGCAATTATGGATTTTTAAAGTTGAATTTATAGCCCTCTGAGGCGAAGCCCAATATAATGGTACTCACCCTGTTCAAGTGCCTATCTAGGTCATCGTCTGTCAGATAGATGTCATCGACATATGACAATGCCTCATTATCATAAATTTGTAGTAACTCTGTTACTCTCGCTGAGAATAACCCCGGGCTATTTTTGAACCATTGTGGGAGTCTACAAAATTGACGCTGCGTCCCCATTATTGAGAAAGCTGTTAAGTACCTGCTTTCAGGTGCTATGTTTTGACAAAAGAAACCATTTGAAATATCCAATGTGGTTTTATCTTTTTTGCGCACAATGTTATTCATTAATGCTGTACTATGTGCATTTTGCACTGCAAATGTTTTAGAAAAAGTGTTTAAGTGTCTGTAATCCAAAACTAGACGATATGTATTGTCTGGTTTGGAGACAGGAAACAAGGGATTGTTCATTGAGGAGGTGCATGTTTCAATCACCCCTTGATATTCAAGTTGATCTAAGATCTCCCTGACCTGTTTTTAGCTTCTTGCTTTATTGGGTACTGCCTTTGTGCAGTAGGTTCATTTTGAGATGTATTTTGTGGTGAGGTGAGTCCTCATCCCATCCTACATGATTTTTATATAATGTTGGGGCCTGGGCAACTGCCCATTTCCTGGCATAAGTATACTTTAGGTGAATTGGAATATGGTTGGAGAAGGCAGGCATAATAATGTCCTCGCCATGTGGGCACTCCCTGACAAATTGTGGTGGCCAGTCTTTTTCTGCTAGAAGTATATCATAACCCCTTGAAAGTTTTTCCCAAAAGAGTATTTTCACCTTTCTTGGTATGTCTCCCTCCATTCGGAGTGTTATTTCATATACCTTTTGTGGAGTACTAACCCTGGTGTCTACAGTTTCCACTGTGATGTACTCATTCAAGTCCACTATCTCCAGAAGTTCCTTCAGGTTCTGGCGAGCTATTGTGACTTCTGCTGCACTGTCCAGCATTGTCTGAGCCCATTCTCCGTTCTTGAGTTGTGTTCTGAGTATTCTCGGCATGTCTGATCTTCAGACCTGCTACCTTCTTTTTTGAGAATTGAGGTTTTGATTTATTTTTCTGAACGTGTTTGTCGTCTTTGGATTTCACGTGTTCTTCTCTATGTTCTGACCGTCCTCTTCTTTCCGATGTCTGTGACGATATCTGAAAGGTACGAGAGGAACGTGTATCAGTATCTTGATACCGGTCAGTCTTTCTTAAATTATCCCTATCCTGAGGTTATACCTCCTTTCAGAGGGCTCCTTTTGAGGAGACCTACCTCGGGATTGAGAACGTTTCTCGTTTGAATTTTGTTTATTAGTTTCCCACTTCTTTTTAGAAGATGTAGGAGTTTGTTTAATAGAGTCCTTCTCAGGACTGTCAGATAGTTTTGGCTTCAATGGTTTTCCACCCAAACTACCTCTGCCTAATTCTGCATAAGATTGTTCTATTATTCTGGGTAGTTCTGTTTGATGTTCTGTAACATCAAATTCCCTTAAACGTTGGCGGATCGCCACTGATGCTGCCTCCCCTTCAATATTAGGTAATATTATTGTTGAGACCTGGTCGAAGTTTTTCAGTAATTTCATACCTAAATTCAGAGCAGGCTCTACCCCGTATTCGTTTTGAATTTGTTTCAGGACATCTGGTATTACTGCAATTGACGGAACACCATGTGTTTTAGTATAGATGGCAGCAAAGACTGCGCCCCAAGTGGTGCAATCTTCCAGTTGTGGTGTGATCCCCATTGGTAAACAGATTGTTAGGATTCTGTGTTTCTCATAAGGGCTAGTTTTAGGAAATACTGCTTCGATTTGAGTAATTTTTTGAGCTATCCAGAATGGAATTTGCTCACGTTTTGTGGGCATTTTACCCATGACTGCGTATAAAGTCTGTGGTGTAATTTTTAGTGTATTCCCCTGTTGAGGGGTTTGATTTGGAATGGTCAATGGTGGTTGGACTGTGAAAGTCCGCATGACATATTGGACTAATTGTCTGTAAATTTTTATTAACTCTGTAAGTTAAGTAATTCCTCGTCTGACATCTCTTCAATGTCAGGATGAGGTGTGTAGCCGGCTAGATTCGGCCATGTTGCTCCTTGTCTACCTAGTGGACCGAGCCTGGTAATGTTTTTGTGATGTTTTAGGGCGCCTTTAAACCAGAGCTGATGCTCCTGGTATGCGAGTGGAATTTCAATATCCTCGAAAGGAATATATTCCTCTGGTGGTTCATCTTCTTTGTAGAAGTGAAACACTCTTGTTACTGGATTTGATTCTGGGAATACTATCCATGAATAGAATACCTCTGTCTGAAAGGATTCGTGTGCCTCTATCACGAAAACTGCTCTACACACTCTTGGTGGTAGGCCGCGTTTTATACGTTTTAGAGTGATGGCTCTTCTTAAGTTTGGAGCGATGTCTATAACACCCTCCTCGGTTTCATTTAAACCGGTAAAGTTAAAAGCGGTTACGACTGGTTCAGCCGCAGCTACACCGTTCCCGGTGTTATCGTCCCCGTGATTGGACATTTGTTTTTTGAAAAATGTAGTACAAGTTTCAAGTAAACAAAAGATAAGGTGCACAATATTTTGGAATACTGTATCCTTCAACGTTGAACAAACCAAAATAGCTAATATATAGGGTTTTTGTCCTATTTAGCTTTGGCGGATATTTAACCCTACCCACTCCAGACGTCTTATGGAGTATGTGAGTAGGGGTCTCTGAGAAAAGCACGACTGAGTTACTCAGTATCTAGCGTTTAATTACTGCCTTACCAAACGGTTGGGCGCCATGTAGTGTAGTTCCCATTTCCCTAATAGGCTCTGCGCATTGGAATAATATACCCTATAGTTTTGACATAGGACTGAGGTCGGTATGTCCCTATCGAGTATATTAAACTTAATTACTTTGTGCCAGCTAGCTCAGAGGCCACTAGAAACTCCTTGTAAACAAGAAGGGAGTAGTTTCTGGCAACCGCATAAACATGACAACTTTGATTCCCATTAGAATCGGAACGCTCTCAGAATCGTGGAAACAATAGATAACAGTTTCACTCAGCTAATCGTGCATGCTTAGTTTCTTCAGAGTTACACAGAAAGAATAGACGGGCGTTTCAATAAAAAGGATTTATTGAACAGTCTTGTTTCTCGTGTAAGAGATATGAGCTGTTATGATCACAAGACAGTATGCAAGATATATAATGTACAACGTAAGCAGTAGAAAGAAATGATACTGCGCCAGCATTATCTTTTAGCATATATTCATGTACATAAACAACATGGGCTAAAAATGCGAGTACTCATACGATGCTTCTCTAAGCTAGCTCTACCCCAATGTACCTAACCTAGTCTAGGTGTAGGGAAAGGTAAGAAGTAGGTGGAGTATTCTATAGTATGGTATACTAAGAGTATGTTAAGTCTAGTATGCCAAGAGTCCCTCTAGGTTCTAGTCAGCTCCATACCTTGAGAATGAGGGAGGTGGGAATCTCTTTCCGGATCTGGAACTCTAACACCCCGCGAAGGGAGTCAGAACACTGGAAGCTGGATTCTCTGCGAGCAGGGATGACAGCGTCTCTTCTCAGTGAGTCAGGCCGGATACGGGCTCCTCTGAAGTCGAGGTCTCCTCCTAACTTGCTTGGGCAAGTGAAGGTATATTTATACCTGGTAGGTGCCTTGGAATGTTAGCATTGACGTGAAGTCGGACAGAGGAAGACGTCAGGAATGAACCCTTAAGGTATAGCGGTTCATGCATAATAGATGAGTTCTTGGAGAAATCAATAATCCTGTGCTAGGGGGAACTCCCAAGAGCTTAAGGGTCTGGTTTCTAAGAACTCGTCGTGACGTTGGGGTGGACGGATGTCGGTGACCATGCCTGTATTTGGAGTGCACGGCTAATGCCTAAATAAAGGACTGGGATTCTATGCCTATATAAGGGCAATGCGCATTGTGCCTATATAAGGACATGTTTCAGGAAAACCTATATACGGACACCTAAAGCGGAATACAACAACCTGTTTGACTCACCGGAGTAGGAGGGAGCGTCCCCCGCCACCTCAGAGGGCCTGTAACGAGGAGCTCACAGAATCCAGAGCCCCCCACTGCCTATCATGCCCCCAATGCCAGAACATTCGGTTGGAGACCCATCAACCTTCCATGGTTCCCTTCCCCTCCACCCCCGCCCCATTATCTCTATTGTTGCGCTTTCCAACCAGGCATATAATGGCGAGGGAGCAAGACACCATGCCCCTCTCCTGGGATGTCACCGCCTTCTATCTGGGAGTGCATTGGTATGCCCACAGGTTTTTCTATACCCTATTGTATGTGATAGTTTCAATATATTTACTGGGGAAAAGGAAAAAATATATTTCTGCAAGTGCTACCAATGTTATATGTATGCTAACTGGTGCTTTTGTTTTCTACACTGCGAATGTGCTGTACCATTGAAAAATGTCAATAACCAGAGTTTGAGAGAAAAAAGAAAATAGTTAAAGTGGGCCTTAAACCAGTACCTTAATCCAGCATTTCAAAGTCTGTCAATGTATCCGGCACCATTATTCCTGTGTGTCTGAAAATGCATTTATGTGCTCCTTAACAAAGCTGTGTGCACGGTGTTAACGCTGGATGCGCAGCAGACAAATGTTTGCGCCACAGAGAAATAGCATTGCCTATTATCTTGTGCGCCCGGGGAGGAGTAGTACCCCATAGAGACGTTCTGCAACAGTGAGCAGTGTGTTGGGAGATACAAAATGCCGAAATACTTTGCCAGTCCCAGTTTGAGGAGGGACAGGCACTCAGAGAACAGAGCGAAGCAGAGATGTCCTATGCATCACGCATGTCCCCTCTGTAACCTCACCGCACGCTATCGGACTATGAAATACTTCCTGGGTGTGGCAGTCAGTCGCGCATGATGTCTTCCCAGTTTTTATTTGTCAGACTAGCTATTGAAATACTGGTAGGATTGGGAAAAGTCAGTCACAAGTCGGACCGGTGCCCCAGAAAGGATGGCAGAGCTAGGGCACGTTCACACCTTCTTTGCAATGTTGGTATGGGTAAAGGTGCTGCCAGTCAAATTGTACGGTGTTTCTGGAAGTGCGCAGGGACTAGGGAAATGAAACTTAATAAAAGGTCAAGTAAAGAGAGGATTGAAACGATTCAATCGAACATGTGTAGTTGACACGGTAAAAGGCAGTGGCCTAACAGCTAGCGCTGCAGACTTTGGAACCAGGTTAGAGTCTCAGCGCCGGCCTAATATCCTGTGACTCTGGGCAAATCACTTAATCTTCCTGTGCCTACACAAAATTAATGTAACGATTCAATCTAACATGTGTAGTTGACACAGTGAAAGGCAGTGGCCTAACAGCTAGCGCTGCAGACTGTGGAACCAGGTTAGAGTCTCAGCGCCGGCCTAATATTCTGTGACTCTGGGCAAATCACTTAATCTTCCTGTGCCTACACAAAATTAATGTGTGCTTGTGTAAAGCACTCCAACACCTTTGGGCCGAGTTCGTGCTATATAAAAGCTACAACAAAAACAAAAGTCAGAGGACTGGACAAAGGCATATGGCCTCCCTGCTCATTTATTGCGCTGTGTGAGGGCCGTACTTGGCACCGGACGTTTCCTCGGTGGCCCGCCAGGGTGGGGGCCGGTTTTGAACCCCTGGGAAGCCGTTTTTGTTACCGGGGGCCCGCAATATCGGCCCCCTGTAACAAAAACGGCCGAAACTGGCCCTAGCAAACAGCTCGGCCGCACCCCCCTGCCCCCGGGGGGGGGTGGGGCGGCCGAGCAGTTTGCCATGGCCGGTTTCGGTTCCCAGTCCGGCCCTGACAGCAATGGGAGGGAGGGGGAACAAGCAAACACGGACAACTAGACGGAGCAGATTACAGAGCCAGCTACAAAAGTTGCACTAGATTGGCTCAACAAAATGAAAAATATTTCTCCTAAAAGTGCGAGCAGTGCAAGGACACATGTACTTGGGCCATGCGCTAGGGGAGTGTTACATGCAAGAAGAGGGAAGTGGCCACTGCAGAGCTGAGCAGCAAGAAGAAAACAATTGACAGTGCCTTTGAAGCCATCCACTAACAGTTAAAATCCTGTCTCGAATAGACGGAGCATGTGCTGTCTAGCTGAGACCTAAAAAACGGAAAAATGCACAGACAATTTGCAGAGCTACGGGCAGTCCTATCTATGAGACGCATAGCCATTCATTGACCACCATAAAATAGCAAGGGTGTGAAATGAATTGTCATTGGAGGAAGAGGGCCTTTTGAAAAACAAAGAGATGAGAAGCTTATTGAAGATCTGGCAGAGTGGTCGAATATGATACAAAAGCTCAACGGACCCCTGGACCCAAGCCACCCATGAGCTACAGGAGAAATCAGGTTTTGCTCAACAGTAAGAGATCAGACAAACAAGATCTTAGCAAATTAAATTTAACAAAGAAAGGCTGACTGGTACACATAAAAATAACATGAACAAGATGTCATTTGGGAAAAACATACATACAAAACAATATCACAACAAAGATGACAGCAAGCGTGCATAGATTCAAGGAATGCAGACAAATGATCAACCGAACAGTGAAACCTTGATTGTTTCACATACCCACAAAAAGGATGTCAAGTCAGAGCATTGTTAATACAGTCAGCCAATCATAAAAAAAATACAAGTTGAGATTGCATAATATGCAGGGCTCGAAAAATGCACTCGCTATGCGAGCCAGATTTAATCAGGACGAGCTATTTCAAAGCCTACTCCTCATTCTGAGGAGCTGACAACAGGTGGTCTGTTTGCTCACAAAGTGAATAAGCATTAAAGATGCCTTTAAATCTTGTTATCTTGTCACATTTGCTGGTCAAAAGTCAGTTTGTCTTCCACATTTACTTTTCTTTCTGTGACTGAAGTTAGAGGATTTTGTAAAGTGAAATGTGTGACAATGGTGCTGTGCAAAGCATATGAAATGAAAGGATATAAGATTTCAGGCTTTTTTCTAACATAACACTGAAATAGCTAATAAGTGACCTGTTCAAACATTTCAAATATATTTCACTAGTTATGAAAACACATTTTTGTAATTCTGTGGTGAAAAAGAATATTTTTATAGGATCAAAACAAAATTAGAACACTTTACTTGGTGATGTGCAAATTTTAAAATCTTTTGCTGAAATCCAATTGCCAAACCTTGTTTATGTGCTATATAGTTTTTATCAGTAAAACAACATGTTAGTGGGAAAGTTTTGTAGCTAATGGAAAATGTGCTATCTGTAAATGACAGTGTACTATCACATCATGCTTTAGTAATATATTTATGAAAAGTGAGTTTTTAAACATGAACCGGGGAATATTCCTGCCCGATGGCAATGCTATTAGTAAACTAAGATACAAGCCAGGGATCATGTGCCCTATATGAGGGCTTGATTCTTATTATACATGGAGCAAAAGTTTAGTTTAGTAAATAAAAGGTTTTTGTACAGCAGAAATAGTGAACTTGCATATTTGAAGGTGCTCTTTTATGTGATAATGAAGAAAAAGACAGCTCCATAAGACAAAATATTTGCCTAGGATCACACAATTTGAGACCAATTCACAGGTCAAGTACATTACAGTTAAGTCGAGTAGATGTAACTGTAACTGTCAACTCTAATTGTGCTATGATACGACATTATGTCATTTATTACACAGTAAAAAACAAACCGCTTAAAAGGTTTAAAAAAATTGAGACAGACTATAATATAATGAAATAGTTAACACCATGAAAGTTCTGTTTCTCATAAATGCACTATTGAAGCTAAAAAACTTCTTGTGCAATGTATTTTTGTATTCCTGGACTATACACTGATGGAACAGCACTGCGAGCACCTGGAGTGTAAATGTCAAGATACCAAGGACAAAGACATTTTCAAAATCCACCATAAGACGCTACCACCAGCAGATACGGAATACCGAGCGCTCCGCTTTTGCAGACTGCATAAGCTCAGACACAAACACCAGTAAGGAAATCTTCACCATCATCAAAGAATTCACCATGCCTCGAGCAACATCACCCGCTTTCAAGACCTTTGAAACATGATCGCAAACTGTTTCTGTAACAAAATCACCTCCATATAAGGCAAATTCCTATCACAGCCGGAAAATGCTCCCTGACCTCATGGCCCACCTTCCCCAACATCCAAAATACTGTTAACATGAAGAGTGTCCAATTTGGGGCCCCCTCGGACCCTTACCCCCACCACGCCTACACCAAAGGACTCCCACTGATCAGTAAAACCTTAACACCCATCCTCAACATCTCCATCAATTCAACTGCATTCCCAGACACTCGGAAACACGTCACAGTCAAGTCCCTGCTCAACGAACCATTCGCTGTCCCAGTCACGCTCTCCAACTACAGATGGTCTTGACAGAGGAGACATGGAGCCCTCAATCAGCTGGACCTCTCCGCAGTATTTGACACACTCACACCCCATCCGCCAACTGCACGAGATTGGCATCCAAGTATGTGGTCTCTGCTGGATCTGCGATCCGCTCGTTCTTAAGGGATAGAACACAAGCTGGCAACCTGGCACCTTACTTCTAGGATGCAGTCAAACATCTGCAGGGTGCCTCAAGGTTCATCACTCAGCACCACCCTCTTCAGCGCATACATGATCCCTTTGGCAAACGTCATCTGCGCTCACATCAAAATCCTCACCTACACAGACGACCTAAACTCATACTCTCTCAGACACATCACTCCTAAAACATGGATCGACCTCCCACTCCACATCAAAGCCTACTACCCTCTTGAATTCTGCAAGAAGCTTAAAAACTGGTTTAAATTAACCAACCTACACTAGGCAGGGCTCGGCGCACACACCTGCTCAGTGCCAGGATACCCTCGTTGGTGATAGTGCACTTTACAAATACCCATAACATACAACCACAAGAGATAAGCATAGAATTCAATTTTATACACCCTCCAACTTTTCTCACTACATACCAACGGTCTTGAGTGGAAAGGATGCCTTTGGGGAAATAAAAACATAAAAATCAAAGCCTTTAATTGGCATAATTGAAGAAATATTGCATTAATTGTAAGCATTAGCATCTAATGCATGAAAATAGTTACTGTGTTTTTCGCATTGAGAGGCAATGACCTTTCCTGTAGCGTTCCCCTAGATAACACTTTTCTTTCCACAGTGTCTAAAAGGGAATGTAAGGCTTCCCTTATCTGTATGGTAAAAGAGACAGCCTCATCAGCCACGCTAGCTTGACTCTAATGGCATGGTGAGCACAGGACCCACGAATGGGCATACCCTTCACACATAGGGCGACAGAATGTATCCAGAAACGTTTTTCAGCAGTACCTCTGCGCGCCAGTACTATGTGGCTCCACACTAACACTATTCAGCTGTGGAACTGACGTCCAGTGCCCATATAGACAGCACTCCCTCTCACTAACTTTAGTTACTTTCGAGACGGTCCACGCCCCTAGACACAGAGTCCCATCAGCAAATTTAATTTGACCAGTGTGCAGATTTTAATACTTGGGATGTTATGAACAGACATATCCCAATTCACATAACAGGAACGATGGGAGGGGTGGTTAGGAATATGTGGTGAGATAGAGTCTCTACTAAAAAGAGCGTTACAGAAGGTAAGCAACTTCTTTTGGGTGCAATGCATCAGTCACTACTGTGAGCCCTGAGTGGGGAAGGGAGAGGAGTCTGTCGCTGACCCAATCGTGGTCCAGTAACCACCAATGCAGATCTATCGCAGTCTGCTCCGGAATCTGAACGTTGTTGGAGAGCTACTCTTGATGTTGGGCCCACCTGGCATCCTTGATCAGCACGATGCAGGGGGCCATCAGTCCCAGCAACCTCAATGTCGACCTTACTGAACCAGGACTGAGGCTGAAAGATCGGGATCATCTCCGGAAAAATCCTGCAATCTCTTTCCCAGGGGAACAGCACAAAACCGAACCATGTCCAGAATGGCTCTGATGAAGGGGAGTGTCTGAAAAGGAGTCAGGTGTGACATCCTCTGATCTCCGAGCGAGAGATGCCTTGGAAACTCCAACGCCAGCTGCTGACAGTCAAGGTTTCCCAATTTGCGGAAGAGAGCTTGCACCACTTCTAGGAGTAACTGCCATTCGTGATCAGTTAGGTGCCGATGGCTGAGCTCATCCACCCTGGAATTCATGATCCTGCCAGGTGGATTACCACCAGGAAGATTCCTTGCTGGTCCAGTAATTTCCAGAGACGAAAGGCCTTTAGGAACAGGGTCTGTGAACCCACCTCAGCCTGTTTTTTGAAAGTACCATATGGTGGTGGTGTGGTCTGTGAGCACCTGTACTAGCCTCCCCTTGATGGGTGGAAGGCAGGCTTTCAACACCAAGTGGATGGTCCTTCTCCAGAAGGCAAATATGGAGCCGGGACTCTGTGTGAGACTAGAAAACTCTGATCTCAACCTCTCTCGGGTGGTCGCCCCAACCCAGAAGCAATGCAGCAGTCACAACTGTCAGTTCTGGGTGGAGTAGGGGAGGGGTCTGCTGCTGACCCAACTTTAGTCCAGTAACCACCACTGCATATCTTTTGCAGTTTCTTCCAAAATCCGACCATGGTCGGATAGGGCCCATTGATGTTGGGCCCACTGAGGCTTCAGATCCTACTGTAGTTGCATATACCACCTGGCGTCGTTGAACAGCACAAAGAAGAAGACCATCAGTCCTGGTAGCCTAAGAGTTGACCTCACTGACACCTAAGGCAGAGGTTAAAAGATCGAGATCTCTCCTTTCTCGGGGAAAGGCACAAAACTGAATGGTCCAGAATGGTTCAGATGAAAGGGAGCATATGAGAAGGAGTCAGCTGGGGACAGTCAAAGATGAGGTGGAGTGGAAATGAAGGGCAAGGAGTGAGTACCCCTTTTGTACAATCTGCAGGTCCCACCTGTCCGGTGTGATAGTCTGAAAACCCGGCAAGAATCGTCAGATCCTGCCTCTAAATGGGTGGCTCTGCTCCACTAAGGGCAAGCGAAAGGTGTTTGGCAGATGGGGCACTAAGTGGCTCGCTGACCCTGACCCTGGGGGTGATGGGTGCCACAGTCACAAACCTGCTGGGCACCATGTAGGATAAATTGGCTGATAGTATTACATACCTCTACTGATGCCGCAAAAGGAACGGTAGGGCTGATGAAGCAGGCAAGGTGGGGTAGATAGTGCCAGGGATCATGCTGTGGCCCTTTTCTCCTTGAAACATTCTAGAGTGGAATATGCTTTGTGGCCAAACAGGAGAGTCCCACCAATGGCCATATCCATGAGGGACGATTGGACACTGCCCAAAAAAAAAAAAAAGCACAACAATATGTGAACTTGGCAGCATCACAAATGGCCTGAATGTCTTGAATTAGGACAGGCCGGAGGTCTTCTGGAATACCTGGATGTACTTGAGCCACCAAATCCCAAAGAGTGTTGGAATAGCGGCGCAGGAGGCTGCTGGAATTCGCAGATCTAAGGGAAAAATTTATGGATAAAAATATCCTCTTCCCAACGGTTTCCACATATTTTGACTCCCTATCAGGGGGAGTAGTTGGAAATGTATTCAGGTACATCCAACTTGTAGATGACTGCACAACCCAGCTTTCACCAAGGGATGCTGAGGCAAAAACGCATGGTCGCTCCATGGCAGGGTGGTGAAGTCTTGCAATCTGGCGATTGACCAGGGGGACAGAGCAAGGTTTGGGCCAAGTCCATAGGAGGGCATCTGTAAGTGCATCAATGCAGGGTAAAAGGGGTTCAGTAGATGTTTGCCCTGGCTGGAGCAGTTCCGTCAAATATTGGTTTTGACCTTTATGGTGGCGGTCAAATACTTCAGCAGCCCTACGCATGACCATTGCGTGAGCAGCCCTCTCCTCCGTGGCAGGGCCAGGGGGTGAGAGAAGTCCTGACTCAGGTGTCAAGGTTACTGACTTCAGAAAATCATCATGACAATTTTCTTTGTGGTACGGTTGCCCTATTTCATCACCTATATCGTAATCGTTGTCCGGATTCATACTGATTGAGGAATGAAATGTATGTGTCCTTCCTTGTGAGGTGGCAAGTCAAGTGAGGAAGGTAGGGCATCAACAGAAGAGGTTGTAAAGGTGCAGATTGAGTCGGAGAGCACAATGCAAGCTGTTTGATGTCCCCCGACATCAGTGGAGACTGCACTGAGGTCAAGGCTCCGGTAAGCGCCGTGAAGCTGGACACTGGAGGCAGAGTCAGTGCAGGAGCTGGAGGAAGCCCAGTGATGGATTCGGAGGGTCCAATTAGGGCCGAAGGAGAACCTGCCAGAGGTATTCCAAATGGGGGCCTCTCGACTCTTTGGGGCCCGTACGCATGCCAGAGGGAGTCTGTAAGGATCCAAAGAGTTTGGGAATGGCCTTGGGGAACTCTTTGATATGCTTTGGTGTCGCAGACGGCCCTGGAAACTCTGGTTGTACCGGGACAAGTTACGGGATAGGTTCCCAGGTCGACTGACTTCGGGAGTAAAATTGAGAGATGTGGCAACACCCTTGCGCCCTCTCAGAAGAATGTGAGTGGCAGGAAGGGGACAAGTCCCGCTTGTATTTTTTATGTTTTTTTTATCTACTTACTCAAAGACTTAGAGCACTGTGACAACCAACTTCGGGAACAACAACTGCGACTTCTGGACCAGGATCGACCCTTCGACTTGGACCGATCTTGGCACGGAATTTACCGGGTCCTGGTTACAGAGTTTCACCTTAAGGTCCGATATGGCCTTCGGGTTCACTGACACTGTAGGCCTCACATTTATGGCTTCTCTCCAGGTACCACAAGCAAACCTGAAGAGGATATGTGACAGACATTTATTTGCGAGTCCTTACAAAGTTTGAATCCTTTCGTCTTGGGAGGTGAAATTTCCTTTGCAGACCGTAACATTTTTTTTGTTGACAAGCTCTCTCTCTCTCTCTCTCTCTCTCAAAGAGGGATAGTTCCAGATCTGTGTCTTGTGAACCAGAAAAAAACGAACCATTATCAGAGTGCGGCAGGGGCGCCAATATCGGCTTCACACGTCATTTCCAAAGCAAAACAGCGTCAGTGTGCAGGCACAAGATGCCACCATCTGGCGCGCAGAGGTACTGCTTAAAAAGGTTTCCTGATCCAGTTTGACACCCGAGGAATAAAAAGTGAGGAATCTGCAGTTAGAAGTCTCTATCAGAAAACTGCCTTCAACTCAAGTGCAAATCAATGAGTTTTATCTAATAGGCCACCACCAAAAGTACATACCAGAAGTAAGCATTGTCTCCAAAAGTAGAGGGTTGGTAAGTGTAACTCACAACAAGAATAGGCATATGCCCATCAAGATGGATTTCTATTTTGCTGCATTTCAGGACGATTGCTGCACACCATCCAAGACTTACACATGCAGCTACCTGTTGCAAAGTGTTGCTGGGCTACAACTGGCACACTAAGCCATGTTCTTTAATCACCCTAGTCAGGTGCTGAAACTGAGAGACATGCAAACAGTAAAACATCAGGGTGAAAAGGGAGAAGGCTTGTGGAAATTCTGCCGTTCCACAAGGCTTCTCCCCTTCATCTTCAGGCTGGAAATCATCAGTCAGGATTCGGTTCAGCATTTTTAACAAAAAGGAAAACAGCCAAGCTGGTTTGAGCCAGAGATACCCTTCGCTTTTTCAAGTAAATGAGAAGAACTATTTTGTTTCCTAGGTGTGATGGGAAAAAGAATGATCTAGTAGAATCAATACATTATTTTCATCCTCATCCGGTGGTGGATAAGTGATGCTCCAAAATGTCCACCTCATTGTTTTTTTTCTCTTTCAGGGGACAAAATGTGTACTGGCAGCAATCTAACTTTTCCAGAGATACTCTTGAAGTTTCCTGCTAACCCCTCACTCCTGAATCTTGGCAATTAAGCGTAGACTGGAGTTTGGGTGATAGAGAGCAGGACTCCTTGTTTGCTTTGAGTTGCTTCTTTAGCAGAATTTATGTAACATAACTCAACTTGAGGGGAACTGAGCCTGGATGGAGAGAGGTACATATCATCTCAAATAAAATGGAGGCCCCCATTTTGGGACGGTCTTCCATTAGAAAAGTCTAACAAGGCTTTTCGGAAGACTAAATGGGCTTTAGAAGCTTGCCTGAGTTTGAATACTAATTTGAGATCAAACAGCTTGCATTGCGCAGTAAAGAAACAGCTTTGAAGTGAGCAGAGGAAGAGTGGTGGGAAAGGGCTGTTTTGGATAAGGCAATATTGCCCTCGATTTTGTTGAAATTCACAAGTGTGTTGCAGAAGGCTTAGGACTTTCATGATGAAGGATCTACCTTTGCCAGCTTCGACAAGATCGCAATTATATTTATCATTGTTTGTAGAAGAGGCAATTTGAGACAGCAGATTACATTTGTCATGAACAGTGGTATGTATGTAATGTCATTTTCCCAGAAAAGTCTACTCACTTCCTATATGTTCGTTCTAGGAACATAGTTTTCCTTTTGTGTAAGTGATAATTCTGTGCAAAACAATTTGACTGACTGATTTTATTTTTAAACTTGAGGGGATAAAGAATTAAAGATAAAGGAGTAAAAACTCATCTGTCTCAACTCTGGAGTCTGAGATTATAAGGAGGGAACTGAGAAGCGATTTTTCACATGGCACTTAAGTTGTTAAATAGACCTTTTCTGTAGTTGTACATGTATCTGGCCATTGGTTAACTGAGGGATTTGCTGAAAATGCTTATTTGGATAAACAATCCACTGGAAGTAGTTTTAGTATTTTTAGGTCTGCATAAGTCAAGACCTTTTTTTTATTTATTAAAAATACATACACTTTGCATACTTACTCACAGGGGTTTTCAGACAGCCCTCTTCACCCATTAGTCTGCTGTAGTCTCATTCACTTTTTGGTTCTGGTTCAATGTGTGTTTTTCCATAAAATATGCATATTTTAGGCTTTAAGACAATGTTGCTTTTCATACAATGCGGTGTTATACACAAACACCATTGACATGCAAAATAAGCAGTTGCAAAGCAAACCAGCATTGGCACAGCCAATAGGTCTCACCTTTTGAACCTTATAGGTGTTTAGCCATGCAGCACATTATCCTGGATGCTGTGCCCCCAGGGATTGAAGAGCTATGCAATTACTACACATTGGGTGTGAAAGAAAGAGTGAATCGTTTTTGTGCATGAAAATAGTGCGGGATGAGTGTGTGTAAGAAACAGCAAAAGGGCTGCAACTTAAAGAATGCGCTCCTCTTCTGTGCAGCATGCTGGTACAAGTGCGTTTTGCACCACTAAAAAAGTGTCAAAAAGGAAACTCACAGCCAACCATCACAGCATCCTTTAAGTAGTGCCATAAAACTGACTAAAACAATGTTGTAATGTTATATGAGAAGCTCAAACAAAATAAAAGTGTGTGAGAAGCAAATCAGAGGCAAAGGTTTAAAAAAATGTGAATATTTTGGCATACTATCTCCTTCTTTACATGATTAAGTGACAGTTGTATACGATGGCCGCTGAAACATAACCCCCAATGCATGTAATTATACTGAAGCACGCTGCTTGTTAAATAAAAAATCCTTTGCAATAATATTACAATGATTAAAAAGCATGAACCGACCAGTCGTAAGGCGGCCCTAAAGTTAACAGCACATAAGAAGAACGTGTTAAGTCTGTTATTATGCCAGCTTGGCACTGGGAACAAAAACAGGCAAAAGGCGTGTAATTTGGTGGAAGTGACATACCTAAAGGAGCATGGCAGACCCGGCATCCTTGGTGTGATTTCCCTTTTTTGACTTCAGACCTCCTGTTTTTGCGGACTTCATTTTTTCTGGCCTTAGGACTCTAGCACTGTTTAGCAGTGGTAATGTACACAAAGTGCTTGTGCTTTCTGCTTAAAACATGGTAACATTGGTACCCAAATTGGTATATGTAACTTACTTATAAATCCCTAGTAAAGTGCACTACATGTGCCATGTGTATGTAAATTGAATGCTACTAGAGGGTCTGCAGCACTGGTTGTGCCACCCACTTAAGTAGCCCTTTAAACATGTCCCAAGCCTGCCATTTCAGAGCTTGTGTGCGCAGTTTCAAGCTGCCATTTCGACCTGGTAAAATAAACCTTTTGCCAGGCTCAAACACTCCTTTTTAATACATATAAGTGACTCCTAAGGTAGCCATATGGACAGCCCAGAGGGTAGGGTGCAATGCATTTAAAATGTAGGACATGTACTTTTAAGTTTAACATTTCCACATAGTGAAAAACTCTAAAATTTATTTTTCACTACTGCAAAGCCTCTCTCTCCCATTGGAGTTAACTTATTCCATTTTATAAGTGTAATTTCCAAATGGGAAGACATAACAAGTTTGGTGTCTCTGGAATCCCAATTTAAAATCCTAACTTGCGGTGTAGTCGGATTTCAAATTACTATTCTGAAAATGCCACTTTTAGAAAGCTGTAATGACACAAATTGTAGAATGCACACCCAGTTTTTTCTCTATTTTCGTGTTGAACTTTGTTTATATAACGCTCTGAAGGCAAGAAGTTTGGCGTGCAGCTCCTGATGCATGCTCTGCCCGTGCATGACAATATTATCAAAATAAAGCCAGTGCATAATCAGTACACCAGTTCAGGGTGCACAGCCTGCAAGAGGCCCCTGGGCCACTGTATTTTAAATGGTCTTATTTTTTCTCCAGTTTCATCCATTTTTATCAAAAATAATCCAGTTGAACCAGTAATATTCAGATCTTCCAGAGATTTATTGTCAATATGATTCCATAATGCAAGTTGCGATATAGATGTCTTCCTTGATCATAAAAACCAATGCATTTCAGGAAAGCTCCTTCTTCAGGGGTAAGTTGTGTGTACCTCAAAGCTGAAATCATCTAACATCAGGAAAAAACGGTGTGTCATTCTTTTAATCGGCATTCGTGCTAAAAGGTTAAAATAGATGCAAGAACGGCTTGTTTCTCAAATCATACCACCCGTGAAAACCCACGGTACGCAAAGTCTAGCCGCCATCATATGGTCACACCAAACAGATGTTTGGTGTGGCCTATTGCAGGCTGTGCACCCTGAATTGGCGTACTGATTATGCACTAGCATTATTTTGACTTTTAGAAAGCTGGGATTTTCTTTCATTGGCATTTGGTGCCTGCAGCCGGTCTCTGGTCACATGACTGGGTGTAGTTGTCAGTTGGGCTTTAACCTATCGCTTAGACAACCATACACAATGGGAGCTTAGGTAGAACTGGATGTGCCATCACTGGCAGGGAGAAAGGAGCTGGACCCAGTCTCACTTACACTTGAATAGGTTGTGTCCTGTCTCCACACAAAGGGCTGCATACCCCCTGTAGTTCGTCTGGAGCCAGGGTCAGTAAGGCAGAGAATCTGTGCACTTCAAAGGCATGCCCCTAGAAGCTTCTGCCCACTTCAAAGGCACAACTGTGTATAAAAGAAGGACCTCAGACACCACCACTTCAGGCCACTTCTGGACATGTGGCTACTCTGCCAGGAAGAAGGACTGATGTGCTGCTACAAGGACTGCCACTGTGAAGGACTGCTGCTCAGAAGGAACTGCTGCCCTGAGCTTCTGACCTGCTGCCCTTTTGCCTGGGTGAGGACGACTGGACCTGCATCTCTTGAACCCAGAGTGACTTAAAGGGCTAGTTGGCTGGCCTCCTGACCTGAAGCCTCAGGGACATAACAGGCTTCTAACCACCTTGCAACTGCACCTGGACTCAACCATCTGTGAGTCTTCCCTACCAAGTGGTGCCACCCCAGTCCCTTCCCTTGGAAGTTTGCCTTCCCTTGGAAGTGGGTTTAAGGTTCTTTGCCATCCTTTGTGGGTCCAGCGGAACCAACGCATCTTTACTGCATCGCAAGCCTCATCAGCGGGATCTTTGATGACAATACTACAGGAGTTCGCACCGCAATCTCGGAACTGATGCATCGCCTCGGCTGTGCCACGCATCGTCAGCGCTGAACCAAGCTACGCTCCGCAAACCAGGATTGAAGGGACTTTTGTTCAGTGGGCCTGACTGGGTGCCTGTAGCCGGCCAATGCTCCATCGCGTGAACCTGCCCTGGTCCGGCGTTACTAGGTAGCCACAGTTATCGCTTTACGGCTTTTGGCGCTATTTTCCCTAAAAACTTTAAAATTCAGTATCTCCGATTCTACTAACTGGATTCTTGTCGTTTTGGTCATTTTATTTATCAAATTTCGCTCTATTTTTATAAACTGGTGTGGGATTTTTTTTTTTTTGCTCTGATGTTTTCACTGTTTTACTGTTTGAAGTGTTACACAAATACTTTACACATTGCCTCTAAGTTAAGCCTGACTGCTCAGTGCCTAGCTACCTGGAGGTTGAGCGCAGGTTAATTTGGGGTTTGATTGTGCCTTACCCTGACTAGGATGGTAGTTGCTGCTGGACCAGGGCTCACACCCCAGTCAACCAGTAACCCAATTTCTAACACCCCCACCTCGCACTTTTTGCAAGTACATTCATCTGGTTTTCTGTCAGCTGATTGAAGGAAAGTCTAGCTTCCCTATACTGCACCTTGTGCAGTAGGTCTGCCAGCTTTGTTGGAAGGCATTTTCTAATAATCTTTGTTGTCACAGTATGTCTTGCAATCTATGTCCTTTGGTTTGTTTTGGAAGAGTGGCAGTATTTTCCAAAGCAGTTACATGAATTAGCAAGCCAACCTGAAGTTAGAATAAGAGACCTGCATCAAGGTTTCTCACTTTAGGCCATGGGTAGTTCTACTCCCAGAAATAGAGTCAAACCGACTAACAGTGTATTGCCATCAAGCCTTGCCTTCAGGTATTCAGATTTACAATTTTGAGCAACTGAGGCAAAGAAAGTCTCTTGCATCAAATGAGAAATAGGGTCCTGGCATTTTATGAGCTTGCCCAAGTCTCTGGTTACCTTCTCTAGTCTTGGGTTTATCTAGGAGTCATCTATATTTAATTAAAATTCACACTCAAAATTGTTCAACATGTTCTGCCAACGGAAGTATGCAGATATTGAATAAAACAGGTGATTAAAACACTGGGACATGCCACACTTTACTATTAATCTAAGTGAATGAACAGATGTTATTAGTTAGTAGATGGTGTTAATGAAAGAATAAACTCATCAATTCAAAGGCTCTCTCTGTTATTCGTTTTCACTCTCTAATTCGTTTTAATAATCTTAATTTACAGTATTCAACAGTGGAGAGAACAAAATGAACCAGGGGTTGCCTGATGACCTTTGTGTAGGGGGTCTTGAGGAAGGTCCTCCCATAGGTTTGCAAATGTGTTCATACATTCTGAGAACTCAAGTTGTAATTAGTAGTTGTATAATAGGTAGGCATGGGTGAAATTTTCATTACACTGGCGTAATTGGTGTAATTTTGCATAATGCGATTTACGTGAAATTACATCGATTACGCCATTATGCCACACTGCATAAGTCTGGGTAGAAATTTGTGTAAAATGTACCGTTCTGGTAATTTTTGAACTCGAGAAGCATTTCAGGTAGATGTAATTATTATAATTTTTTTTACCTCGGGAGACCATTCGGGTAATTATTAAGAGTAAATCTACAAATCCGAACTCGAGTTGTAGGGTTTTGAACGTAAGCTACTGGAAGTCAAAATTACATTCTTGAGTTTAATTTTAACCCACACTGTTCAGGTAATTTTTTGAGTGCACGATGCACTTTTTGTAATTATGTGTAATTTTGTGGAATTAGCCTACAGTAAATTGCCAGAGTTTCGCACACTCCTAATAATAGGTTGTTACGTTCCACTTAGTCCAAGAGTAGACCATTTACTTCATTCAAGAATTTGCCTTGGGGAAGGCAGGTTAGGAATTGGTCTCCAAGATGTGGTTTTCGTGTGGAATCCTTGAGCAGAGGTGCAATGAATGTCTTCTTTAAGAGGACAGTTAATATCACAGTGAGGACTGAAGAATGCAGGACGTCTGAGAATTTGGGACAACTGAAAGCAGAAAGCAGCGGAGGCAGGGCACTGGAGATGGCTCTACACTCGTATTAGAGCCTCTGATCTTACTAGCAAGCTTTATCATGGCCTCTACTTGCATAGCATCCATACATGTGATGGAATCTAAATTGCTCAAAAGCCCCCGCAACATTTCAGAATTTTGTTAGTGGGTTTATGTCTAAAACTGCACAGTTGCATCTCAACCATGTGAAATCGGTAGTAAAGAGACGAGCTTACGTTTTACGTCAAGTGGTTAGTAATGTCTACAGGTCTAATGAAGATTGTCTATACAAAGATATGAAACACTGGTCAGCAGCAAAAAAAATTTTTAATTTGCCATATATTCCACGCTGCTTCTGCCTTGACTCTTCTTGCTAGGAAAACAGCCATTCATTTGCCTTAGAGTCGCTGTTATAGCGGATTGGGGGGCTGTTCCAGGAAGCCCAAATATGTATTTATTTTATGGGGGAGGGTTGGTCAATTAAAAAAACCCATCCTGAAAGTAAAATATACCAAGCAGCATACTTTCCATGGATATTACACTCGTCATGTGTTAGGCAGACTATCTTTGAAAAGGAGTTGCTGGCAGTACAACAAGCTTGTGGTCAAGGGTACCATGTCTGGAAGACGCAGAACGTGCTGAAATAATTAGTCACTGCTATAAACTAATGAATGCTGTATTCCTGAAGTTTAACTTTATGTTCCAACCAGGAATTAAAAGGTGGGAGTAGAATATTATTCCATTCTGTGCCGGAAGACAGATTAGAACTAAAATGAGCACTGATTGTTCCTTCTGAATAAAACAATGAAGCAATTTGAGCCACTAACCTGTTTGAATAAATAGACAAGAATGACAGCGGCGTGGGGTACCATCAGAATGGGTAAATAAAGAACCCTAGAAGTATATGCGTCTTTGCACAGATCTCCTTTTCTCTTCTGCATATATGTGCCCTAAGAACACGTACACGGTTGCTGCATTCACTGTCAGCATAAGGTTGCTTCTTAGTGCTCATAAAAAATCCCTGCACAAGCTTCAGATGGTTCAAAATGCGGCAGCAAGATTACTTTTGGGGATACTAAAATATCAGTCGGCCTCCCACATTCTCCGTTCACTCCACTGGCTCCCGGTGAAAAAGCGAGTGGAGTTTAAATCTCTTTGTATAGCTTTCAAGGCCCTGCACCTTGAGGGTCCAGTATCCATAAGGCAGCTCTTCCAATGGTATACCCCTTCCAGACCACTAAGATCTTCCTCTCTGGCTAAATTGGTTGTGCCGAAAGTTAAGAAAGCCACCTGGGGAGGCAAGAGCTTCCTGGTAGCAATGACCAAATTATGGAACTCAATGCCTCTGAACCTAAACAAACACAACCAGCTTACTGACCTTTTGTAAGGCCCTCAAGACATGGTTGTTTAATAAATAGCTAGGCTTACACTGTTTCTTCACTTCCTCTGCCTATTCCTGGTTCGGTTAAGTTTTTCTGACTTTCTTTCCTCTGCCAGAATCACTCAGCGTCTAGACCCCCAAGGGCAGTACAGCGCTTTATAAATTATAATTTCATTTCATGTGCCCTAAGAACACACACACACACGGTTGCTGCATTCACTGACAGCATAAGAGGAAGATTGCAGAGAAATGGAGTGATTTGGCTGTGCAGCTTTCCCCACAAAGACTTTCAGTGTGGGGAGCTCCAATCAGCCCAGCATGTAACTCATCTGAGCTGCCATTATAGTATGTTAATACCCGACTTTGGGCCAGGGGTGCTGCTAGCTTACATACAGCTCTGCTGTGTGTCACCTTTTTCGCCCAGACATCATTATTGCTGCTTTTGTGATCGTTCTCTCTGTCACCAGAAAAATAAAATTTGGGGTGGTAACTGACAAAAGCTGCAGATTAAATAAATCAAGCTGTTGATAGAAACAGCGGCATCATGGTTTTGTACAACCTGCACCTATAGATATAAGCTACAAGACTATTATTCTGTGTATGAATAAATACATCTACAGCAGAATTTGTTTTTTGACATGCAATTTGTTGACTGGTAATCAAGACAATATAAGAGTACAGCTATAATCACTCAATGCTTTGATGAGGAGTCACGTGTAAAGAAAGGTAAGAGAACATCAATGCTTGGACAATATGTGCCTAAAATATAATGGATTCCTACATCTGCTTCCATGCTCAATTGAACCGTAGCACACAGCACCTTTGATCTCTACGCTAGATATGCCCTCTTAAAATGGTATTGCAAAGTTGGTAATAACCTAATCTCATATAAAAAGGATTCTTTTATTGCTTTACAAGAAAAATCAACAGTTCTGGTGTTAGCATTTACTATTTACGTAGAAAAACTTAACTAGAAAATGTTTTTTTGGAAAGCTTTCAGATACTCAAATAGATCTGCATTTTTTAATCTGTGTTTATCCACAGTTTAACAGACAAGCTAAACGAACTACCAATAGGCTACTAGATAATTTTCTGAATTTTCTAAATGCTCATTAAGAGAATGGAGTAGTAGTACACAGGCAGCTTTTTTTTTTTTTTTAATAGACACTCACCTCATCCTATGATCATTGTTTCAAAATCTCAAAACTTCTTTAACCTTTTTCACTACCGGGCCTCCCTCGCCCTCCCCCAGTGCTGAGCCATTTTTTGGCTATTTGGGGTACTTTGCGCTTAGGGCTCAATAACCTTTTTTCCACATAAGCTATTCATACCAAATTTGAGTCATTTTTCTCAACATGTTGGGGATTCTAAAGGTACCCAAGGTTTGTGAATTGCCCTAGAAAAATAGCTTGCTGTGCGCAAGTCACCATCTTCCCAACTTTCAGGAACATGCAGAGCTGAATAAAAAATGTAAAAAAAATGTAATCACAGTGGCATTTTTCAAAGAGGTAGCCCATTTGTCCTATTTTTTGTGCCCTCAACCTACTTCCAGTTTTTGGTAGAAACCAGTGTAAAACCCAAAGGTGATCCAGGAAAGCTATAGATTTCTAAAAAGTAGACAAAATCCTGAATTCCGCAAGAGGTCATATGTGTAGATCCCTTAAAAGGTTTTCCCTAAAAAACTAAATGTTGAAATAAAGAAATATTAAAAATAAGTAGGAAAAATGGCCATTTGTGACAACGTTTTCATCTGTAACCTTTTGTCACGATGGCCTATTTACAAAAGCAATATACCATTACGTCGGCTAGACCCTTCTGGTTGCTGGGATATATGGGGTTTGTAGGTTCTACAAGAACCCAAGGTACCCATAGCGAACAACTGAGCTGCACCGTACAATGGTTTTTGTTTGTGTACAAAGTATAAACCAATTCATATGGCGAAATATGAAGAGTGAGAAATAGGTATCAAGGAAACCTATGTAATTCTGAAATGGGCACAAGCTATGGAGTTTAGGAGCAGTGGTTATTTGTACACCTCTGAATTTGTAGGTACCCGTACTAGCATATGATTTAGAGGGCATTTTTAAAAATATCTTCTTTCTTACTCACTGGGCTTATATTTGGAATGCACTAAAGCAATGAAATCCAATTGGTAACAATAAATGTTCCACTATTTTATTCTCCCACGTCGTACAATAAAAATGGTACCTCACTTGTGTAGATAGGCCTAGTGGCCATTGACCGGAAACGGCCCAAAACATTTTTCCGGTGAAACCGGACCCTTTCTTCCATTGTGGGTAGCTGTGGATTTTGGGCCCTAGCTCAGCCGGCACCTAGGAAAACCTAGCAAACCTGAACATTTTTGAAAAAGAGACACCTGGGGGATATTTAGGGTGGGGTGATGTGTGACTCTCACCAGGTTTTTTTATTTGTATTTACCCAGAATCCCTTGCAAACCTCAAACTTTGACCATAAAAAAAAAAAAAAAATCCTCACATTTCTTGATGGAAAGTTCTGGAATCCGCGAGAAGCCACAAACTTCTTTCCACCCAGCATTCCCCCCCCCCCCCCCAAGTCCCCCGATAAAAACTGTACCTCACTTGTGTGGGTAGGCCTGGTGCCAGCAGCAGGAAATGGCACAAAATGCAACAATAAGTCCCATTTTTCCACTCAAAACTGACCCTTTTTAGGTCGAGCCTGGGCAGCGCATCCGCTGCTGAGAGGCATGCAGTCGTGGAGTATGGCTTTGAAGCCCCGCCCACTCTGCCCATATTTTTAATTGGCTTGTGAATGTCATTCGTAAACCCTGGCTTCCGAGTCGTTTTTAGGCTTGTTAGTCCCTCCTTGGTACCGCCTTGTCTGCATTTGTTATCTCCCATAACGACTGGACCTTTTACTGGTGTTGTTACATGGTCTGCTATATGAGTTGGTGAGCACTATTTTCTTTAATGCTCTTCCCCCATTCCACCGACGACATTGCAGCACCCGCCTGCTTTTATTTTAATAGTAATGTTTTAATTCAAATTACAGCGCAGTCCTCTTTAACTATAGCGGCCACGCTTATTTCATTATTAAATATACGGCGCGGTCCGCTTTCACTTTAGCAGCCGCGCTTATTTAATATACGGCGCGGTCCGCTTTCACTTTAGCGGCCACGCTTATTTAATTACCAGCGCGGCCGCGCTATAGAAGCTTTTGAAATTAATTTTTTTTATCACTTTGGGTGATGGCACCATACATGCTTTCACTTCAATGTTGGCCGCACCCCTTTGTTTAGACGCTGCTCACTGTAACCTGAATATGCGAGCAGCGCCTAAAAAAAGGGGCGCGGCAAACATTGAAGTGCTCTCGCATTTGCAACAGTTTGAGCTCTTGGCATTAAAAATAACAATGCCTTTTATATATGTGTTGCTTTTAAAAACACAATTAAAAGGCATTGTCATTTACAATGCCAATTGCTTAAACGCTCGCAAATGCGAGACCTATTGCTTTGAAAATGCTTGTTTTGTAAAGTGAGTAGCTGTGGATTTTGGGCCATACCTCAGCTGGCACCTAGGGAAACCTAGCAAACTTGCACATCTTTTAAAACTAGACAACTTGGTGAGTCTAGAGGTACATGACTTGTGTGGCTCACAACTTTTATCTAGAAGCCCTTGCAAACTGTAAACTTTGATAAGA
This sequence comes from Calotriton arnoldi, assembly GCA_963921515.1. Classification (NCBI taxonomy): domain Eukaryota; kingdom Metazoa; phylum Chordata; class Amphibia; order Caudata; family Salamandridae; genus Calotriton; species Calotriton arnoldi. Next base: position 884,413 of record CAWUFW010002271.1, on the reverse strand, counting down.
AACAGACATTTTCCTCACATTTCTGTGACAAAAAGTTCAGGACTCTGTGAGGAACCACAAATTTCTTACCACCGTCAGTTCCCGCATGTCTCCTGATAACAACGGTACCCCACTTGTGTGGGTGAGCAAAGAAACAACACAAAAGATCAGAAGGCGCTACGTTGATAGATAAGCGCTGATAGATGAGCAACAGGGGTAGCTGCGTAATTTGGGCCCGTGCTGTGGCGCCCCTCCTGCAAATCTACGAACTACAGACTTTTAAAAAAATTAGACAACCAAGGGATTCCAGGGTGGTGTCTCTTACATGGATCCCTAGAGATTTTCTTACCCGCAATGCCCTCCGCACCTCAAACGTCTGAAATCACCCATTTTCCTTGCATTTCTGTAATGTAAACTTCCGGAATCTGCAGGAATCCATAAAATTCCTGCTACACAGTGTTACCCCACTTGTGCAGATAAAAACACTGCGTCACTTGTGTCGCTGGGCCTAGTGCTCACGACATGAACGGATCAAACCAGGGTCAATGGGAGTCCCCTCACAAGGGGCGACACCCACACTCAAAGGTTTAAAACAATAATCATTCCAAGTAGCCAGAAAATTCCAGCCCATGTATCTTGCAAGGCCCCATCAACAAGTCTGGTGTAGGTGATCCATTATTTGCCAGACCAACACACACCACCTGTTCATGTCCTGTTCTCAAATGAAAACACCTCCTGTGCAACAGCTGGGCCACCCTTTCCTCTAATTTGCTTAGAGAAAAGACCGCATTGCTTGGATACAAGTTAAGGGGATCAGAGTAGCTCCCACTGTGCTGGGCTATTTGAAACCTCGATGGTGAACCTCACATATTTCCATTTTGCGAAACCAGAAGAGAATCCATATATGGAAGAGGACATCGAGGGAAAGCTGGAGTCAGTTCATACCCTACACTTTTCAATATGGTAGCATGCTCTCTAATGGACTACCAACTTGGCATCATAAAATCAAAAGTGAAGAAATCCAAGAAGCAACTTCTTTGCAAACAAGAAAACGCGCATCAGGTAGGTTATGTCCATCGAGTGACTGTTTCAAGAAGGTTCAGGGCTACACTGTTACATTAGTCAGTTTGTGTTAGGTTTGTTCTTTTTTTCAGTCTTAGTCAGATCTCTTTACCTAAACCCTTAAGGTGCAAACACCTAAAAAAAACTAAAAAAACCCAACACACAACAGGTTATTGTTAATACGTGTTTATTCTCCCGTTTCATTTCCCATCCATTGCGGTTGATTAAACCCTTACCCGTTGGGGGCAAGAGTGGATTTTCTTTTTCTTCTATCAAATGGGGAGTCCCCAGATGTGGGTGGGTGCCATGCTGCTGTCTCTGAGGTACATTTCTCTTCTTTCCATGGAATCCATTGGACCCCAACAGACTAACTTGATGCTCTTGGCGGAGTTTGCGTAATAGTACATTACATCCTTTTCACTAACAGGTCACCATTTTTCCTGTCTGTAAGTTCAACAGCTCAGATGTTTTCCTATTTCAGGGCCAGCATTTCCGTTCCCTGCAGCAAGAGATGGTATGCAACAGTTACAAGAGAGAATTGGCATGGCCCAGAGATGAAAAAACGACAACTAGAGAAAAATATAACATACATGTAGGCATTAGGAGGCAACCTGCAACTAAATATGAAGTTGGCAATAGAGTGCTTCCCAATACCAAAAACCTTGGTATGACTAGAAGCTATCAGAATTTGCGTGACTAGATTAATGGTTCATTTTCCACATAATAAGTTAATACTCCCTTTACAAATGCATTGGTACTTAACGGAATGCTGGTCAGAGCAATCTACGATTCAAGTTATTTTGGTTAAGTTGGCATAATCACCCTTATGGACCAGTGTCACTGAATAGGACGCATGACCTTGAAATACAATACATCCTTTACTGCAGATTCTTCAAGGGATGGCTGCTCATTAAATAGACTGCAACAGTTGTCACCTAGAAGGTGTCAACTGGAAATGGGCTGAGTCTACTACTGCTACGCGGCTGTGCTGGAAATTTTCATATACGTTCACATAAAAAAAACTAGAAATCTTTTGGTCTCTATAGGAAGTGGATTTATAAGGGTGAGGAGTGGCAGGGAAATGACACAAATTTTCAATAAGAAATGTACACATTTCAAAATTTCAGAATAAGATTACACTATTGACCAAGGGAGTTGGTACCCTGACATCTACAGCTTTCCTGAATTCTGGAGAGAAAGCAGTTTCAGGGTCATGGTGGTTCACTAGAGGAGGACGAAGATTAAGAAAGGAGAGGGTTGATTTTCCTGGCATCATCCTATACCAGAATACTTGCCGTAAGGGTGTAGCTCCACTGATGCCCTGACCTGGTCTCTTTCTGTGACAATGAAAGCAGTGCAGAGGTGAGGATCCAGCAACCACCACCTAGAAACGGATGGTCACATAAAAATGATACTGGGGGAAAGGGTGAGGAGGGAGACCTTTCAAGTCTATTATTGTGGTTACAGCAAATATTACTCATAGTCCAAATTGTGCGGTGCACATTATATATGACATGGATGGGAAGAGTGATGTAGCTATGGCTTGGTCGGAAGCAGTAACACTTCCAAGTTCAAAAAGGAGTATGCCTGATTGGCTATCTTAAATAAGCCCGGTCTGTGGCAACCCCAAGATTTCCTTGGACCGTCAAGAGAGGCCAGTGCCAGACGGGGAAAAATGGTAATCTTTAGAGCACTTTGTGGAGACAAACAGGTTGAGCTTCTGGCAGAGAGAGAAAGTCAGGGTTGCAAATGTGGTTAGCATGCACAAAGTCAGTGAGGGGCAATGCTATGGAACTTTCAAATAAGAAACTTGCGTGGGCACCCGAATGATTAAGTGATTCACCTCAACATTCTGCACTTCACTGTTAGTAATGTTCCAACTGATTATTCGAACAAATTAAGATAACATCAAGTCCAAATTGTTGCTGATTATTTCATTCAAAAATAGTCTCATTTGTCACGTTGATTTGAAGTTGCTCAGAAAAAGACAAAACAATTATCACAAGGTTTCCAGTTCTGAGATTGCCCAGATGTTTAGATCATGCATTACACTAACTCAAACAAAACTTAACCTTTTTCCTTGACAATTTAAGTATTCATAAGCAACCGTCTGCTCTAGGGTCTGGTACTTTTTCCACTCTTACTGTTCCATTCTGTTTCTAATACGAATGTGGTAGGTACTCTCATCAGTGCTTATGAAACATTATGGTTTCCAACTGCGTTAAACTCTCTGGGGTGTAGGAATGTAGAGTACTCATGTGTACACTATGAGCCAGCCTTCATAATGACTGCGGGGAAAAAGTGGATCCTGTAAGACTGCATAACCTGTGATGGTGAACATTAGGGCTTTTAGGCAGGACAGGACGAAGTAATGCAAGTGGCTGTGGTTGAAGTGATTAACGCGGAGTCTGATACTGCTATTGGTAGGAGTTCTAATGTTGCTGGCCAATCAAAAGGGAAAATAGAATACTTTATTATGGATGTGCGAAAACACGTAATTTTTTTTCCTTCTATAAATGTGTAATTCTTATCAAAATTACCAAAACCATGTGACAAACCCATTGTTCCATGTAGAGGACTTGTACATAGAAATCAGGAATTTCGCAAACTTTTTTTTATTTCAGTAGAGTCACTCGCGAGGAACAGCTAAGCAAAATAAGCATCTGGGTACAAATTGCTCCGGAGTTACCAGCTCAACATGGTCTCAGAGCAGCTCGCTATGAAAATGTATGTCACATAACTTGCATACAAAAAGAGTGCGAGTTGTCACTCAACGTAGTACTCATTAGTGAAAACTCTGCAAGCTACAAGTCCTTAATACTTGTAGAAGCAGTGAACAAGTAGCAATCTAGTATAGGATGGTAGAGAGACAGCCTCAACACCTGGAAGACTGGCTTAAAGGGAGCTGCAGGACTCCATTTTAACTCACCTATTTAAGTTATTTCTTCACTGTGAAATAGGATCATGGCAAACAGGTTACCCAAATAATAAAAATATATATATATATATCAAAGAACAAAAGTTATTCGCGTTACTTCTGCCAACAAATGGCGGCGGGCTCCGGCAAGGACGTGATCCTTTTCACCTCAAGACACCAATCTTACACGTTCATGCAACAGATTGCGCCGAGCCCAGTATCCAATTTAAACGTGGTTTATTTCTTCACAATGATAAACAAACGCCCGACGCGTTTCGGAACAGCCGTTCCTTTCTCACGGGTCAATAGACATTCGTTTTCACCCATTACATGTAGTGCACCGAACATATAAACATAAACATAGGACTACTTGATAACTTTCAAGTTCATGGTAAAAACGGCATCCATTTTGGAATGGTATTATACATGAATATACGTATATGTTAATCTGTTAAACAAATTAAATATAACAGATGCAGAAAGCAGTACATAAATACTATTCATTCTCTTGCATTATAACACTGTAATTATACATGAGGAGTTACAAATTCTCATTTAATTTGAAAAGCCAATAATGCCTCAATGGGCTTCAAAAACATAGTTTGTAATTGTAATTCTGCCCCAGTGGGCCATAATTCTCATTTGTCATTACATGATATCACAAACGAAATTCCTATATTTTCCAATTCTGCCCAAGTGGGCAAAGAATACATAATTTGGCTTACAAACAAATCTTAAAAAACTCAATTCAATCTCCTATTTTCATGAATATATAAAACACCCAAAATTAATAACACATGCATCAACCTCCATAGATAGCACGTAATTCCCTTCTTCTATACATGAAGTTATCGTCGTCTCCTAAAAGATAAAATTGATATGCACTGATCAAAATTGATCCTACTCTTTTCTTTAAAAACAAATATCATACATGAGAGACAATTAAGACAGTTAACACTATAAGTGCAGCTTCATTTTATTAGAAAAAGTTATTCTTGATTTAACCTAGGTGGACCGCTAATTCCTCATCCTTGTTCATACCCTCTGGATGCATCGTACCATACTTAATAATCATTCTCGATTCCAACCTCCTTAACTCTCGGATCCTGTTCCCTCCCCTCTCTGATAGTGGTATCCTATCTAGGGCACAATATCTGAGTAAACCAGCATTTTGTTATGGAATTCTTTAAAATGCCGGGCTATGGGATATTGTCTATCCTCATTGGTAATTGCCCGCATATGTTCCAATATACGTCTCTTTACCTGATGAATGGTACTGCCAATATACACTAACTGGCATGGACAGATAGGGGCATATACGCAAAAATCTGATTTACAACTCAGATATTTCGAAATCACAAATGGTTTTTGTGCTATCGAGAGTTTCACCTGCTTACAGTTGATACTATTACGGCATGCTTTGCATGCTTTGCAAGTGTAAAACCTTGCACTTTGAAATGGGAATTCATCTCAACAGGTAACAAGCTTTTACATAACATATCTTTTAATGCTGGGCATCTCCGAAATGTCATGCTGGGATTCTCACCTACGCATTTTGCTAAAGTCTCATCCGTACCTAGTACATTCCAGAATTTTTCAGACATTTGCGTACCTCACCTGCCTGATTGCTGAATGTCGTGATAAATCTAAGGGAATCTCCCTCCTCCTTCTCATCAGTTTTAGCTTTTAACAGCTCATCCCTCTCTACTCTTTTCACTTTTTCACACGCTCTCTTGATAACTTTCTGCGAATAACCTCTTTCAGCAAATCTTATCTTCATGTTGTCCATTTCCTCTAAAAAATGCTGGATCAGAACTACAGTTCCGACGTGCCCTCAATAGCTCCCCATATGGTATACTATTAATGAGGTTAACTGGATGGCAACTATCAGCGTGTAACAGACTGTTACCGGCTGTATTCTTCCGGTACAGTTTACTTTCTAATCGATTCCCATGTACCTGTACTTTCACATCTAGGAATTCGATAGTGTTCCGGTCCATTGAACATGTCAATTTTAAATTCAAATTATTGCTGTTAAGGGAATCAACAAAATCATAAGCTTCATTCTCATCCCCTCTCCAAACACAGAATATATCGTCTATATACCTCACCCAGAGGACGACATGGGCACTGAAGGCTACGATGTTATTAGCCACCTGCTCCTCCCACCAGCCTAGGTATAGACCCGCGTAGCTGGGGGCGAAGCAAGTTCCCATCGCCGTCCCCTGGGCCTGGCAATAGATAGCGTGATCAAAAATGAAGAAATTGTTAGTGAGACAGATGAACATCATATTGAGTAACATCTCCGTGTGCATCAGATAACATAGTGGACGACTTTTTAGATAATAACGGCAGGCTTCCAATCCCAGCTCATGGGGTATACATGTATATAAACTATTCACGTCAAGTGTTAGCAATAACATTCCTTGTTCCCAATCAACTTTCTCAATTTGTCTCAAAAATCTCCTGTGTCCTGCACATAGGAAGGCAACGATTGAACATATGGTCTTAAAAAATAATCTATGTACTTTGAAGTATTTTCGTACATGCTTCCTATCGAAGAGACAATAGGCCTGCCTGGAGGATTACTTTTGTCCTTATGAACCTTAGGCAGTAAGTACATTGCAGATAATTTAGGAAATTCACAATTTAGAAATTTAAACTCATCGATAGATAACAGTTTTTCATTTTTCCATTTCACAACATGTTCTCTATACTTCTCATTACTGGCCTCATAGGTTTTTCTATCACTTTTTGCATAGCTTGCTTCATCACTTAATTGTTTTTACCCTCATCCAAATACATTTTCAGAGGCCAAACAACTACATTGCCTCCCTTGTCAGATTTTTTAATGACTAGGTCTTTATTATTCTGTAGTTCTTTAATAGCTGCACACTGGCCTGAGGTGAGGTTACTAAAGAAATGTACTCTCCGTTTTGCTAGTTTTTAAATTCCCTTTGGACCCCCTTCTCAAATACCTCAATAGCTTCATTATGTATTTGTGGTAAAAAGATCGATTTGGGTTTAAACCCACTCGAACTAGCTTGATCAATGGTAATATCCTCTTGGGCCAATGAAGCTATTGAGGTATTTGAGAAGGGGGTCCAAAGGGAATTTAAAAAACTAGCAAAACGGAGAGTACATTTCTTTAGTAACCTCACCTCAGGCCAGTGTGCAGCTATTAAAGAACTACAGAATAATAAAGACCTAGTCATTAAAAAATCTGACAAGGAGGCAATGTAGTTGTTTGGCCTCTGAAAATGTATTTGGATGAGGGTAAAAACAATTAAGTGATGAAGCAAGCTATGCAAAAAGTGATAGAAAAACCTATGAGGCCAGTAATGAGAAGTATAGAGAACATGTTGTGAAATGGAAAAATGAAAAACTGTTATCTATCGATGAGTTTAAATTTCTAAATTGTGAATTTCCTAAATTATCTGCAATGTACTTACTGCCTAAGGTTCATAAGGACAAAAGTAATCCTCCAGGCAGGCCTATTGTCTCTTCGATAGGAAGCATGTACGAAAATACTTCAAAGTACATAGATTATTTTTAAGACCATATGTTCAATCGTTGCCTTCCTATGTGCAGGACACAGGAGATTTTTGAGACAAATTGAGAAAGTTGATTGGGAACAAGGAATGTTATTGCTAACACTTGACGTGAATAGTTTATATACATGTATACCCCATGAGCTGGGATTGGAAGCCTGCCGTTATTATCTAAAAAGTCGTCCACTATGTTATCTGATGCACACGGAGATGTTACTCAATAGGATGTTCATCTGTCTCACTAACAATTTCTTCATTTTTGATCACGCTATCTATTGCCAGGCCCAGGGGACGGCGATGGGAACTTGCTTCGCCCCCAGCTACGCGAGTCTATACCTAGGCTGGTGGGAGGAGCAGGTGGCTAATAACATCGTAGCCTTCAGTGCCCATGTCGTCCTCTGGGTGAGGTATATAGACGATATATTCTGTGTTTGGAGAGGGATGAGAATGAAGCTTATGATTTTGTTGATTCCCTTAACAGCAATAATTTGAATTTAAAATTCACATGTTCAATGGACGGAACACTATCGAATTCCTAGATGTGAAAGTACAGGTACATGGGAATCGATTAGAAAGTAAACTGTACCGGAAGAATACAGCCGGTAACAGTCTGTTACACGCTGATAGTTGCCATCCAGTTAACCTCATTAATAGTATACCATATGGGGAGCTATTGAGGGCACGTCGGAACTGTAGTTCTGATCCAGCATTTTAGAGGAAATGGACAACATGAAGATAAGATTTGCTGAAAGAGGTTATTCGCAGAAAGTTATCAAGAGAGCGTGTGAAAAAGTGAAAAGAGTAGAGAGGGATGAGCTGTTAAAGCTAAAACTGATGAGAAGGAGGAGGGAGATTCCCTTAGATTTATCACGACATTCAGCAATCAGGCAGGTGAGGTACGCAAATGTCTGAAAAATTCTGGAATGTACTAGGTACGGATGAGACTTTAGCAAAATGCGTAGGTGAGAATCCCAGCATGACATTTCGGAGATGCCCAGCATTAAAGATATGTTATGTAAAGCTTGTTACCTGTTGAGATGAATTCCCATTTCAAAGTGCAAGGTTTTACACTTGCAAAGCATGCAAAGCATGCCGTAATAGTATCAACTGTAAGCAGGTGAAACTCTCGATAGCACAAAAACCATTTGTGATTTCGAAATATCTGAGTTGTAAATCAGATTTTGCGTATATACCCCTATCTGTCCATGCCAGTTAGTGTATATTGGCAGTACCATTCATCAGGTAAAGAGACGTATATTGGAACATATGCGGGCAATTACCAATGAGGATAGACAATATCCCATAGCCCGGCATTTTAAAGAATGCCATAACAAAAATGCTGGTTTACTCAGATATTGTGCCCTAGATAGGATACCACTATCAGAGAGGGAGGAACAGGATCCGAGAGTTAAGGAGGTTGGAATAGAGAATGATTATTAAGTATGGTACGATGCATCCAGAGGGTATGAACAAGGATGAGGAATTAGCGGTCCACCTAGGTTAAATCAAGAATAACTTTTCTAATAAAATGAAGCTGCACTTATAGTGTTAACTGTCTTAATTGTCTCTCATGTATGATATTTGTTTTTAAAGAAAGAGTAGGATCAATTTTGATCAGTGCATATCAATTTTATCTTTTAGGAGAAGACGATAACTTCATGTATAGAAGAAGGGAATTACGTGCTATCTATGGAGGTTGATGCATGTGTATTAATTTTGGGTGTTTATATATTCATGAAAATAGGAGATTGAATTGAGTTTTTAAGATTTGTTTGTAAGCCAAATTATGTATTCTTTGCCCACTTGGGCAGAATTGGAAAATATAGGAATTTCGTTTGTGATATCATGTAATGACAAATGAGAATTATGGCCCACTGGGGCAGAATTACAATTACAAACTATGTTTTGAAGCCCATTGAGGCATTATTGGCTTTTCAAATTAAATGAGAATTTGTAACTCCTCATGTATAATTACAGTGTTATAATGCAAGAGAATGAATAGTATTATTTATGTACTGCTTTCTGCATCTGTTATATTTAATTTGTTTAACAGATTAACATATACGTATATTCATGTATAATACCATTCCAAAATGGATGCCGTTTTACCATGAACTTGAAAGTTATCAAGTAGTCCTATGTTTATGTTTATATGTTCGATGCACTACATGTAATGGGTGAAAACGAATGTCTATTGACCCGTGAGAAAGGAACGGCTGTTCGAACGCGTCAGGCGTTTGTTTATCATTGTGAAGAAATAAACCACGTTTAAATTGGATACTGGGCTCGGCGCAATCTGTTGCATGAACGTGTAAGATTGGTGTCTTGATATATATATATATATATGGAGATTGAGAAAGGCTGCTGTGTCAGCTGAAACGCATCTCTCTTGTTTGCCGGGTCGGAGGAGGCCCTATGGAATAAAAAATGCCTTAAACCCAGCATTCCTCGTGTGCGTGCTCTCTTCCATGTGGAGCAGGGGTTGTTTGGATATATATATATATATATATACATACATACACACACACACACATATATACACACACACATACATACATACATATATATATACACATATATATATTCCAACCATTACTGCCTTTAAACTCCAAAAGCAGACACCGACACGGGGGATGGATTTTCAATGCAGTCTCTGCTTTAATCCAAATTACGCTGTAACGCGTTTCGCCATTGCCTGGCTTGTTCACACAACAATTGTTTGTTCAGTAGTAAAGTTTTAAAATACAAAGGCAAAGAGTCACATGGTTCCATAGTCATCATAGGCAGCAAAGAAAGACTCACATCCTTACTAAGGATAAACATTGCCATTAGAGGCGACATTTCAATTCAACATAGGCAATTACATTCATTGCCACAAAAAAAAATATATATATATATATTTTATACATATTATGCTTGCATCTTTAATCTATAAAGATGCAACATAGTCATCTTATTGCCTGTGTATATTATAATCACCATATACATCATTCCAATATGGCTATAAACATTATTCAATGTCCCCGTAGTGTGAGACTTTTTTTTCTCCTCTCTTCCAGGTTCATCCTGGTCTTCCTGATGAATCTAAAATTCGATTGACATGTGTCACTATGTTGATTCACATATTTAGGATTTCAACCATTAATTGTATTCATCACAATCTTTCTTTTTATAAAATTTTAAAAGATAAAGTGCAAATGCAAGGTACTGTGCAAACTTATGCAATAAAGTGCTAGTGCATGAAAAATACTATACTACACAGATCCATTCAACTGTGCAAAATACGCAATAAAGTGCAAGTGCGTCACTGCTAGTACATGACAATACTGTCATCAATTGCATATTGCCTCCATCTGGGCATAAAGTGCTAATGCATATATTCGATTTAAATTTTATACATCCTTAAATAACATTATTATATCTAAACATCAACATATCAACACCTTCATGTAAAACAATAAATTATCACTAATATCAAAATAGCTGCCTATATTACTTATGATTCTCCCTACTCTGTGACTGATTACCTTTAATTAAAAACACTTAAAATCAGAATACCCACGCTAGATCAGATGTACATGCAAGTCACACACATATACACACACATACATATACACACACACACACACACACACACACACACATTTCCAATGTAGTCAATTAAAAGGCACCTTTTCTGTCTTATTTGCTTAAATATCTATTTTGGATATCCATCACCAGAGAGAATGGTTAAAGAATCTATTTCTCAGTTCTGGAAGCTGTGAATTACCCACTCGGGCCGCGTTCTTTAATGAGCTTATGGGTGGGCAGCTTAGATGTTTATTTTCATATTTTATTGGTGATCATTTACAAACTAATCCTTAGTAGTGTCAGGGGCATGGGCTGCAATTTACTTTAAACATGAAATAGCTTCTTGTCCTTCCATGAAGTAGGGGTGTTGGCAACTACAGTCTATATTCAGCTTCTGTTAAACAAATCCATATTTCAACACTGTGACGATGTCTTTGGGGGGGGGGGGTGGAGGGGACATCATGACTCACTTGAGGCTTCACCTCTTGTGGGTGATGCACCCACATAATCACCCACATACTCAACAACAGAGGGAGAGGAAGAGACCTAACCAGACACAGATGGCCCACTCCTGCTGCGCAGTAATTTTGCCGTATGCAACAGAGGTTGGACACAGAACCTGGCCTACGGTCTAGCCCTGTGTAGAATCCCCTGCTGTCAGCCAACCACTGCTGGTCAAAGTCTTTGACCACATGCAGGTGGGTTGGGGCACAGCCTGCTTTCAAACCAATGGCAGCAGACATGTTATCCATCCCTCTAGTCCCCATCACCTGTGCCCTGGGGGGTCAAACTCTTGTTATTGTGTCTCCCCTTGCCCACAGAATGTTCTTTCCACCACGTCTGCACAAAAGCTGTGAATGATAGCCTTTTTGTGAATGATTCGCAAATAGATTATCAAATGCAGGACCTAATATGGTGGACTGTGCGACTGCGATCTCTTTTTGATTCGCACATCAGTTTTAATGTTTTTTCATGGTGTGGGGCTCATGCTTTACCTGCTTCCGAGTACCCCTCACAACTCCACTGTGGTCACACACCTTTAAGGATGGCCCCATGAGGCTGTAGATTTTTTTTTTTTAACACAGCTGAATAATTGTGAATTTGAATCAATATACAAAATTGAAGATGAGGAAAAAAGTTCATACCCTTCTCCAGCGTATCACATTTGTCAAAAAATTCACAATGTGATACAGAATTTGCTTACCGTAATTTGCAATTTTAAACAGGACACATATACAAAATGTTTACCCTGTTAAAGCGCACACTACAACTTTTTTTAAATGCATAAATCTCAAAAACCACTAAACGGATTTATAGCAAACTAATAAAAGTAAGCTTTCTATGCAAAATTATACTTTAACGCCATATTCGGTGTAAACCCATGAAGCGGTTTGGACTGTAGGTGCAAACAAAATGTGCTAGGAGAGTTCAAATGGGAAACATCTTTTTTTTCATCCCGCTGTTAACTTTTTCCTCTGCACAGATCTGTACATAACTCGGTATGCTGGACCTTGGGTGACTACACCAAAAGACTGCCAGATTTGGTGCAAATACACGTACAGAGTCAACAATTATTGGCAAATCAAAAAATGCCTTTTAAATTTAAAGTGCGGCTGAACCATAACTACAGAGGTAACTGCCACTATGTAAATTCAATCACAGAATAGAAAAAAAAAAAAAAAAAACTTAAAAGGTCAATTGAGGTTCAGCGAACATAAGAACATAAAACTTAAAAATCCCTGACATTATTGCCAGTTATAGTGTTCAACACACAATGCACATCTTAACTTAGGCCCCGCCATGTTTTGCTCTTTTTAGGCAGTTTTTTTATGTTGCACACCATACCAACTACATTTCAGGGCTTTTTCTGGACCACAAAGAAGTGCCAACAACAGCTAGAGTCTGAAAAATGCATGCGGGAATTGAAGAACATTAATTTGGACAGTTTATCTGCTGATGTTGCTCTTTTATCTGAAGATGGTGAACAAGTGTATGTGGTAAAGGGAAAGACTGCTAAGGGTGGGTCTTTCAGAATCAATAATACAAGAGGTTTGGCACCTGGGCAAGGTAGGCCTTCGACTCGCAGTTGCTGTAGGAGCAATTATCACATGTCCAATTCAAAGCTTTGCCATTGGAAAAGACCGTCTTAAATGTGGCAAAAACGGTCATTCGGCGTGCATGTGCAAGGTGATAGATAAGAAAATTGCTGTTGTAGAAGAGGAGAAATCAGAGGTCAGAGTCCTTATGTTGCAGGAAGAGAATACCGAAGGTGTGAATACTGAAACTGGTCAGGGTGGTGAAAGGAGGAGGGTACGCCCAAAAGCAAATTTTGTCATTGATGACAGGGATGCGTCTTTTTTGATGGTTGACACAGGTTCTTTATATACCATCATTCCCAGAGAGTTGTTTCTTGCCACATGGCCTGAGCGACGATTGGTGACATACTAAAGGGGTATCAAGGAACCAATATAGGTGTCATAGGATTTATGACTCCTCAGATCAAATTTGCGGGGAGACAGACTCTGGGGAAAGTATATGAGGCTGTAGAGGGTCCCCCCCATCCTAGCATGATCGCATCAGTATGACCTTAATTAACATCATGGTGAATCCAAGGGCTGAATATCAGGTAATGCTAATTGAGGACGATGGGTTAGAGGTTGTGTTCTCTCGCCATAAGGAGGTATTTGCAGATCGGTTAGGTGTGGCTAATAACTATGTACATGAGATCAACAGTTTAAAAAATGCTGCGCCAGTGAAGCACATGGCCAGGAAGGTACCCATGGCTGCAAGACCAAAAGTCAAGGAGATTATTCACCAAATGTTGGAGAATGGAGTAATAGAGGTTGTGGAGGCTGCAGAGTGGTCGTCTCCGGTAGTTATTTCCAAGATATCGGATGGGTCTTTCAGGTTCTGTGTGGATTTGAGGAGCATGAATGAATGTGTTGTGATGGACAATTTTCTGTTGTCCAACATTAATGAGCTGATTTTGATGGTGTTGAGGGGGAAATACTTCTCCAAACTTGACTTGGAGTGCGTACCATCAAGTCAAACTTCATTCGGTATCCAAACATCTCACTTCTTTTATAACAGCTGAGGGAACTTTCCAATTTTGCACGTTACCATTTGGCTTGTGTTCTGCTGCAAATGTGTTTCAAAGGTTAATGACGAAGATTCTTTCAGGGATGGATAAGGTGGTGGTCTTCCAGGATGACATTCTGGTGTTTGCAGAGGATGTCATTTAGCACAATAGGATTTTGGATGAAGTGCTGATGCGGATTGGCTGTGCTGGTTTGACTTTGCGCAAGGAGAAATGTGTGTTTCTGGTACAGGAGGTGGAGTATTTGGGCTATGTAATAACAAGAGATGGTGTAAAACCCAAAGTCAATCTTGTTAGTGCCATTGTAAATTCCCAGATTCCCAAGGATAGGGATGCTCTCAGGTCATTCATGGGTCTTGTAGAGTATTACTCTAAATGTGTCAAAGATTTTGCTTACAAGACTGAGCCGTTAAGAGAGTTACTTAGAAAGGGGAAGATGTTTGTGTGGGGTGGCTTGCAGCAAACGGCATTTTCTTTGGTCAGGAATGACATTGCCCAGGCGAATGAGTTAGTACCTTATCAAACTGGAATGAAGACTATTGTCACTATGGATGCAAGTGCAGTTTGGATTGGGGCTGTTCTGGCACAGGTACATGGTTAGTTAGAACAGACAGTGGCTTTCGCGCCGCGTTCTTTGACGGAGACTGACCGGAATTATTCAGTCTTTGAGAGGGAAGCGTTAGCTACTGCATGGGCCACAAACTATTTCAGGGTGTTTTTGTGGGGCTCTGTAGTTCTTTTAAGGACTGATCACAAACCCCTTCTCAAAGTTCTGGGTCCGGGAGGTATGAAAAATTGTTCTGGGAGACTAGTACAGGAATTTTATTGTAGACTGGAGTATGTTCCGGGTTGGAAGAATAAGGTGGCTGATTGCTTGTCGAGGTTACCGGACAAAGTTGCTGAGGTCGAAGAGTTGGAGACTGAGGAGGTAGTGGCCGGTATAGAGGATGTCACAGAGGTGTCGCTAGGCTCTATTTACGAGAAGGACTGGATTGTTGCTATGGAAGAAGATTCTACACTTGTTGGTCATGGAGATGGTCAGGAAAGGACCAAGGAGGGAGAGGGCTTTACCAGAGGGCGTGAGACCGTTTCTGAAGGTGCTTGAGGAGTTGACCATACATGATGAGTGGTTGTTACTACGGAAAGAAAAATGTGTCCCGCCGTGTCCTGTCACCAGGCCCAGATTAATTAAACTGCCGCATGAGGGGCATCTGGGGCAGACGATGACTACTAAAACGTGGCGTGAGAAGTTCTGGTGGTCTCTCATGGCTAATCAGGTCAGAGAATGGATTGTGAGATGTGAGGCTTGTAGGGATTCTGAGAAATGTTTGAGGGTAGATTTGGGTCGTTTGCCAGAGGAACAGCATGTTGCTGAAGCTGATGGGGTGTGGGAGAAGGTATGTCTTGATTTTATTGGGCTGTTTGGAATGCTCCCAGAACATGAGAAGTTTGCTGCGGTGTTGGTGGACGCCAAATCTAGATGGTTAGAAGTGATTTTTATAAGGGATATTTCCATGACACACACCATTCAGGTATTAGGTGAGGTCTTTAGGAGGGAAGAGATACCTTTTTCATGTTGCTTACAGACAATGGAACCCAACTGGTTTCGCAAGACATGAAAGTTTTTCTGGAGACATTAGGGATTAGGCATGTGTGCTCTTCTTTGTATAATCCTCTAGGCAATGGATTGGTGGAAAGACTTAATAAATTGGTGAAGGAACTATGGAGTTGGCGGCGAGTGCTGGCTTGTCAGTTCAGGGCGCAGTTAAGGACATGCTGTGGGTATACCGTACCACGGTGAATACCAGCACTGGCCTTACTCCGTTCGAGATGATGAGGGGTAGGCAAGCCGGGGCCAAACTTGTTCCTTCATGGATGCGGGGGGGGGGGCACATGTAAGCTTGCAACCTGGAGCTGCTCGGGAAGTGGACAGAAGAAAAGGTTTATCGATGTTGGTGATTGGGTTAAAGTGAAGCCTGGTGGTGTGGGCAAAAGTTTGACCAAATTTAGGGGTCCCTTCAAAGTTAAGGCAGTGGGAGGTAATTGGATCAAGTTGGAAAATGGGCAGACGTGGGATCTCAGACGGGTGGCTTTATATCAAAGGCAGGGTGAATGTGAGAAAGAGATGAGCATGGTGCTTCCAGAGTCAGGGTTGCCATGGAAGTGTGTGTTGGAGGAGAAATTTAGACAAGATGTGAGTAGATTGGAAAGGGGAGATGGGTCCAGGTGTTCTGTACCGGTGGCTGGATCACAGGGCAGGATAGTGGCAAGGATGAGGAGACTACCAAGATATCTACAGGAGTATGTGTGTGATTAATTTTACCTTTTTCCATCTTCAAGGCCATGAATTTTGTTGTACTGTTTACTCTTCTTTATGCTGCTGTTCTCATTTGTGTATGTAGCAGGGGTTTGGGAGTGATGTCTAAGGTTCGGGGTAGGGATGGTTTTCTTGTTTTCATTTATAAGAAGGGGAGATGTGTCATAGTGTGCTTAGGCAGATTCAGCTAGGATGGAGCTGCAGAATCCTTTATGACGCCCATGTGTTCTGTGGTGCAATCGGGGCTATGGGTTCTGGAGTTGACAGTTGGTGGCAAGCTGCGCCTGGCACGACTGTGGGGGGGGGGGATTCCCTCCTGATGAATAAACTATTAACAAAATAAGAAGAGCGTCCTGGATCATTACAAAAGTTCATCACTGCAGATCTCTCCACCATTTCGCCCTTTAACCCCAGCCTGCCCAGGATCATAAACGTTAAACAAAATAATGGACAACCTAGTGAAGTACCGAGCTAATTGGACTATGAGCATGAGAAATAGCATGAAGGAACCTGAAGAGCTGCTCAAAGCTGCCAGCTTACCATAAACCATAAACTGCATCTTTCACACTTCTTTATTCATCACACTAAGTGCTATGTCCCATAACATGATAATCACACCTCAGTGTTCAACACGGATGACATGGAAACACTTCCCACACAGGATCAAAAACAAAGACACATTTCCAACAACAAACTCTACAGGGTGCATTGTGCTACCCACGTAGGGAAGCGCTTCAGCGCCACACATAGGGGTAGTAAGCGCTATATAAATGTTTCAATACAATGATGTTATCACATGGATGGTATAAAGTTCTTCCTAGAAATACATTGTTTCGCCCTGGAAGCCATTCCTAGTGCCAGGGTGCACCAAATGTATGTGGTGCCCCCAATAATGGGTTCATCTCTTGCACAATTATGACTATTCCTGACATAATGTGGTACTGGCATAATAACATTAGATCTTAACATAAACTGGGCATCTTTGGACTAGACATGGCATGACGGCAGCTATCCTTGCCTTATTGTGAATATGCTTGGCTTAATTGTCACATAATCCGTGGATAACTAAACCTGTTATGCTTTGGGGTGGTTGGTGTTTTCCCACAATACTGAGTTTTAAATTTCATCCTGCTAAAATATTGCATCCAGAACATCAACTACCACAATATCGTGAAAGTAAGTATTTATACATAGATTTTATTTTATTTACATCAGATGATTTATCGTCTAAGTCAGATATAGAGGATCTGGGAACGAGAGGATGGTTTGGGCTGTTGTCTGCGTCCTTCCAAAACACACTATCAAAATTTCTCTGGTGAATGCCGCAGGCCACTGGCGAAGCATCACACCCAGAGAAATGTGTGCCTTGCCTTACAATTTTATGTAATCCCCAGGTCCGGCCTCTTAAGACTTACATAGGCATCAGGGTTTCCAACATTTGAGTAATTCCCTTGGTGAAATCCCTGTTTTAGTCTCGACAGTGTCACGCTTGCTTTTTGGTGCTTAATAATTTTACATTTTTATCTCCACATCTCTTTATTCTTGAAGGTATACGAATCTTCAAGGTAGGGAGATGTGGAATTAAAAGAACAGTATATCTACACTTGCCTAAATGTATGTACTTTCATGATATTGTATTAGTCGATTTTCTGGAGATTAATTTTGGCATGGCGATATTTTGTGACTCAATATCATGACAAACAATTACTACTAGTTATCCTGCAAGTTGTGGTCACAACTATAATGTTATTTTATATGGTCACTACTGCAACAAAGGACAAAGCCATTAGTACCTTTCAGACTATTCCCACTTATCATAGCAACAGCAGCGGAAGGACCCTAATCAAGATGAAACAATCAGTTCTTGGTCCAAGCTCCAACCGAAAGAAAGGGGAATAAAGCTGGCACACCAAGCTGCCCTATTAAGCAGCAAAGGAGAGTGTCAGTTAAGCCCAAGAATGGTAAGCAATGGGCGGGCTCCAAGCCCTTTCTAGTAAACAATATCTGTTGCAAGTGAGAGCGCATATGGTAGCAGCGCATGCGTTGCTACAGGCAAGACCTAAAAAAGTAAGACTGGAGGTAGCAACCTGAAAACATGGAAACACATCAAGTGTAATTAAATGCTTAAAAAGACATCAAAAAAGTAAAAGTTAGTTCTTCTCCAAGTAAAGCAACGTATGCAGCCAGGAATACAGAATATGAAACAAAAGTTTCGATATAAACAGTAGGAATGGGAAAGGAACACAATAACAGGGAAACACATTTAGCTGGGTGAAACCATAAGCAGCAAGGAAATTGTGTTGTCAGTGTGCCCTTAAATAGTAACCTAAAAATAAGGCTGTGAAACACAAAAGTGTGTCTGAAATTGTAACACTAAGTAATGATGCAGATGTATAAATAAAACGTTTTGTTTGGAAGTAAGAAAAAGAGATTCAACATCCAGAGTTGGCTATAGAGTGGGAAGGAAGCTGGTTGGGCCTTGCAGGGACTCGCATGTTATGCACAACAACACGTAGATACATCCAGCAATACTGTAAAAATCCGGTTTGTGCAGATTCTCAATCCGTGTGTGGAGTACAAAACACAGCAGCTCAAAAGGGGCTGCTTCAGTGTGATACCACAGCAGCGCCTTGAAGCATTGGCACATGTGTCACCGGAGAAAAGCTTAGGTTGGTTGGGGAGGGGAGGGGGTCGGGAGGGGGTCGCTGAGCGGCTATCAGAGGCGAGAAATATTCATGTGTCCCCAACTTAGTGGGGGACGAAATGGGGGCTGAGAGGTATTCAAATGATATTTTACCAAACTCTCCTCATTCCTTTAGCAAATATATCGTTTTTTGTGGAAACAATAATTCAGTTTTATTTTACTATTTTCTTCCATAGGGATTGTCTGGCTGCAGAGGAAGGTTCTGGATATTTCGAAAAGGAACATCAGATCTGATAATTTTAGCATTTACAGTTCCTAACCATCTGATCTTGGATGATTTCACGGCGAAACGTAAAAATAAGCAGATACTATAATGTATTTCACAGTAGAAACCCACCTTAAAAAATACAATTTAATTTCAAAAGTGGCATTTCAGAGTTTCCTCCGGTCGGCTTTTTAACACAAATACTGTGTCTGTTTTTTTGTTTGTTTTAAAAAAAAAAAAAACGGTATTTGCTGCCCTGTGGCGTGGCGACATGTCCTAGGATTGGGAACATATCACCATCAGCCTGCATCTAAATCTGCAGAACGACAGAAAAAACGGACAAGAGCTATGGAGGGAGCAGTAGGCAGGGGTAGTAATGGGGGGAGAAATAGTACCTCAATCACGTCAGGAGCAGCGGACGGGCACGGATTCACTTGAATCAATCTGTCTTTGGTCCCTGCTCCACAGCAATCATTATAAGTGACACTAGGCCAGCACTGGCCAATTAAGGAGGCTTTAAAGAAGAGTGACGTGAAGCCAACAAATGGTAAGCAATGAGTGGGCTCCAAACCCTCTTTTGCATAGAACAGTGTCTTGCAAGCGAGGCGCATGCACTCGCAGGCTCGACCCTTTAAAATGGCAAAGGGTTCAAGCCCACCTGCAACTATGTCAAACACCAATACCTCAACATCTACTGAACCGATTTGCATCAAACATAAAAAAGTACACGTTCTCCATAAAATTCTACAGGTATGCCAAGCCTGGGGTAAATATGTTCACTAGTTTTGGCTCTATGTGCGAGCAAAATTTACTATGAAAGCTAAAAAGGGAACACATTTTTGACCCCCTTTTAAATTCTTCCCACTTACTTAAACTTCACGAAATTTGGCATTACGGAACATACTACCTATGCTAAGCAAGGGCTACACTTGGTGCTGATCCAGTTATTGGGTCAATGTTATAGGCAAATCAAAAAAAGCCTTTTCAATCTGAAGTGCAGCTGAACCATAACTACATAGTGATGACTGCCCTGTGCATAAATACATACATATACACAAGACAAAAAATCAAGTACAAGATAAAATTAAAAACACAGGACAGACACGTTGTCATCTCGGTCTGCAGGAGACCTCTTACGGCAACAGTTCCTTCTTGTGTAGTGTAAACATACACATATTAAGTAACAAACTATCTATTAGGAATTAAGAAAGCAGAAATATTGACATCAATAAATCCTGAACTCAAAACAGCCTTAACGTTCTGATTGATACGTTTTTTCAAACAGCAGAGAATAGAGATTATCTATTGCGGCTCACAAGCTACATTTGAACATACTATTAGAAAAACAATGCATGAGTGTTTTCTGTTTAAATAAATAGCAGCGCTTGATTTTAAACCTAAAATTTAAAGGTATAAAAGAACTCTTAACAGATGCTTTAAATCATGCGTTATTGCCCTCTACCAAGGCCATCAACAAATTGGAACAAAGTCTGCCGAGTGTGTTAAACATTTTAATAGACCATCCCACAACTAGGAGTCTGAAGAGAAGCCATACAAGGAAGAAAAAGAGCAATTAAAGGCGATTAACACAAAACATTATGTGAGCAATGAGAATATTAGTGCACTTCCTCGGACTCTGCAGGGTACTTAATAAACCAAAAGCTATCAAGTGTATCTACACAACGAAATCCTGTTTATAAGTAGATCGCGGATAGGCAAAAACCAATGGTGCTTCCCGTCGCATTAACTGCATTCTCTGGAAGAGGCTAGGACAGCACTACCGGGTAATCAGGACAAGAAAAAGGGAAGTCCAGAAAATTGTAGGGTGAGGAGGAAGAGTTTAACGGTGAGTGAAGGAGCAGGTAAAACATATATGAGACGAGAAAAGTCAAAGAACATAGAGAGGAAGTTTAGAGGATCAGGAGGAAGGAGAGGATACCGAAGAGCAGAAGACTGGAAGCACCAGAGAGAAAGAAAGGAGTACCAGAGAATATACAAGAAGGATGTTAACCCACATTGCTGTCACAACCCAGCTGTCTTCGGGAGAGGGTCCCTTACTGCAATGCTACTAAGTCCTAACCATCGATGCAGGCAGGTGTTTGGGCTTTACTCTGCAGGGGTTATACACACCAAGCATTAATATAGCATGATAAAGGGCACTTAAACAAGTGAGAAGAAAAGGAGTAGGATTGTCAAGGAGGAATCATTATAGTGAATCTAAGAATGCATATAGTCCATATTCTGACTTGTAACACCTTTTACTATTCCACAATCTAATCCAACACAGTAAGACTTCTTTATGCCCTTGCTGCGCACTCACTGAAATTTCACAGTAGACTGTAAACAGTTTGTTAATTTCTATAATATTTTTTGCTAAACCAATTCCAACATCGCATGCAGGATAGTAATGAGGTGGACACTGGTGCAATCTTTGTCACTCTACTGGACGACCAGACCACTACCCATTTCTCATGCAACTACCCATATTTTTAATATTGTGAAAAGTATGTGCTCTCCTTTGTTCACACAAACAGAACTATTGGGCTCACTTACTTTGTGTGAATCCTTTTGGCTTTTTAGAAATAAATAAAATCAGTCAAACGTTTAATCTGTGAAGGAATGACGAAAGTCAAAACTACGTTCAGCTGTCGAGTCTAGTCTCTACCTTAATGGACTTTGAACTATTGCAGTATTATGCAGTCCAAAAATTGATGCTCAAAATTAAATTTGTCTTACCGCGGATCTTTGCCCAGCCTCTTCCTTCTATGTGGTGGGCAACTGTTTCACACTAGTAATAGCAGACGTGTAATCAGTCAATTATTTATGCCATCTGCCCACAAACAGGAAAGAAGCTCAAATACTTCGCATCTTGGAAAAAACACAACAGTTGACCTCGAGTAACTACTGAATTATATAGGCCTATTTTTCAGCTGGCTTTGTCAGTAAAAATACTGGAGACAGAAATTGATAAACAATTGAAAGTGCATATTGAAACAAAAAAATTGTGGGATAAAACACAAGATGACACTAGTCAATCAATCATTTTTCTTCTAAAGCGCGACTACTCACTCATAAGGGTATCAAGACGCTGAGTGTGGATGTGTTTTGTGGGGGTGAGTCAAAGAGCCAGGTCTTGAGGTCCTTCCTGAATTGCGGCAGCGATTGTGATTGCCTTAGGTGCAGAGGCAAGGAGTTCCAGGTCTTCGCAGCGAGGTATGAGAAGGATCTTCCTCCAATCATGGTCTTTCGGATCCGCTGGGACGGTGGCTAGGGCCAGTTGGGTGGAGCGGAGATGTCTGGTGGGAGTGTAGAAGGAGAGGCGGTGGTTGAGGTATGCAGGTCCGGCATGGTTGTATGACGTTACAACGCATGCCGTTACAACGCATACCTTTACCCCGACTTGCTGTCGGGGTGCGCTGGAAGTTGGAATAGTATAATTTACTGTTCCAACTCCAGTGTGTGCAACAGTAGGGAAAGTGTTGGAGTTAACTCCAACACCTTCTACCCCCTGCAACAAGCCTTTTGCGTTGTAACGACATGCGTTATAATGGCATGCGTTGTAACGCCGGTTTCCCGTCCGGCATTCTGGAGGGCTTTGTAGGCGTGCGTGAGGAGCTTGAAGGTAATTCTTTTGTTGATAGGTAGCCAGTGAAGGTCTCTCAGGTGGCCGATGATGTGGCTGCGACGTGGAATGTATGTTCAAGGTGAGTCTAGCGAAGACGTTCTGGATGTTCTGCAGTTTCTTTAGGAGTTTCTAGGTGGTGCTGGCATAGAGTGTGTTGCCGTAGTCGAATCTGATGATGAGCGCATGGTTGACTGTTTTCCTGGACTCGGTGGGGATCCACTTTAAGAACTTGCGAAGCAGTCGGAGCGAGTGGAAACAGGAGGACGAGACGGCGTTGATTCGGCGGTTCATTGAGAGCGAGGAGTCCAGGATGATGTCGAGGTTTCGTGTGGGGTCTGTGGGTGTAGGGGGGGGTTCCGAGCACTGCAGACCACCAGGAGTCATCACAGGTAGAGGGGTTGGAGCCCAAGATGAGGACTTCGGTCTTGTCTGAGTTCAGCTTAAGGCAGCTGTCCTTCATTCAGGTGGCGAGTGCCTTCATCCTGTTGTAGAAGTTCCACTAGTAACTGTGTTGGATGATATAAGACTTCTTCTTGATAAGGTCACAGTGCAGCACTGGTATTATTAGATCTCGGTGCGGTCTCTGACAGTCTCTCACCCAACTCTGATCTGGAGATTAAGAACTTTGGAAGTACATTGAAAAGCCTTAGATTGGCCTACATCATGTTTAAGCATTCACACAGTCAAGATATCCTCTTTCTCCTCAAAAGAAAAAAAAAAAAAAGCTTTTGGCATGTTTTAAGCCACATTTTATTTAATTTGTATATCTCATTGCTGGCAAAACTGGAACAGAGATTTGGATTGTCTCTGCTGTTTTATGTAGATGACACCCAAATTGCAGAGTCTGTGGTGGAGAAGACGAGGCATGCAATTAACTTTCATGACTGTATGCAGGCAGTAACACAGTGGGTGTGTACTAATGCATTAAATTTGGATGGGGAGAAAACTGAACTGTTGTGCTTTGACCCCCTATCCATTACACATTCACCTAGCTAGTGGCCGGTAGCTCTAGGAGGCTCATCTGCCCCAGCCACAAAATACTTGGGATTTACCATTGACAGAGTTCAATATGAACAAACAAGTAAACTTCATTTAAGCCTCTTGTTTTCTGTATTTGAGATTACTGCGTAAAGTGCAACCTATGCTTCCTAGTCACACTCATAAATCTATAGTTTAGGCCTTGATTTTGTCTCGCCAAGACTATTGTAATGTCTTCTACTTAGGACTTTCGGACAAAACAATGACAAGACTACAAAGAGTGCAAAATTGGGCAGCAAGATTATTGAAGGGAAGAAAGAGATATGACTTGGTCACCCAGCACGGAAGGAGTTACACTGGCTACCTGCAAGTCAGAGAGTGCTTTTTAAACCGTATGTTTAGCCCACAGAGCCTTTTGTAAAAGTGGTCCAGTTAGTATTCAGAGAAATTAAGAGGTTACATAATAAGCAGATCCTTAAGATCTGGTGAAATACTACTCCTCAAAATCCTGCGAATTAACTTCAAGCGAAGGGGCTCATGATCCTTCTCATTCCTAGCTCCAAAACTGTGGAATAGCCTCCCTAAATCACTTAGAGCTGAAACCAATCAATGGAGGTTCCCTAGGAATACGAAGGCCTAGCTGTTTCAGCAAACAAAAAAAGTTTCCAATTATCTCACGCCAGGACATCCCTATGAGTAGCAGTCACTCTTTATACATATAGTTCATCAACATACTTGTCCCTAGCACACACCCTGGCTGGACATTTTGTGTTTAATAAGAACCGCAATGTGTCTACAGTAGGGTGGCAATCTCTCCATTACCATTTTGCAAGACTGTATGTGCTAGGAGAAACTTTACATGTGCAGAGTCATTAGAAAATACTTACAAGGGTGGAAGAAAGACTGAGTTACAGATCACATTTTTGGGGGTGCATTCCTACCGCCAACCTTTAAATTAGGATCCTAGTCTATTAAAAATATATAGTTCTGATATGATTTTGAGTTTAGCAAGGGATTATTGTATCTGTATTCCAATCCCTTTGCCTTCTTCTGGAGCAAACCTTGACTGCTTGCCCTCACTCCCCTTGTGCAATCAAGTGCGTAAATGGAATGATGTAGTTAACCAATTAGAATCAAATAGTATCTAAGGGCCTGGGACACTGATCGTTAACAACAACCTGGATCAGGATCTAGAAAAAAGGTCCTTAGGTTCGTTTAGACATTGCCCCCATTCCTGCAAGTAGTGGGAGTAATAAACATGCATTTGCAATTCAATCGGTCTCGCATTTACGAGTTTCGTAAATGCGACACCTATTGCATTGTAAATGCTTGTTTGTAAAAACACCCATGTGGCGATTTAACTTTAATGTCGGCCTCGCCCCTTTCAAGTTCACAAACAAATGCTTTTTTTTTGTAAAAGCGCCACATGCCACACTTTCACTTTAATGGCGGCCACGCCCCTTTCCTTAGACTCGGATCGTTTAAGGAAAGGGGCGTGGCCACCATTAAAGTGTAAAACAAGCAAATATATATAATATTTTGCTGCCCCCCAGAGAGAAAGGCTATGGCTCAGCAGTCAGAGCTACCGGCTCAGGAGCTGGAAACCAGTGTTCGAGCCTCAGCATTGGCTCAACATCAAATCACTTAATCTATCTAATAATGTATTTTTTATTTTTTTTTAAACAGGGTGGTGGGGTAGGGGAAGAGAAATTAAAAGAAAAAAAATAAACAGACCTCGGAGTGGTGGTTGGGGCGGTGAAGGGATGGAGCTGTAGCCAAAGAGCAAGAGAGCATCTGTTGTTGCAGGAAAGCATGTCGTGCCCGCAGTAGGAGAAACTCATTAAAGAAAATAGTGCTTACAGAATACATAAGACATACCGAGTAACAACAGAAGTAAAAGGGCCAGTCCTAATGGGAGGTTACAAAAGACAAGGCGGTACTAAGGAGGAACTAACAAGCGTATTAACAAATCAGAAGCCAGCGTTTACGAAGGACAATGACACAAGCCAATGAAAAGTATGGGCGGAGTGTGGGTGGGGCTTCAAGTCTATACTCGAATACAGCATTGCCTTGCAGATCAGCGCATGCGCTGCCCAGGTTCGACCTAAAAACAAGTTGAATTCAAATAGTGAGTGATATTTTTTTCTTAAAAATCAACACTTGTTTGCACTCAAAACAAGGATAGCTATGCACTGCTGTGGTCAGAAAATCCCTACACTAGATGAGATCCAGTGGATACATTTGAAACATGGAACTAGGGGACCTGACATGGTATGTACCCCGAGCTTCACCACAATAAGCCGCTAATAAACACAGTTTTAATAAAAATGAAACACCATTAAGCACACACAGTGGCGTCAATAGTCGCTGGGCTTCACCATCAGAACCATGTAATCCCAGTTCTGATCCAATAGGCAAGTTGGAACTTATAGAACCTGGAGTTATGTTTTTTATCACTGCCTTAACGTGACCAAATTGTGCGGTCTTGGCCAATCACTTTTTAAACTCATTACTCTGCTCATGATTTTTGCCAATATTAGGAGCTCTCTGTATCAGGTCAAACGGTACAGGTAGATGACAGAAGACTGGAATGGAAATCAACATATATTGCATATTACCCCTGGGGATACAGTGCCTGGTCTTACGGTCTAATCACCAAAATAGACCATGATTCTAAAGTTATGGGCTTCGAGTAAACAGTACTGTGTTGCAGTCTTGGTTTTCCTACACTACTCAAGAGTTTGACTTAGGCAAAACGTGTCCTGTTACTTGGCCCTCTTATGTTCCGTTATGGAACAACTTTGAAAGAGCTTCAGTGAAGGAGATGAGCACCAAACACAGTCAATCAAATGTGATTTTTACTTACATATTATTACTGCAATCATATTTGCATGGCTAATCGAGCACTCTGGTGGATAACTATCAACTGCTCCACCACTGTATCTGAATGGATGACACGCTGTAAAACAGTATTCAGTCGCGAGTTCTGGCTTTGAAATAAATGCTTAAAATAAAAACCAACCTTTTAGCACATCTCAGAGAGGTGAGAGCTGGATTCCAAGCATTCCTTAAGTCATAAAGTTGTATTTTCCTTTCTGCTTACAGTGAAAATTAATAAAAGCCCATCACTGTGCATAAAAGGGGACCCAGGCTAGTCTTGGCTTCCACAGCGAAATAGAAATTAGCTCAACCTCGTTCTTACAGCACCTTAATTGCACTAAAATGTTTGCAACTATTACAGCACTGCAGGCGTTCGTACTCTTTGAATTACGACTACAAAGATATACATACTCCAAAACTGCATTGTCCTTCACACCTTCTGAGTTGCAGGGCCTTTCTCCTAGTTAACTTCATACAAAACAAGCTATTGCAATGCAAATAGGTCTCACATTTGTCAGAGTTAGAGCTATTGGCGTTGTAAATAACACAGTCTTATCTATGAGTTTTGGTTTGGAGTGTAGTGGATGTATGAACAGAGACACAGCTGCAGCACTGGCTAGAGGACTTAAAATGAGGAATTACCACTGGGACCAGAGAAGCAGATGAAGCACTGCCTAGAGGACTAAGAATGAGGAATTACCACTGTGACCAGAGAGACAGCTGCAGCACTGCCTCGAGGATTTAGAATGGGGGAGTTACTAACGGGACCAGAGAAGCAGCTAGCAGCACTGCCTAGAGGACTAAGAATGAGGAACTACCACTGGGAACAGAGACAGCTGCAGCACTGCCTAGAAGACTTAAAATATGAGAATTTCAGAAGGGACCAGAGTAGCTGTTAGCAGCACTGTCTGGAAGACTTAGAACGAAGAATTACCAATGGGACCAGAGTAGCAGCTAGCCGCACTGTCTAGAGGATTTAGAATGAGGAATTACCACTAGGTCCAGAAAAGCAGCTATCAGCACTGCCTAAAGGACCTAGAATGAGGAATTAACGACGGGACCAGAGAAGTAGCTAGCAGCACAGCCTAGAGGAATAAGAATGTGGAATTACCACTGGAAGCAGAGACACGGCTGCAGCACTGCCTAGAGGACTTAGAATGTGGAATTACCAACGGGACCAGAGTAGCAGCTAGCAACACTGCCTAGAGGACTTAGAATGAGGAATTACCACAGAGACACAGCTGCAGCACTGCCTAGAGGACTTAGAATGAGGAATCACCTACGGGACCAGAGACACAGCTGCAGCACTGCCTAGAGGACTAAAAATGAGAAATTACAACTGGGACCAGAGAAGAAGCTGTAGCACTGCCTACAGGACCTAGAATGAGGAATTACCACTGGGACCAGAGAAGCAGCTGCAGCACTGTCTAGAGGACTAAGAATTAGGATTTACCACTAGGACCAGAGAAGCAGCTGCAGCACTGTCTAGAGGACTAAGAATGGGGGATTACCACCTGGAACAAAGTCACGGCCCTAAAAGGCTAACTGAAGACTCAGTCACGACTAAGGCCATCACCAAGAGTTAACAATATTATGCATTTTATGCTGAAGCTAATATTCTAGGTCATTTGCAAGAGCGGTGCACAACCAGCACCACTG
This sequence comes from Calotriton arnoldi, assembly GCA_963921515.1. NCBI lineage: Eukaryota > Metazoa > Chordata > Amphibia > Caudata > Salamandridae > Calotriton > Calotriton arnoldi. The sequence goes on along the minus strand of CAWUFW010002271.1, from coordinate 855,869 downwards.
TCAAGGCATTGAATACTTATTAACACAATAATTAAGAGTGCAAAAACCATCTACACATTTAGTACTAGACTCACAATCTCAAAAGGTGCTCCAGGTTTACACTGTACCTCCCCCACATCAGAGTATGACTTCCTTTACCATAAGCAAATTAAACCTGTAAAGAAGCATTACGCAATGAAATGTGGTTAAGCAACTTACTCCACAGGGAGAGTGTTTGCAACGAGGCTAACTGAGTTAGAACTTACAAGAAAATTTGGCAATTCGTGGGACGGTGTAATCATTATTTTACCGCAAGGGAAACGCCAAACGTGCACGCGTTGCAATAGAAAGCAATGCAAAACGTGCACGCTTTTAGCCAAAATGCTGATCGATTCCAAAAGGTCTCCTCCTATGCAGCGCATGCGCGCTGCGTAGTCGAGACCTAAAAAAAGAGGAGGGCTTTAAACCACAGTGTACATTATTACAGCGTGCCTCGCAAAGCAGTGCTTGCACTGCCCAGGCTCGACCTAAAAAACTGGTCTCTACGTCTCACACCTCAGGTTCACAGTGTGAAGGGTCGGAAGAGCAGCATCTCAAGACTTCCCAGTCAGTTTCCGTCTGTCTTCCATGGCCTTAGAGACTAGAGCGGAGGGCTTTGAAACTAGGGAACCAGGTTCGAGTCTAACAGGGAGACTAAGACGTCCGTGATTCTAAGCAAATCACTTAATCTCCCCGTGCCGAGCAATAAATGTGTTCGTCTGTAATGCAACTGGTGCTCGGGTACCTTCGGGTCGAGTTCGCGCTATATATAACTAAAATAAGCGATCGTGACACCTTTAAGTGCGAGGGATGAAAAGGCGGGATGTTTGGCGTCGTGTACCAACTGGGTGATGAAGACAACCCAAACACGGGTAGAATTACATAAAACGAGACAGCTGGCAATCCTAATAGCAACGTTATTAGAATTCCCTACCTTGTTTGATCTCCAAGCACCTGAGACAAAAACAGCAAGTGAAGTTATGCAGCTCACAAGGAGGGAAATAAAGCACTACAAAAAAAGGTGTACTTACCTTGACTTCTTTCTCTTTTTCTTGTTCCCCATTTCTCTTCATATTACTGTCTCCACTCACCGACATGTGACTATCTCACACGCGAGGAACGCCGGCTCATGGAGTCTAGAAAGAGCCGCCGAACACTCAAACCAGCTCGTAGTAAACTACAACTCCCATGTGGAAATGCTTTGAAACTACACGTACACGTCACGTATAACGTCACGTTATAGTTATAGCTGAAGCTGCAATATTATGCAGCGACCTTAGAGATAGACAAAGGACTACACACTGAAGGAGCATTAGATATGAACTGGGATCTATGGACTTGAGGCGGCCATCTTTTTGCCAGAAGTGGTGAATGACATTGATCACAAAAAGTAAATACAAAAGCTTATTAACAACTTTGGTGCTACAAGATGAATCGTTATGAAAATGTTGTAAACAATTATAAAAAATGAAACATAAAAACTGTTTTAATTTTCTCCAAATAAATTATCTAATGGTTGCAACAAGTATGCCTTTTTAGTTGCTATTCTTGTTTTATCTAGTTTTGTGTATTTTAAAAAAGTGGCACTGAATGTAAGCTTGTCCTAAGGGCTCAGAATGTCTCGGGATCTACGGCTGCGGAAGTGACGTTAGTGGTTAGCAACCGTCGCTTGGAAAGAAGACGAGAAACGCCGAGCGTGGTTAGGGTCAGGGGTACAGTGGGTGAGTGTTGGGCTTTCTTGTGGGAAAACATTGCTAATGTGGGAGTCAAAGATTAAGCTCACTTCGTTTGAAGTGGTACGTGCTGTGTGTGAGTTTTCACTTCCCTCGGATGCTTTGATGTCTTTTGCAGTTCACCAGACTATCATATTCCACTCTCTTTGTGCTATCACTAGTCTGATCCTAATTAGATGTGCGTGAGCCGTGACAATTCAGCGCCCCTTCCTTGTTGTCTCGGAGCTGTGATATGATGTGGTCCCAAACGATTGAGTGAGACTCTGGAGGCACAATTCAGAGCTTAATTCTCCAAGTTGACGTGTATGGAAAAGGAAAACGTTATGTTTGACGAGAGGCACTGCCTTTCCTAATCCGTTACCGTTGAGGATAAACTCAGCAGTATCGGTTGGGACATTATAGGTAGGCTGGCCCTAACATCTTGAATGGGTACTCAAGCACCAGAGTTGTCAAACTGTCCGTCATTCGTTGGTATGTCCTAGATGTTGCATGCAGGATGGTTCAGGTCGTCTGTGACTCATTACTACTCATTGCTGCCTAGCTTGTCTTTCTGCATCTTGGAGGTGCATAGGCTTTGGTTGAATATGTAGGCCTTGGTTTATTCAGAAAACGTTTGACTGACGTTATTTTGTAATTCAGAGGAGTTTCAATGTAACCTCAAGAATTTAGTGTTTGATATTTTTTACCTGTGTATTTTTTCCAGTTGGGTGATTGAGCAGGCTAGTGTATAAGGAGTTTAGTCAGTTTTTTTCGCATGTTTAGAGATTCCATCCATCATATGCTATTCAACAAGTACATCAAAGTTAAAACAGTACTTTACCTATGCGCATTAGAACAGAAAAATGAACAGCATAAATCACGTTCTTGTAGTAATAAATAGGACCCTACTACACAGAGCTCCCTAAAACGACGGCCCCTTATTTACAAAAGATAAACTGCTCCTTTAGCCACTATAGTTATTAACCAGTATTAAATGTACAAGAAAAATGATATATAAATATTTACAGCAAGCTTTCAAGTTGCTTTATCGGTAGCATACATTGCCAAAATCATTTTTCTTTCTCAAGAGTTTTTTTAGTGTCAGAAGTGAACTTAAGTACTGAATGAGCTATGTTAGGGTCAGAGTCCTTTAGACATATTATGTTAAAAGGATTTCTACATCGCACGGTTGCCCCCAGAAGGGGACATCCCAGCGCAAGTTGCAGGTAGGATGGCAGCAGTAGCAGGAAAGCAGGCTAAACTTCGAAGGAGAACAACCAGGTCTTTACTTGTTTCTGAAAGCTTAAGTAGTTTTAGGACTTTGATACAAGATCAAATGTTGTCACCCTTAAAAATATTCACCAGATGTAGGATGTAGGAGCTGGATACAAGGGCATATAACTAATATTTGAAGCACATCACATAATCCACGTGGCACAGCCTGCTTATATTTATTAGCACTTTGTCTTAGAGCGCTCAGTATATATTTAGCTGTTGTAAAATAAAACTCAAAAAGAGATGCATGTATTGTAATATATCGTAAAGGCATTTATATGGAGCTTACTACCCCAGGCAGGACATTGAAGCGCTTTATGCTTCTCCGGAACCCAAGGTTAGTGGTTAAGCCAGTGTCATTGGCTATTGATCGTTATAGAAATTCGTCTTGTGTGCTCAAGGAAACCATTCCAAGCATTCGCTCAAATTTCCCTGAGGTAGAGTAAATTAAAAGGAGTTAGGTGTGATCATTAGTGGGCCAAAGGGTGAGGGGTGTCCGGGGGGGGGGGATATGTTAGTCTATGCAGATGGTAGGTGATTTAGGGGTTGTTAGCTGTAGGAGCATGTCTTTCGAGTGAGAAGAGGTTATGATGTTTGAAACAAGTTGTGGGCAGTTTGCAAAAATACATTAATAAAGATTAAGGCAAACTTGAATGTGACGCAAGCAGGTCATTCTCAGAGAGAGGAGGCATGGAAAAGAATGATGGGAAGGAGAGGGACATTTGAAAGAAAAAGGAAAGGCGACAATCAAGTTTTGAGTAACATTCAATTTTCATACTGTGTTTTAGAAATGCTTCTGATGTTTTTTGAGATTTAATGCAATTTGAGCATGCACGACTGTAGAAAGAAGCAACATTATTTGCATGTGAAGATACTGCTATATTAGGTACTTTTGACAGGCATAAAGGCCCTTCTGTGCACTTTACATCCTGAAGCACATCATCCTTCGAAACATTAATGCGGTCTTTATTCATACTTTTTAGAAGTGTAATGTTTTAGAAAGAAGTTTTCAACCTTTCACTGTTCTGTCTCAAGGCAAACAGTCTCTATCCACTGCAAGGTTGCTGTTAGACCACTGTTTTAACAAGGCGCGCTGATCAGCTCAGGGGTTGGAAGTGTAAAGTAATGGCTGGCTGCATATATAGGGAAATTTCAAGAGGTTTTAGGCTGCACTCAAAGGACGGTGTAAGCTCAAGATCACAGCAGTGTAATTGAGAAAATAAATGAGTAATTAATGCAAACATCAAAAACGGAGGTTCTGCAAATGCAGGAGTGGAAGTTCTCTGATGTTAATCCTCAAGTTTGGTTCATAATATTAATTACAGGACCACGTGGGATCTATTTTGGATGCCTCTGGTTTAGCATTACACATGATGGAGGGTGAGTGAAGCTGACATTGAAAGTGTATTGCCTGCATTCCTGTGACTGGAGGGTGGCTATCCAGACACTGGGGTGAGAGAGATGGTTATAGCGTTCCTTTTGAAATTCGATTAACAAGGGGCTGCTGATTAGATTTCCTGAAGCACTGCCCTTTGGCTGATGGTAGAGGTGAGGGGCAAGACTGTGGTTTCTGTTATGCAAGGTGAACAGGACCCTTTAGGAGAGACCTGTGTTTTGGCTTTCTTGATCACACTTTCAGTTGGGTAGATGGCAGAAAGCTCACACCTCTTTGTGCATCTATTGTGAATCTTTTGTGGATACTCCAGGCCGGAGACTACCCTGCTGTGTGAGGCATCACTACATAAATGCTGTGTCTATAGGTGCAGCCTGAAATATGTTAATCCAGAAACAGCAAAGTCATAAGACTGGACCCTTCTTTGCAGTCTCATAATTGAGAAAGCTCAAAATGACTAAAACAAGGAACATTATCATTGACAAAGTTTGAAAATGTGCAGTGTTCTGTTTTAAAACTTCTAAATTTCTAGCAGCCTGTCCATTTAACGCATGCTAGTGGGATGGACTAGCTGGTTGAGCGCTATAGTATAGTGTGTGATGATCTAGAGGCAAGGGCAATTAAGGTTGCAATGAATTAAGTGTAGTATCTGCACAGGGTCGAACCAATCGTGGGTTTAGTCAGGGAAGCTATGTCATTTGGAAAATGTAATAACCAGATTCTTTTGGACTGTCAATTTCAATTTAAATTTGTCTTGATAATCAGATCCACAGTCATAGTCAACTATTTTTAGTTGTTCCTGAAACGAGCATATTAATTCAGATTTGGAAGTTTCCAATTCCCTCCAAGTAATAGCTGGCAAGATACAGGCAAACAGGATGACAATGGTAATAGAGGGTGCCAGCACTTACACAGATTCAGGAAAGTTTTACGATCATATATAGAAAAGGCGTGCTCAATGAAAATAAGGACACTATGTCATCCCAATAGTGTCATGTGTAGGGAGTAACCCATACAAATCGATTCAAAAGAACCACCACAGAAATACAGTATGAAGGTCCGTCACTCTAGCGGGTCCGTTCAAGTGAATTCAGCGGCCATCAGCAAAAAGTACATAAAGACAGAAGGTTGGTTCCATTATATTTATTCCAAATGTCCAGTTAAACAGCCGACACGTGTTTCATCATAAAACGACTTTTCAAAGGCTGTAAATCAAGATAGAACTCATAAGCAATGATATTGCTGTCTCACAGAACATAGACAATTGTACTTTCTTCATAGTGAACTACAGTGTGCATGCACAATCTGGTTGGTGCGGAAAAGTGAACCGACAGACACCACATGTGCAACTTATCTAAAACTTAAAAAACAAAAAAAGGGAAGATCTTAAGTATAAACACAAAGAATATAAATACACCCACTGTGTTGAAAAACAACAAGAAGGGAGAAAGAAGCAGAGAATTGAAATCCTAACAGAATAGCAGCAAAGAGTGAATCTAGTAGTGTTTTCCCAAATAAAGTCACAATAGATTGACATCAATGACTAAAGATATCGAAGAGAGAAAATGATGTAGTGATTAGAAAGAACTATTTCAGAACCCGAAAATACCGTGTCGTGAGAGAAGAGAGGAGCGACCCATTCCTCAGAGAAAAGTCTAAACAAAAGCCAAGAAAAATCAAAAAATTCGAAAAAAGGGGGTGGTACCTTGTAGTTAAATCATCACAGAGAGTCTTCAAAACGTAGTAAGTGGTATTGTCCCCAATGGTAGCCCCACAGTCAACGTATGCCGTAGGTTTAGGTGAATCTAAAAATATAGTTGAAATGTCAAGCACGAGTTATCCGGGAGCAAAAGGAAGTAACCCTTTCACAGAAGGAGAAGACCATATTAGCAAGCTACCCAATGCAAACAAAAAAGCTCCATACACATCATAAATCCACCAATAAGTCTTCTAATTTCATAAAACAGTATCGTACATTTTATACGATCATCAAAAACAGGGAGACCTATAAAAAAGATTTGGTATACAGCACGTCGGCGTTTAGAGTTACGGGCTCATATCAGCCATGTAAACCCTTTGGGGCCAAGAACATAATAATTGCTATCCCAAAGGACCAGCTTCATGTAAGTTTAAAGACTTTAAGCCATAACATTCTAGTTGGATTGCCAGACACATTAGACGAAAACAGATGAATGGCAGCGCTCACACCAAACATATACTTAAAAGTCTCCAGGCTAAGTGCAAGTAACACCTTCAAAATACGTAAATGCATACCTCAGACCAACCGGAGGTTTGCTACTCCCGATAAGGAAAGAATATTTTGAAGGTCGGGACCCTGATAAGTCAGACACTGTAACGTAAAGAAAGATATGGAAAGCAACAGTCAGTTAAACTACACACTCAGGAAACCGTGACGTAAGTGACAAAGTTAAAAAGACAAAAAGTATTAAAGCGTACTTGGTCCAGAGTCTTCACGGCATATATTTCAGTAAAGTATCGAAGACAAAACATAAGTTTAAAAGCAAAGTATGCAGGCTCGTTAGAGTCTCGGTCCAGACTTATCTCCGCAAGAAAACTCACCTCAGTGTATTAGAGTTAAGACCGCCTCGATGCGCGTTTGTCTCCGTAAGTCAGCGCTTATCAGAAAACCCATTAATATAGCCTGTCAGAGCGCGTTGCAGTGAAAGCAACACAAACGATGGACAATGCCTGCCTCAACCATAGTCTAGGTGCTGTCAGAGCGGGCGCCATATTAAAGCGGTAAAGTCAGCTATTTAGGTCAAAACCTAACGTTCACAGCTTTGACCAAATCCGAACATAGTATCACAAAGCGTGCCAAGTGAAAATACAAAAGGTCAGTCACATTGTGCGGACTTGAAATGTCGAGAGAATAATGACATCATCAAACCATGAAAAAAACACTGAAGCTCTCCATAGTGTATCAGTCCTTATGAAGATCGGCAGATGCCAGCATTGACAAACAGAATGTAAAAAGCAAGCATAGTCCCAGAAAAGGCATATGCTGTCATCTAGCCCCAAATTTTTACACCCGAAAGTGTGGGCGTGGTAAGCACAAGAAGGGAGGGAGTTACAACCAGGTCAAACACAAGGGCGCAGAGAAAGTGATAACTGTAGCAACTCAGGATACTAGTGGAGCTATCATTCCTTCCTTCCCTGTTGCCAATGCGGAATCTGATGCTATTTCAGTTGTGAATTTGTCTAGTATGGTGCTCAATTCGGCTCAAATAAATTTGGTTTCAAAAGGCTTGGGCTTTTGTCCTGATTCAAAACCTGATTACAGTGGGATGCATGTGGATCTTTTCAAATTTGTACGAAAAGTGAAATTAAATAAATTGTTTGCTCTTAATCCCAAAAACACTGCTCAGACAATTTGACACACACATTTCATGTAACAAAACCATCCAAGATAGAGGATTTACAATTACTCCTGTCTTTGGAAGGTGACTCATCCACCACACCCTCCATCCCAAACATCTGCTCTGATCTTGGGATTGCACCTGACCTTACACTTGATAGCGGTCTAAGACCGAAATCTACTTTCTTGCCCACTTCCCATAATGATAGTGCTATTGAGATCTTCCACCGTTTAGTTACCAAAGATCTGTATGAGTGGGTAGACAGAAACAGGGGCCGACGAGACTGTTTTAGGGACAACCTCACCAAATCGGAAAGGGTTGCCCTGAATACACTTACTAAATCACCCCACGTTGTAATAAAAGAAGCGAACAAGGGGGGGGGAATGTGGTCCTAATGGACACTCAGGATTACATAAAAGAACTGGACAGACAATTATCAGACATTCATCGTATGTCCTGCTAGCTGGTAATCCACTGCCACAAATCACGTTCCTGATTGAAAAGAAGCTTAAGACCTGGCTTGACTTGTGCCTTATCAATGATTTGGAGTTTAGATACCTTTTTGTGCCCCATCCAAAAGCCCTGTGTATCTATGCTCTTCCCAAAATACACAAATGAGCCCCTTTTCCACTAGGGAGGCCGATTATTTCGGGGATAGGTTCCCCGACAGAGCATATATCCGAATACATTGACATCTTTATGCAACGTTTAGTGAGGAATCTCCCCTCTTTTATACGCGACACAAAACACCTTCTAAACCAACTGAGTGACTTCATCTGGTCCAATGAGTGTTGTTTTGTTACACTGGACATAACGTCTCTTTACACCTCAATACCCCAAGAGAATGGAGTTATGGCTTGCAAACATTTTTTGGCATCCCGGGCTGCCAATATATAGGAGCATTCACAGATGCTACTGGAAATGATCAGGTTAGTCCTAGGCAACTATTCTTTCCTACACAATGGGGGGGTGGTACCGTCAATGCCAGATGGTGGCTATGGGCTCAACATTTTCCCCCTCATTTACTAATTTGTTTGTGGGTAAACTGGAAAAGAACTATATTTGAAAAAACTGTCCGGGTGATCTCTTAAATCATGTGGTGTACTGGGGTCGATACATCGACGATGTGTTGATATGATTTGGACAGGTGGACAAACCCTACTAGAGAAGTTCTGTGAATTCTTGAATGCTAATCATTGTAACATAGTGTTTACCCCTGAGTCTAACCGAAGTGAGATTGTCTTCCTGGACCTCAAACTGTATGCTGTTGGTAACACTATAGCATCCACACTCCACAGGAAAACCACAGCCTGTAATTCGGTGCTGCACGCAAACTTGTCACATCCAAAATCTCAAATTTTGTCCATCCCCTATGGGGAAATGATAAGAATGAGACGCAATTGTAGTGACGATAGGGAGTTTCTCAGAGATTGACAAGACAGAGAGGAGATTTCTGGACAGGGGCTACTCACCTGCTTCTGTGACTGCTGCTAAAAACAAAGCTAGAAGAGTGGAGCGCAAACACACTCTGGTGAATACCAAGAAAAAGACAGACAAAAAGAGTGATAAGATCTCTATTAACTCCTTTTCACGCACTAAGCCACACTTTTTATAATATTGTCAGAAAGCATTGGCATATACTTAAGACAAATTCTGATTTCAATCAATCAATCAATCAATCATGTCACTTATAAAGCGCACTACATACCCGCGAGGGTCTCAAGGCGCTGGGGGAAGAGGGGGGTGGTGCTGCTACTGATCGAAGAGCCAGGTCTTGAGGAGTCTTCTGAAGGCCAGTAGGTCTTGGGTCTGTCGGAGGTTGGTGGGGAGGGTGTTCCAGGTCTTGGCGGCGAGGTGGGAGAAGGATCTGCCGCCGGCGGTCGTTTTCCGGATGCGGGGGACTGTGGCGAGGGCGAGGCTGGTCGAGCGGAGCTGGCGGGTGGGGGTGTAGAAGCTGAGTCGTCTGTTGAGGTAGGCTGGTCCGGAGTTGTGGAGTGCTTTGTGTGCGTGGGTGAGGAGCTTGAAGGTTATCCTCTTGTTGACAGGGAGCCAGTGCAGGTCTCTCAGGTGGGGTGTGATGTGGCTGCGTCGGGGGATGTCGAGGATAAGACGTGCAGAGGCGTTCTGGATGCGTTGCAGCCGTCTCAGGAGCTTAGCCGTCGTTCCTGCGTAGAGGGCGTTTCCGTAGTCCAGCCTGCTGGTGACGAGGGCCTGGGTGACTGTTTTTCTTGTTTCGGTGGGGATCCACTTGAAGATCCTGCGGAGCATTCGGAGGATGTTGAAGCAGGATGAGGAAACGGCGTTGACCTGCTTAGTCATGGAGAGGGTGGGGTCGAGGATGACCCCTAGGTTGCGTACGTGGTCGGTGGGTGGCGGGGCTGTTCCCAGTGATGTTGGCCACCAGGAGTCGTCCCAGGCTGAAGGGTTGGAACCAAGGATGAGGACCTCCGTCTTGTCCGAGTTCAGCTTCAGGCGGCTGGTCCTCATCCATTCGGCGACGGCCTTCATTCCTTCGTGGAGGTGGGCTTTGGCGGTGTGAGGGTCTTTGGTGAGGAGAGGATCAGCTGGGTGTCGTCGGCGTAGGAGATGATGTTGAGGTTGTGCTGTCGGGCGACGTGGGCGAGGGGTGCCATGTAGATGTTGAACAGCGTTGGGCTGAGGGAGGAGCCTTGGGGTACGCCGCAGATGATCTTGGTGGCCTTGGATCGGAAGGGGGCGAGGCGGACGCTTTGTGTTCTGCCGGAAAGGAAGGATGTGGTCCAGTCCAGGATTTGAACAACCTGCTCCCATCTAAACCAAGCTTTACTTACAAGAGGGGTACAAGCTTGAGCAACAGACTATGTCCGAGCTTCCTTGATGTCAAGAAGACTAAACAGGGCACACAATGGCTACCCTCTCTTCCAAATGGTTTCCACAAATGTGGACATTGCAACATGTGTCCTTTCTCCATGGATAAAATTAAGTGTTTGATACAATACACCTCAGGAACACCAGATTAATGCTTTTATCAATTGCAATTCAAAATTTGTTGTCTATTGTATTATCTGTGTGTGCAAAAAAATATACACAGGTAGCACTATACACCCCTTGAAGGAGAGGCTGCAGGAACATTTCTGAGCCATATGAAATACAGACAGGAACTACCCACTAGCAGTTCACTTTAATGACAACCATGGTTCGGCTGAGCTACCTTCAGTTAGATTCCATGGTCTAGCAGTGGCACCAGATCATCCGAGGGGAGGAGATAGGGTCAAACTGCTGAGACAACTAGAGGCCAAGTGGATTACCCAACTTAGAGCAGTGGATTGGGGTTTAAATTTGGACAGGGAGTCACATGTTTTTCTGAGAGACTAACTTCATGAAGCTCTCTGTTGTCCACCTTATGAATTGGTACATTCATTGTGCGATCTCTGTTACTTTTATACAATGTGGCCTGATGACTCTTACTTCGCAATGTATAACCATATTTTGTGTTTGTAAATTGTTGCCACTACTAAGAATTGCCGTTGACTATCCAAGGGACACGGGTTTTATTGTATAATTCTGAATATGTTGTTTTTACCGGAGGTGGTATTATACTCTCTACCACAACTGTCCAATGCTGGTTCAATCTCAACATATGTTGTTACTACTTTTGCTATGTGTAGAGTACTCATGCAGTGATTGTAACTATGACACCTCGACTAGCCCTCTGGCAAATTAATGGGTTTTCTTATTGAGCTACAGTATTTATTGCCAACTGATGTTTTTGCAATGTACTTTAATGACGGTTTACTGTTTGCTATTTCTCGAACTTGATCCTTATACCATCACTTGGGATTTCATTTATTCTGTACATGACTTTATGCTTACCACGCCCACACTTTCGGTGTGAAAATTTGGAGCTAGATGACAGTATATGCCTTTTCTGGGACTATGCTGACTTTTTCTTGTTTGCACTTGGGGCACCACTTGCTATCCCTTCCAGCTTGCTTTTTACATTCTGTTCGTCTATGCTGGCATCTGCCGATCTTTTTAAGGACTGATACACTATGGAGAGCTTCCGTGTTTTTTTCATGGTTTGATGATGTCATTATTCTCTCGACATTTCAAGTCCGCACAATGTGACTGACCTTTTTGTATTTTCACTTGGCACTCTTGGTGATACTATGTTCGGATTTGGTCAAACCTGTGAATGTTAGGTTTTGACCTAAATAGCTGACTTTACCGCTTTAATATGGCGCCCGCTCTGACAACACCTAGACTATGGTTGAGGCAGGCGTTGTCCATCGTTTGTGTTGCTTTCACTGCAACGCGCTCTGGCAGGCTATATTAATGGGTTTTCTGGCGATCGCTGACTTACGGAGACAAACGCGCATCAAGGCCGTCTTAACTCTAATACACTGAGGTGAGTTTTCTTGTGGAGATAAGTCTGGACCGAGACTCTAACGAGCCTGCATACTTTGCTTTTAAACTTATGTTTTATCTTCGATACTTTACTGAAATATATGCCCGGAAGACTCTGGACCAAGTACGCTTTAATACTTTTTGTCTTTTTTAACTTTGTCACTTACGTCACGGTTTCCTGAATCTGTAGTTTAACTGACGGTTGCTTTCCATATATTTCTTTACGTTACAGTGTCTGTGACTTATCAGGGTCCCGACCTTCAAAATATTCTTTCCTTATCGGGAGTACCAAACCTCCGGTTGGTCTGAGGTATGCATTTACGTATTTTGAAGGTGTTACTTGCGCTTAGCCTGGAGACTTTTAAGTATATGTTTGGTGTGAGCGCTGCCATTCATCTGTTTTCGTTTAATGTGCCTGGCAATCCAACTAGAATGTTATGGCTTAAAGTCTTTAAACTCACGTGAAGCTGGTCCTTTGGGATAGCAATTATTATTTTCTTGGCCCCCCCCCCCCCCCATGGTTTACATGGCTGATATGAGCCCATAACTCTAAACGCTAACACGCTGTATACCAAATCTTTTTTATATGTCTCCCTGTTTTTGATGATCGTATAAAATTTACGATATTGTTTTATGAAATTAGATGACTTATTGGTGGATTTATGACTATGTATGGAGCTTTTTTGTTTGCATTGGGTAGCTTGCTAATATGCTCTTCTCCTTCTGTGATAGGGTTACTTCCTTATGCTCCCGGATAACTCGTGCTTCACATTTCAACTATATTTTTAGATTCACCTAAACCTATGGCATACGTTGACTGTGGGGCTACCATTGGGGACAATACCGCTTACTACGTTTTGAAGACTCTCTGTGATGATTTAACTACAAGGTAGCCCCCCCTCTTTCCGAATTTTTCGATTTTTCTTGGCTTTTGTTTAGACTTTTTCTCTGAGGAATGGGTCGCTCCTCTCTTCTCACTACCCGGTATTTTCAGGTTCTGAAATAGTTCTTTCTAATCACAACATCCTTTTCTCTCTTCGATATCTTTAGTCATTGATGTCAATCTATTGTGACTTTATTTGGGAAAACACTACTAGATTCACTCTTTGCTGCTATTCTGTTAGGATTTCAATTCTCTGCTTCTTTCTCCCTTCTTGTTGTTTTACAACACAGTGGGTGTATTTATATTCTTTGTGTTTATACTTAAGATCTTCCCTTTTTTGTTTTTTAATTTTTAGATAAGTTGCACATGTGGTGTCTGTCGGTTCACTTTTCCGCACCAACCAGATTGTGCATGCACACTGTAGTTCACTATGAAGAAAGTACAATTGTCTATGTTCTGTGAGACAGCAATATCATTGCTTATAAGTTCTATCTTGATTTACAGCCTTGAAAAAAACGTTTTACGACGAAACACGTGTCTGCTGTTGTTTAACTGGACATTTGGAATAAATATAATGGAACCAACCTTCTGTCTTTATATACTTTTTGCTGATGGCCGCTGAATTCACTTGAACGGACCCGCTAGAGTGACGGACCTTCTTACTGTATTTCTGTGGTGGTGCTCTGAACATTCTTTTGAATTAATAGCTGGCAAGGTCGTATAAGAACCTTGTCAGAGTTTATCAATGTATAAGATAGGAGTTCTAAATACTTGCTTAGAGACTATAGGGATCTCCAATTCCAGTTGGATCATTAAGTAGTTTCTTCAATCAATTACACTCAAGTGCGTCCACGTAAGTAATAAAGCATGTATTTAATACAAAGGAACAATGCAACAACACTGAAATAACCTTCGATTCAAATACTTTCCAGAGGCTTACCAACTATATGCCACTGTATCATGTATTGAATCGCGAAATCCCTACACAAACATGTGTAGCTATTTGTTAAAGATCATTACTGCGTGGCCACCAGTTCAATCATCCGTCCAAAATGATTCCTAAATACTTGTAATAGGATACTGAATCAGTTTGAAAGCCATTTCTAAACGAAGCATGCATATGTAATTTGTTGAAGACCATTGTCCTGCTTGTAGGCTGCCAAAGAATCTAACAGTCTTTGTAACCAAGTGGGTATTTTGGTCAGTTAATATACTATTGTCAGTATTGGCAAATAAAGAAATGCTTGTGACACCAAGACGTGAAGGAAAAGATAGGTAGTTGCTAAATGATCACAAGGTCAGCAAAAGAGATAAAAAAAAGACACTGGACAAGTATGCCGCCTTGCTTAAGTCCATTATTGGTACTAATTTTGTTTGTTTTAGACCCTTTGATCTGCACCCACATTACTGAATTTTAAGCTTAAATTCCTTTTAGTCTGGAGGGATCAAGGAGTTGGCATTTTCAAGTTTTACTTATATCAGTGTGGCAACAACCTGGATAAAGTATGCTGATTGTGCAGTGCTGACCCACTTGAAAAACAACTTCTTTCTTGTCTGTGTTTATTTTGTGATGAAGCTTGAGTAAACTCCTTGATTGTTGTAGATGTGGCATGAGCTACATAGTTTTTGAAGGAAGATGAGTTGGGGAAAGGAACGCGACAGGGTGGGTTGCATGACCTTAGGGTAGGACCTTAGGTTTGGACCCATTCTTCAGTCTACCTTTACCTATACATTTTTCAGAGTTAAACAACTGTGTATCATCTAAGTAAATCAATCTGGTAGACTGTTAGCACTCTGATATACCAGACTGCCAGTGGGATAAGATTGGAAGGTTTGTCCAAGGATCCTGAGCTATATCATAAGAGGTGGCCTAAATATTTCAAAGCTGGAAGCCCCAAGGGAAGACACAGTATAATGGAACGAAAATGCAAGTAGAGGGCCCTGGTTTAACTAGCTTCATGGTTCGAGGGAAAAAAGATGAACCTCCTCAGGGAGCTAGCTGAGACCCATTGGACTGTTGATAATTGGTCCATGAAGAATCAGTACACAAAGATAACAAAGGTGGCCAAAAATCCTGAGTAAAGTTCAGGCAGTGCATCCTTCATTCAATATCACAACTATGGCATCCTCTGACAGATTTTCAGACTGTCTTGACCTGAGCAGAAACCTGACTGCCACTCAACAAAACTATCTTTACATTTGAGAATTGCTCATGCTGGAAGGTAACCAGTTTCTCCAAGATTTTGCACAAGTGTGGGTCTGGTATGGAGTGTCAGGACCAGCTGTTTGGCTAAACTGTTCTTACACTAATGTAAGTTACTCACCCATTTCAAATAACTCTTTCATGAGGCAGACACAACATCTAGGACCCCTGGGTTTAGAAATTAGAAATGTACATCCATGACATTTACTTTTGCACTAGCCCCCACACTGGCAAAAACTAAGGATATAACTCTTCAGTGCTTGAAACGAGGTATCCGATGTGAACTTAACATAACATGTGTATTTGTTAAGCGCATGTTTACCCGTAGGCATCTTGGCGCTGAATAACAAATGTTTATTGTTACCCAACTCAATGGTACTCATTTTATCAACCTCAGATGGATGAAAGGTTGAGTGGACCCGCTGGAATTTGAATCTGTGAGCAGCTTCAAGCATAAATACCTCTCTCCTCTGTAAAATAGCAGCGTACAAAATGACGATATTGTCTAAGATACTGTACCTGTTTCAGACCCTAACTCTCCAAATACCGGGAATACATAGGCAGCCTCCAGGCAAACTTTGTGATATTCATATGGCAGGGCAAGGCGGAGAGGATCAGTCAAACGGGGCTTGCTACGCCCAAGTTCAGGGGGCTTGGGAATCCCCAACCTGGCCTATAGTATGATGCAACACACCTATGCTACTTTATCCACGGGACACAACTAGAAACAGAGAAGGGATGGGGCATGATTGACCATACAATGTCAGTGAGACCCCCTGAGAGAGATCCCTTGGCAACCTAAACCGACTGGACAAAAACGCTCTATATCTCCCCATCATGACTGCAACATTGGAGGTCTGGGATAGGGTGGGGGTGTCAAGTGGGGCCTCGCCACATTCCCCTCCCTATTTACACCCCTCTGGGGAAACTGCAAATTCACACCCAGACTGGCTAGAACCCCATACCACAAATGGTTGGAGGGGGTTGTAAAACATTAAGCGATATGTTATGCAAGGGTCCACCCAGTCCTTTGAACACCTAAAGGAGGAGTATCATATCCCATAGACTGAAAGATACTGCTATGTACAATTACATAGCTGTCTACTACTCCCTAGAATTAAGCAAGGGGAAGCAAGAGCCCTTATACCCTTTGAAAAGGGCTTCCCACACTGCACAGATGACAACATGCCTTTTCATAAACAACTTGCTAAATACCACACCAGGCCCCACCAAACACACATTCCAGTGAGCCTGGGAGAAGGAGCTAGGCATTACACTAGAACATGACCAATGGGAGGAAATCTTGATTCGTGCTAACAACTAATGCATCACACTCGGGAGGGAGGGAAAACATACTTAAGATACTATACCAATGGCATTACACCTCAACACACCTAGCCAAAATGAAGATAAGTCAAAGCCCTCGCTGCTGGAGGAGGTGCATGGAAAAGGGACCCATTACCCAAATATTCTGGTCATGCCCCAAGATACAACCCTTCTTGGCCTCAATATTGTCCACTATTGAACAAATCACGGAGTCAGACCTGGCCAGATGTGCTGAGGTGACGCTGTTGGGATGTCCCATACCAGATATGTACCCGCTGTATGGTACACTAGGTAAACTGATATCCCACCTCCTTCTCGCAGCCAAACAAACCATCCTATGCCTTTGGGGACAGCCAACTCTACCATCCGAACTAAAATGTATTGAAAGACTGTGGTGGATTCTTAGTATGGAGAAACTGTTGAAACTAGCACAGGGGGTGGAAAAAACTGTCACCAAGCAATAGGGTTGTCTCTTGGACTACTTCAGCAGAGACGTCAAGGAATTGTCATGTCCAAAACGCCTCCAAGCACTGAATCTCCTAAATCCCTTCAAGCGCGAAGATTACACCACAATTTCCCAGTATCATGGATGCATACAGGACGGACTTGGCCGACATTGGAACTTAAGAGAGCCTGAATTCTGACTTTGCAGCAACTCAACTTAACAAAGAGATGGGGGAGAGGGGGTTTGGGGGGAGGGGGGCTAGAAATGATGGCTAGAGGGTAAGTTATTTGGGGTCTGATTGTTGTTCACTGTAGAGCTTGCTATACTTACGATATTCAATCGATACTTGAACATAGCAGCAAAATGTTAATAAAAATGTATTTAAACCCACAATCATTCTTTTGTGACCATTGGGGAGAAAATGCCAAAACAAAGCAGCCTAAGCCTTTACAACCTTTATAAATCTCAGTGTTACTGTAGAAAAAGAATCATATTCTTTCTAGACTCTTCCCTCTTCTATCCCACCATTTGCCTTTCAATCCAACTAACAGACTCACATGTCCACCACTCAAATTAATTCATACTTTCCTATACTAATCCTTTTTGGGTTACGGAGTAGCGTGCTACTTTTCGAAAAGCGCTTCGACGCCTCGTCCGGGGTTGTAAGCGCTATATAAATACAATTACAACTAACAATTACAACTTCGCAAAGCCAAGAAGTCTGTCCTTGGTAAACTGGCTTGACCGTTAATTATTTTTGTATTTTTAATTGCAGGTTATGCCACAGAAATAAAAAAGTAAATATCTTGCCACTTAAATATGGCTGCCCTATGCTTGCAGAAAAAAACAAATTAAAAATACATTTAACCATCACATAATTTGTATAGACCATTAAGGGGCTTTCTAGCAGGCAGGTGTTCTCAGAACTGCTATTGTAACCGTTTTTAGTTTTAATGCACATCATAGGAAAATATCCTTATTGGCGCAAAGAAATGGCACTATTAGCTTTGATTTACCATAACTTAAAGCCAGACACATATGACTGACAACATTTCTTTAAAGAAGAAATAATAGAAATAAAAGCATTAGCTAAGTAAAGCTTTGGCCCACTAGCCCTGTCCATGAACTGCATTCTTTTTAGACAAATGTGTAATGTGCATAAGTGATATGGGAAAATTCCACCATTCAGCGTGAATTCCACCGACATCCAGCATAGCGGTCTGACCGCCGCATTATGATGCAGTCGGTCGGACCACAGCGGTCGGAGGGACCGACCAACGCCTCCAAAAGGCTCAAGGAACCTGTCGGGGCGTCGGTCGGATCGTAAGCCCTACAATGAAGGCGGTGCCTGCGCAGGCACCGCTGTAGGGATTACAATGTCCCTTTCTGACAGCCTTTCCAGGGCGGTCCGACTGCCATGGAAAGGGACTTTGGGGGCCCCTATCAGAGCCCCTGTCCCCTGTGAGCCTCTGCTATGTGGCCCTGGGGGCATCTGTGGTGCCCCAACAAACATCCATGCATGGATGTTTGAAAAATGCTCTTTACCATTGCGGCTTGTGCAGCAGCCCTTTTCATGGGCCGCTGCTCAAGCCGCAATGGTAAACAGCATTTTATGACAGCTCAATTACGTTGCGATCGCCATGGAGGCGATCAGGACCGCCGACTCCTTGTCGGACGGTCCCGTGCCAGAAACGATGGCGGTCAGCTGCTCGTCCGACTGCCATCGTAATGAGGCCCTAAGTGTATTGTGTATTGCAGTGGCCCTGGCTGTAGGATACACATTAAATACACACACAAGTTCAGCTGCTAAAACTGCAGAACTAACACATTAACATATTGTAAAAAGACAAAATGATAGGAAACTATGCAGAATATGTACACATAAAAAAACATCAAGTTCACATTACATGGGCTAATAAGCTGGAGTATTAGGGGCGATTTGTTTTGTATGCTGCCCAGATATAGAAAGCCATTATGTATTGCACGAATTACGGTTTGGTAACACTTCTGTTCTGCCCGGTCTGGTGGGGCCTCATTGGACTAATGTATCCACTCCAGAGCTTTTTTTGTGTGACTCCATTGTCACAGTTTTAAATTCCTGCGGGTGGATCACTTAGCCTTTTATGCCTTGGAGGTTGATAAAAATGAGTACCATTCAGTCGGGTAAGAATACGCATCTGTTATCTGTCAGTAGCCCGAGTGGCCATTTTTGTGGGTGAATATTATGCTCTATTAATATACAAATTATATTAGACCCAGGCAAACATAAATGCCAAATTTTCTAAATAAAGGAATTAACAATTTGCTTCAGGGCACTTAATAAACAGGCGCCAATAGAACACTTTCTCTTCACTGATGTTATTGTATACACACACATTTCCTAGGGAGATTTGCTTTGCATCTTCAATTAATATAGACGTGTGGAGTGCTAAAGTACAAACCCTATGCTACTGAAAGCATGCATAGTTTTGCTCTGGTTAGACATTGGAGGAGCATGCTTTAATCCTTATATGGTCTTTAAAGCTCCAAATAGTGTCATGGTGTAGAATTCATAGTTGCCTCTTTCGATAATAATGCAGCTCAAAACAGATGGCATGTCCTTTTATCCTGTAATGTGAGTCTTTATTATTGTGCTTTACAGCTTCACCTAAACTTGCCTTATATTTTATTTGTTACTGATACAACTGTTCTTTGCCAATCTATATACATAATTTTGTGTCTTTTTACATAAGCAGAAATGCGTGGAACATCTGCCACTAGACATTTGTGCTACTCCCTCTCTTTCTCTGTAAGAGTTAAAATATTGCTGAATGGTCACCTTCTGCAACTTGAAAGATAAGTGACTACTTCTTCCCATCCTTCCTCTGCTGTTAATATATACGTTTCATGCCAGCATGTCCCTTTGGTTAGATATAGTATAGCACTAATTATGTGGGGCCTAGCCAATTACCATTGCACATTGATGGCAACTAACCCATAGCACTGCCATTTGACTATACATTATGTGCATCAACATACCCTCACTGATCTATGTACTATCATCTCTGCTATGCAAAGCGTTAACCGGTTAAAATGCTAAACGCTGCTTAGATAAACATCAACGTTTTTTTGTTGTTGTTGGAGTTTTATATAGCACAAACTCGACCCGAAGGTATCCGAGTGCTTTACATGAGTACCAGTTGTGTTACGCAATAGTTGCAGACAGCATCCAGTATTTCACCGCCCAGCTCTCTCTTGCCGTCTCTTCTAAGCTGTCAAGAGCTGAAGCGCAGCCTCAACTTGTACTTTGTGAGAAAGCTTAGCAATGAGGAGCCTCGTAGCCTGGGCCTCAGGTAGGACTTGTATAGCTGCGAGGGTCTGGTGTTCCTTAGGGAAGCGTGGGAGAGTACTTGTGGAATGACTTATGACTTGATAGTTTGTGAACACCTCCAATGGAGTGCTAAGGGCGTCCCCCAGGTATTCCTACAATGTAAGAAAGGTGTCCAGCCTAAACAAATGACCCTGGTGTCCCTGATCGCTATAGTGTAGGTGTGTCCGCACCAGCTTTTCATGAGAAACAGGTAGCCGTGGTTGATGGGCAAGTGGCAAACTGGGAGAGTATATAAGATCCACTCCCGCTTTCATATTTAATTTGTCCCATGCTTGCAGTGTACATTTGATTGTGGTATAGTGCTTGGGTTGAATGGGGAGGAAGGTTGCAAAGAGAAATTCTAGAGGAGCTGGCATCGCAAATTCGCTTCCACAGCCAAGTGCAGGAGAAAGTGGGTGGTTCGAAACCGTGGAAGGCGAAGTGCATCTGGGTGCATATATAATAAAGCTCCAGTTCTTGGGCCTCAAATCCCCCTCTATGGAATGGCAATGTGAGGATTTCCCACCTTATCCACGTCTGTTGCCCAGGCAAGGCGTACCAGCTGTGTTCTAAGTGCCGTAAAGTATGCTGTGAGTGGGAGCGTTATAGTAATGAACAAGTATAGCGGTTTGGGGAGCATCACCATGTTTATGAGCCCTATACGGCCTGCCAGTGAGAGCGGGAGTGCCATCCGTCTGGAGATATGGTTGGTCATGGCCGCAAGGGTGACCCTATAGTTTGCCCGCAGGAAAGCCTATAGTTATTACACTTAGCTGTTTCCACATCTTGCTTGAAGTGTTTCTTTCGTATATGTGAACCATGGGAGACTTGATGAATGCATGATTCATCAGCAGAATCATTTCTTTGAGTGACAGCAGCAGACGTAATTGTCCCTAATCGAATACACATTATTAGTACAACAATATCTGCTATGAGATTAATGCAAGTTCCATATTACTCTGGCACATTGCGGTTCCTGGATTCTGATAATGGCAATGGCAACATATTTCACTACTGTAGCCTGAGACAGAAACTAGACTTAGCATATGGACTTCTCACAGCTGTTGAAGGGACTCAACTCTTTGCCTAGCTATGATTCTTTAAACTGTGCTGTCTGATAGAACCAGTGCTGCCAAGGCCTCATCTGCTTGTGCTCTTCATTACAAAAGAACCAATATGTAGACCAAGGTAGCCAAATTAACATATTTTAATAAGGTTATAATTAACCTAAAATGTATTTCTCAAAGAGTGTCTTGTTCCAAAAATCATGGCCTTAATCTTGATTTCTTTGATCATGCACTCTTTTGGGGGAAGATTAGCCATCACCCCTTCCTTCAACAGGTGTTTAGATATATGCAGCTTACAAGGTCTGTATTATCTGTGAACAAGAAGCATGGTTAGACAGTGCCTGTGATTTTCAAATAATCCAGTTTCAGGGAAATTAAATGTCCTTAGGTGACATATATAAAAAAATTCAATAGGTTTGGGGATTGACACAGCCGTGATTTATGCCTGATATCATAGGGAAATTATAGGCTTGTTCTCCTTCCCTTTTGTAATTACTTGATTACTCAGGCGTTGGCAGTCTAGCTTTTTTTTCCTTCTCCTTTGCTCCCTGTGCCAATCCGGGCATAGACCAACCTTATGGAAATCGGCCTTGATCCTGCTGTCGCCCGAACTACCAGTGCCATCTCCTCTGAATGTGAACAGGAGCAACCACAGACACATTTCCACCTGGTTGGACCTCACCTTAAGTTCTGTGAAACGTGTGGATCCTCCAAATAATCCAGAGTAAAGGTTTTCCTCAAACTATTGACATCACCCAGTAAAGGATGCCGGTGTTAGTATCTATGATTGACGTTGTGCTGAGAATCTTCATCCTGGGTAATTTTCACTCTTAATCACATGGGATTAACCATCCTGAAGACACAAAATGGAACCCGTTGCTTGACCTGTGGAGAAGGCACCATCCTTTCATCATCCTAGGCATTGTTTGTATGACTTCCTAAATTAAGCCTTCTCCCATCAACCCATGGCTTCTACCCAGTTCAAGGGTCTTTGCTATTCTTACATGTACAGCAGATTATATATAATTTAAGCTTTTAGGTTTACACCAATCTGGCTTTCTAAGTACTCAATGTCGAATTGTGTTGTTGATTACCGATTTCCTACATTTGTGCAAAGAAGCTTTGCTCTTAAAGTAACTTCAAACTGAGTTCTTATACATTTTACATAGTCACTGTTTTTTGTTTTTTTCCACAACAGATTTTATTGGTGACAGACACAAAAGGCCCAGGTGACACCAGGGCAGCACATTGTATAAGTATCATGGCAGTAGTAAAGATGTCAACTTTTACACTATACAATCGTTGGAAAAAGGAGTATGCAGAAGACTGAATTAAACGCATAGAAACATTGCAAACAAAAAACAACATAGTCACTGTTTTAATTATGAGTCCTGCCTGCATCTGGTTTGGCCTTTAAGACTTGACTAAAGGAGCCTCGTAGTTCTTCATTAAACATATCTCCTTAAATGGTGAGCAATAATCTTACAGGTGCTACTTTGGTACCTTTGCCATCTTTGTTGCTCAGGACTGCTGTTTGCTGCCTCCATGCTCCTTTGATGTCTGTGACTTGGACCTGATTACTACGTTGGCTGTGGGCCCTTGTTCAATTATGAGCGTCTGGTGTTTGGTACAGCCAGATTATGCGCTCTACTGGTCATCTTTTCATTTGTATGGCTTAGAGCTAACATTTGCATAACCCGATCACTATTTTAAAGTCCTAGGTAGGACTTCTCGTAATTGGTCACAGTGGTTATTCTCACGTGCTGCAGAAGTACTGGGACCACATAATTTAAAAGAGCAACTCTCTTTTAGGAGTATTTTTTCATGAAAGAAACGCTACAGAGAGACCGATAAATTAATTAAAAGGGCAAGAGTAACTGGGACACCCTCTGTTCCTTTGGATTTGCTCCTGTGAGTGAGAAATATGAGAGATGTTTGAATTAGGGAAATTCTTACTTTACTAGCAAAGCTGTAGGAAATAAACTGTTGAATGTTGTGAAGCGTGGTGAGTAAGTTTCCTATGAAAATCATAGAATTACCCGACCAAAACGTTTTGGAAAGCATTCACTTACTGAAAACAAGTTTTGATGAGTGTGGTTCTCCTGCAAAACCTACTTTTGATGGATTTTTAAACCCAGGCAATAATTTTGGCTTTTTTATATAGTAATGCATTCAAAGAAAAGCATTCACTGATGCTGTTTTCATGAGTGTATCGCATTATAGCAAGATCTATTGGCTTTGACAGTGTCAAACACAGGTTGTGCAGAAATCCACCAAGGACACTGCTTGACAGTTAAAGGAAAAGTAAAAAAGTTAAAGTAAAATCTTTATTGCAGCCCTAGCGCAGTGCAAATCCATGGGTGACATCACGGTTTGAATATGAAAGAAAGTGAAATGGTTCACTTTTGTTTTAATGTAGCATTGTGATTGAAGCACTCCATAGGAGGAGGAATGAGTCCACGAGCAGCCCTATGTGGTGAGACAATAATCTTTATCTGAAGCCTACTGTATGCATATTTTTAAGAATTAATATTATCTGTTTAACAGCTGGAGCTGTCTGTAGCCAAATCTAAAAAGTTGTCTGTAGCCAAACCTAAACAAGCATTTGCAATGCAATCGATCTCACATTTGTGAAAGTTAGAGCTATTGATGTTGTAAATGATATATATATGTTCAAGGCATATGAGCTGTAGATCATATGCTTTGCATATATCGCCATCTAGTGTTGGGTCCGGATGTTTGCACTTTGTTTTTCTTCGAAGAAGTCTTTTCCAGTCACGAGGTAGGTGACTCCTCCTTTCGGTGATAGTGCGCATGGGCATTGACTCCATTGTTAGATTGTTTTGTTTTCGCCATCGAGTTCGGATGTTAGTCGATGCGCTCCGGTTCGACACCGTTTCTTCGGTTTCCCTCGGCGCGCAAGACATTCTACCTCGACGGTATCGTTTCCGATCGTGTATTCCATTTTTCGTGTTTGCTGACAAAAAACCCTCTTTCGATCGGAGAGCTTGTGGTAGGCCGTCGGGCCTACCCGTGTCGGTTCGACTCGCAGTCGATGGAACGAACTCCATTTAAATTCTGCCCTCGATGCCACGCGAAGTACCCGCGCACCGACTCACACGAAGTGTGTAACCTGTGCTTGTCCCCCGAGCACAGTGAACAGGACTGCGACGCGTGCAAAGCCTTCAGCTCCAAGAAGACGCTTTGCGACCTTCGGGCTCGACGTCGCGACATGCAGAGTCAACACACAGGCTCCATTCCTGACCTCTTCGGGACTGAATTGGAGGAAGAAGCCGGCGATGCTATCGGGGCCGGGGAAGAACAGGAACCGATCTCCGTTTCCGAGTACGGCTCCGACCAGGATGAAGACATCCCACAGGTACAGCGTATTGTAAGTACAGACCCTCCCTCGCCCCTAAATCCACAACAAACAAAAAAGAAGGCTACGGACCAACCCGCGCCCTCGGGCTCCGGTCGGCACCGAGACCACGCTTCTGACGCCCTGCCTTCTGGCCCGGTACCGAAGCCTACGAAAAAGCCTTCTGGCTCCGAAAAACCCCACGCCAAATCGGGTACCGAGCCAAAACCTTCATGATCGAAACCTAAGTCTGGCTCCGATCCACAGCATTCGGTGCCGAAACACACTTTGGATCCGAAAACACCGGCCCCTAAACCTTCGACACCGAAACCTTCGATGCCGAAACAACCACAGGCACCGAAATCACCAAAAAAGCACCGTTTCGACGATCCGCTCGATAAACCGGACCCGAAACAGAAAATGCTCTACATTCATCCTAAAGCTGGACATATTACCACCACAGTGACTCTAAAAAGAAGAACTGATGCTGAAGAGGAATATCACATTCCTTTGAAGAAGAGAACTGTTGGAACTAACCCTTCTCCTCCTTCCCTTCCTCCTCCTATCCCATCTCCCCCTTCTCCACAGTCTATAACTGTGCTTACTTCACCTCAGCACTCACCACATACACCTGATAACCAGGATGATGGGGATGATAATGGGGACGGGGATGATGATGGCCAACCAATACCTGCAGACCCATGGGACGATTATAATGTTAACTCGCCCACAGGCAATGATCCTGACTTATATCCTACCAAACCCTCTCCTCCAGACGATAGTGTAGGATACATTGAATTGCTAAGTAGGGCTGCTAATTATCATGGGGTGCAGCTCCACAAAGATTCCCTCGAAGAAGATTTCCTTTTCGAGACCCTTAGCACTACTCAAAAGTCATCACACACTTTACCAATGCTCAAGGGTATGATCAGACATGTGGATGATATCTTTAATGATCCTGTCAGGGCACGTATCATTACACCTAGGGTATACAAAAAATATAAGTCTGCACCATCTGACCCAGCGTATATTAAGGGACAATTACCGTTAGACTCGCTAGTAGTGTCTAACGCACGCAAAAGCGCTAACTCCCAAACCACAGGAGATGCTCCACCCCCAGATAAAGAATCTAAGCTTCTTGATGCTTCGGGGAAAAGAGTCGCATCTCAGGCAGCAAACTTCTGGCGCATATCCAAAACACAAGCGTTGCTAGCTAGATACGACCGTGCGCACTGGGACGAGATGGAACAATTAATCCAATATCTACCCCAAGAACACAAATCTAAGGCTGAAGAACTAATAAGGGAGGGACAACTCATTTCCAATAATCAAATCAGGTGCTCCCTCGATGCTGCAGACACAGCTGCCAGAGCAGTCAATACCAGTATCCTTTTAAGAAGATACGCCTGGCTACGTATCTCTGGATTCAAACCCGAGGTTCAAACCTCAATCTTAAACACACCTTTTGATATGGAACACCTTTTTTGACCGGTGGTGGACTCTTCACTAGAAAAGATGAAGAAAGACACAGAAGTGGCCAAATCCATGGGGGCGCTTCAGTCACCACAAGGACGTGGTTCCTTTCGACGCTCTTTCTATCGAGCGGGGTCCAAGAATTCTTCCTCAGAAAATACCTCCACCTATAAGGGTAATAATCAACCCTCTGGCTCTAAGACCTACTTCAGAGGGGGTTACAGAGGAAATAACGGTAAGGGAAGAGGTAGAGGTTCAAACACACGCACCTCCCTCTCCAATACAAAACAGTGACTCACCTCTCCTTCCGCCCGACCACCTAACACCTGTCGGGGGAAGACTGTCAAATTTCTTACCAGCTTGGCAGTGAATAACAACAGACAAGTGGGTTCTACAAATTATCTGTTCTGGTTACTGCCTGGAGTTCTTCAATACTCCTCCAAACATTCCCCCAAAGTCACACAAACTCTCACCGGATCATCTACACCTCCTCAAACAAGAGGTACAGTCTCTGCTTTTAAAAAGAGCTATAGAGCTCGTACCACTGCAACACCAAGGGTCGGGCGTGTACTCCTTTTACTTCCTAATACCAAAAAAGGACGGGTCTCTCAGACCAATCTTAGATCTCAGAGAACTCAATTTTTACATACAGTCAGACCATTTTCACATGGTCACACTTCAACAGGTACTACCTCTCTTGCAAAAAGGTGACTTCCTGTCCACCCTAGACTCAAAGGACGCATACGTTCACATCCCAATCCACCCTGCTGATCGCAAATTTCTCAGGTTTGTGCTAGCGGGCCAACACTACCAGTTCAAAGTACTCCCATTCGGGGTCACCACTGCCCCCAGAGTCTTCACAAAATGTCTGGCAGTAGTAGCTGCTCATCTCAGGAGACAAAGCATCCATGTCTTCCCATACTTGGACGACTGGCTCATCAAAGCCAGCACCTACCAACAGTGTCTCAAAAACACTTCCGTAGCCATCAAGTTGCTACATCAACTAGGGTTCACAGTCAATGTGCCAAAGTCACATCTTCAACCAACCATTATTCAGAACTACCTAGGAGCCACTTTAGATACTCAAAAGGCTCTGGCGTTTCCCAACACAGCCAGAATTCTCAACATTCAGGCTTTAGTTCGTCAGTTTCAACCCAATCTCTTCCACCTCGGGCTTACATGCAACTGCTGGGGATGATGGCATCCTGCATAATGATCGTGCCGCATGCCAGACTTCAAATGCGTCCGCTCCAGGAATGCTTAGCCAGTCAGTGGAACCAGTCAAACGGTCTATTAACCGACCTAGTGTTGGTAAGCGGCCATACTCATCGCTCTCTGCAGTGGTGGAACACACAAAATATGTCAAAAGGACTGCCCTTCATAGACCCGGTTCCACAGACAGTACTAACAGCGGACGCGTCTCTAACTGGCTGAGGTGCCCATCTACATCAACACACAGTACAAGGACTGTGGAGCCACCAACAAAAGTTGCTTCATATAAACAATTTAGAGCTCATGGCCA
This sequence comes from Calotriton arnoldi, assembly GCA_963921515.1. Lineage (NCBI taxonomy): Eukaryota > Metazoa > Chordata > Amphibia > Caudata > Salamandridae > Calotriton > Calotriton arnoldi. Next base: position 828,082 of record CAWUFW010002271.1, on the reverse strand, counting down.
TATTTCTAGCCCTCAAAGCTTTTCAGACCCAGCTCAAAGGGAAAACTGTCCTAGTTCGTACCAACAACATGACAGCCATGTATTACATAGAGAAACAGGGGGAACACACTCCCCCCAATTGTCCCACTTAGCCCAGGACATCTGGAGGTGGGCCATTCATCACAAGATCTATCTCCTAGCAGAACATCTCCCAGGAGTAAACAATCAGATGGCAGACCTGCTAAGTCGTCAGACACAGCAAGTCCACTAATGGGAAATACATCCTCAAGTTCTCCTCCCATTTTTCCAAATGTGGGGCTTTCCAGACATAGACCTGTTCGCCACGCATCTAAACGCAAAATGCCCAAACTTCGCGTCCAGGTATCCACACCCATTGTCCAAAGGCAATGCACTATGGATGAACTGGTCAGGGATATTTGCTTACGCTTTTCCACCTCTTCCACTCATTCCATTGGTGGTTTGGAAACTCAAACAAGCATCCCTAACACTAATCCTAGTTGCTCCCACATGGGCACGGCAACCATGGTTCATAACCCTGTTGGAGCTCTCGGTAGTTACTCATCAAAAACTACGTCTTACACCCAATCTCCTCACACAGAGCCGTGGAGACCTAAGACATCCAGATCCCAGTCAACTCAATCTGGCGATCTGGCACCTGAAGTCTTGGAGTTTGGCTATCTTAACCTACTGCCAGACTGTATGAATATCATCAAGCAAGCTAGACGGCCTACCACAAGAGCCTGCTATGCAGCAAAGTGGAAGCGGTTTGTAATTTACTGCAATAACAACCACATCAACCCGCTTGATGCTTCTGTCCAAAATATTATAAGCTATTTGTTACATCTACAACGTTCCAATTTAGCATACACGTCCATACGTCTACATCTAGCTGCAATAGCTGCCTACCTACAAAATAGACAACATCTATCTCTTTTTAGAGTGCCTGTCATTAAAGCATTTATGGAAGGACTTAAGAGTTATTCCCCCGAGACGTCCACCTGCTCCAGTATGGAATCTCAACATTGTCCTCACCAGACTAATGGGCCCACCTTTTGAGCCATTGCACAAATGTGAACTACAATTTCTCACATGGAAAACTGCTTTCCTTGTGGCTATCACATCACTCAGGAGAGTAAGTGAACTTCAGGCATTAACTATAGAAGAACCTTTCTTACAAATGCGTCAAAATAAAGTAGTTCTTCGGACTAATCCTAAAGTCATTTCTGCTTTTCACATCAACAAATCGGTTGAGTTACCAGTGTTCTTCCCTCAACCAGATTCAGTAGCAGAACGTGCTCTACACACATTGGATGTAAAAAGAGCATTGCTGTATTACATAGAAAGGACAAAACCTCTTCGTAACACAAATCAACTTTTTGTCGCTTTTGCTCCACCATACAAGGGCAATCCCATATCAAAATCAGGAATTGCTAGGTGGATAGTCAAGTGCATTCAAATCTGTTCCGCAAAAGCAAAAAGAACATTAACAGTTCCCCCTAGAGCACACTCTACACGCAAACTGGGGACTTCTATGGAATTCTTAGGAAATATACCCATAGATGACATATGCAAAGCTGCAACATGGTCTACACCTCACACATTCACAAAACACTATTTTGTGGATGTGTTAGCAAGACAACAAGCTAGAGTGGGCCAGGCAGTTTTACGTACACTATTTCAAACCACTACAACAGATACAGGTTAGCCACCGCTTTGGGAGATAACTGCTGTATAGTCTATGCAAAGCATATGATCTACAGCTCATATGCCTCGAACGGAAAATGCTACTTACCCAGTATGCATCTGTTCTTGGCATATAGAGCTGTAGAGTCATATGCGCCCACCCACCTCCCCGGGTACCTATATCTGTTGTAGTAATATCTTACTTCGATACATGCATTCATGGACATCTCCTTTTACTACTCCTACTATCTCCATTATCACCCTCTGCGGGAAAACAATCTAACAATGGAGTCGATGCCCATGGGCACTATCACCGAAAGGAGGAGTCACCTACCACGTGATTGGAAAAGACTTCTTCGAAGAGAAACAAAGTGCAAACATCCGGACCCAACACTAGATGGCGATATATGCAAAGCATATGACTCTACAGCTCTATATGCCAAGAACAGATGCATACTGGGTAAGTAGCATTTTCATATATATTTTTTGTAGTGCTTTAAACCGAGAGTCCAAGTCATTTACAAGCGTTAGCCATGACTACAAATTATTCCAGGCGTATGCCTCACATTTTGTTTGTGGCTCTAATGCATGTTTACGCTTATGTGACATAAGAATATCAAATAAAAGCCGCAGACCAGTTTGGTAAAGGTTTGAACTCTGACCTTCTACATAGGGGCTTCAGACCAGGAGTCCAGTTGAAAGGAAAAGGATAGTCCTCTGAAGTTGAGGCATCACAGATCTGTGACTGGGGGTGAGTGTCTGAAAAGTTTCAGTGCTCCATCCATCATCTCTTTGTGTTTGCTTTGATCACTTCCCTGATGGCATCAGAGCAGTGACTTATTCAGAGCTAAAGTACAGTCAGGGGCGCTGAAGTCACTTTTATGCACCATACACTGTTCAATTGCACGGACTGCTTGCTAGAGCCACGTTTAAAGCACCCGCCCTGGAACCTAGAATAAGTCTGGCGCCGCACCGAGCATCTCCAAAATAAAATAAAAAAATTTAAATAACATTGCGCGAAGCGTGTAAAAGTTTAAATAAAGAAAAATAGCATCCTACAAAGCATGTGCAGAATGCGCAGTGGCAGTGAAGCGGAAGCACTGGTAAATGATTCGGCTGGGAACCTTTCACCCCCAAACCAAGGGGTTCTTGTACACAATTCTTGCATAGAAAATGTGTTAAAACCACAGATTCGGCATGGTATGATCCCATGTATCATTTCTTTAGCAAATCAGAGTAATCCACAGCCATTAACATTATATGTACGGACTATGCCATTTACTTAGAAAGTGTTGAGCATCTTCGGTGTCACGTTGCCATAGAAAGTTAGAAATAATCAACATTTCTAAATAATGGATTATACACTAGTCAAAGAGTGCTAAGCCCAGCAACGGATCTACAGCGGAAGGACCTTGAGCACTAGCAACAGTTACGAACACTAGAAAGTTCATTCGCAATACATGCACATTAGGAACATTATTGTGACATCATTTAGTCTTCACTCTGCAGTGCTGTGGAAGGAAAACCATACACTGAGGAACGGGTTGGAATGTAGAAGAAATAGGAGTGAGCAACAAATGGCATCCATATTAACATTAAATGGAGATTTCAACAAAATATGGCCTAACTAGAATGTTAATAATCACACTTCAGTACGTTATTTTAAACTTGTTTTAACTATAAACATATTAGTTCAATATTTGCAACTTGGATCCAACTTAAAAACATTAATACTCAATATTATTTATCAATCAAAAATATAAACTTAAAAAACTTAAACGTTCCTGAAAACATTTACTCAACTGAAATGTCTTAAAAGTAATCTATACGTACAAAACGTTTTCCTTAATAATGTCTTTTAACAATTAATAACTCAAAATCATCACATTTACCTACTGTTTCCTATTTGTTGTGGCACATACAAGTGTTGGCAGGAGCAGAGTTTTTGGGAGGAAAGGGAAAGGGAGCAGTGAGGAGCTGGGTAGGAGAGTGGCTTAGATAATAAAAGAGGGCAGAAAGGAAGGGTTGGCACCTGCAGAGATCATGAAGTTCGTATTCTGTCTCTGTGGTTGGCATTGGCAATGTAAACGCTTTCCATTAACACAGGGCATATTTCCAGCCACACCTACTTGAAAATCTGTCCAGGACCTTAACCAAACACAAAGATGCACAAGGTCTCCCAAACCAGTTGGATTGGAAGGTACCCTGACCACCGAAGGATCAACATGCTTCCTTTTAGTTTGAAATCTTTTTTATTGAATTATCAACAAACCATGCTTCCTTTTATTGGTAAAACATACTGAGGCATGTATAGCCATTCAGTTCCCACAGGATTCCTTGTGGCCTCTTTTAATGTTGGTTTCAGGCTAGTGTTACATAGTGAATCTAAAGCACTGCCAATTATTTGTATGCACTGAATTTGATGAAATGATATTTGGTGCTGCTCTATGTGCTTAAGTTGATCACAGCAGATTTTAACTTGTTGGGGCAGGATAGACTTGTGGATCTAATACAAGTCTTTGGTATTAGCGGCATCTTTTCTGAAATATTTCACACATTTCATCATCTTAAAGCTGGGTCCCACCATCTCCCAAAAATCATGGAATTCAATGCCAGTGGGCTTGTCACATGCTTTTCAGTCTGTCCCCTGAAAGGTTTTGTTGCACAGCATGGTGCTTTCTTCCACCAGTATACTGATAACTCTTGGTTGAATTTGAGAATTTCATCTGTTTGCAAAATTTGGATAGTGGGGAGATTATTAACATTATGAAAACCTGGATGGCAGCCTGTTTTTCCATAATAAAGGCACCAAAGAGTAAGTACCAAACCATAAAACCTAGCCTAACCAAAACCACTTTGAAGCAGCAGCCAAAGTCTGTATGTTTCAATGTCACCTACCTAAACATGTAGTCAGATTGAACACTGTAAACCATAATTTCAACCACTTGTCTGGAATCTGAAATCTTCCAGGCTCCCAAATTAAATTCAAAATCCCGGTTGTAGGTACGTCTTGGAAGCCACCATCCTTTGCTGTGCAGCTTCCATCTTTCAACACCAGAGTCGTCACCAGCTCTGCAAACATGCCTGGCCTCTAAATCCTTGTTAAGCACAAAACAAAAATGTGTAACTAAGTCTTTTCAAAGTTTGGCCAATACTGTGGAAATCAGCTTGTAGGCAACCAAGGTGTGCTACCCTTAAGAATGTAAAATACACTTACTTTATAATGACTAAAGAAAACTGGTATGCCCTTCAATTGATGTATGAGATTCATTATGATCAGTAACTTATAGAATTAATGTTGTACTATTTCTTCACATTGTATTGTTTCTTAATGTTTATGATAAAGTTTCTACACAGAAGTTAAAACATTAACCAAAGAAATAAGAGCTCTGTGCAGATGTTTTCAACCATATGTCTTAGCAAGATACAGAAAGGTTGTGTACTTTTATACTATATTTTGTACCTTCTGTTTTAACTGCACAGTGTGTGGATGACCACCTGATTATGGCTTACGTTGTTAAAAGCTTTCACTGCATAAATAAACCTCAGCTGGAAGGAAACCCCCAGGTGGGATGTAAGATTGACCACCTGCAGTTGGTCGTTTCTCTATTGAAGTCCAGCCTTCTGTCACCATTTGAGTTTCCTCTTGGAAGGTAGTAGTTTGTGATGTCATGCATGGATTGTGATTTCATAGAGGGTTCTGTCTGGCAGAGGTGAAGGAGCGCTTGTGTCCTGGGAGAAACTAGTCCTGCAGCCTGCTTGCCAAGGGTTGTTGCCTGCTTGCTTCTATCTCATGGCGAAGGGGAGGAAGACACCTTGAACCCATGCCATGCCGTAGTCCTGCTGAGGACCTGTCATCTAACAATGTCTGAACGTCGGTGAGGGACAACCATGTGTGCCAACACCCCTAATCTCCCTGGGCAATTCCATTTCCTGGCACCCAGGGACTTATAAACCCAGTGTGATATGAAAGCATAATTTCTGTCCCATTGTTTTTACAGAGCAGCTTATTTTCACAGGTGTAAATAGCGTGTGCAACAATATAATGGGGAACACTGCCCTGATGACAGTATAATACTAATGACATTCGTGCTTTACTGCGGCCAATGGTTCCGTATTTTAAAGTGCAACTGCCCTGGTATGGACTAACAAACTTCTTTGAGCGTGTCTCCTTGTGAGACTGTTCAAGTATCAACTCACCGATGTCCTTGGCAATAATATGTGCGAGAGTTTATCTAGCTGTTGTGATTGTTGTTGCTGGTCTTATCCAATGGAATAGAGTTGTATGCATGATCTTGTTAAGCATTGTGGATCATGATTGTGGACCTGGCGCTACAGTAAGCTTTGCATGCAAGGTGGAGCATGTCCTAGCAGTGTGCAGCACACCGAGTACATGCAGGAAAAGGTTGGGAGAATTGCAGCATATTATGCAGGTGAATAGCACACATAGTGTGAAGTGTAGCCTGGCAGGCAAGGGGTGGGTAAAAAGGAGTTTATAGTCTTTATTTCATGGTATTGTATGCTTGCACAGAGACCGTTGCAGAGAATACATTTTGGCATGGATTTTCCACTTGGAGTCTATGGCTAGTGAGTGGAAAAGGCACCATTGACAGTCCCAAGGAAGAAGTGGTCTTTGGTTCCGGAAAACGGCTTGGCATTGCACTGTCTGCTGTATTGCTACTGAGTATGGTTGTATGTCAAGGTCCCAGATAGCTAAGAATACAAAGATTGACTCTAGAATATTGATTATTAACTGTATCTGCCATGTAAGTTTATACATTTAGGTGGAGATTTACTGTTCTTCGCCCCACCTCTACATACTTTGACAATGTATACATAATATACATACATATAGATATATATGTCTGCGTGCATGTGCGCATAGTGCATGTGCGTATATATATAAATATATATATATATGTCAGCAGTGTCTTTTATTTATTCCAGGTTGGCTTCGATGGTATTTTGCCAATCCAAAGCTTTAATACTGTACCTGGAGTGGTAAAAGGCTTTTGTCTTTTTACAGCTTGGAGTGTATGGCACAGTGCTAATCCTATGCTTAAAGACTTTGCTGTAGAAATAGCAAAATACTTTGTCCTTTTGTAGCTCGGTGTGGATTGGACTGTGCTAATCCTATGCTTAAAAACATTGCTGGAAATACAGACATTTGAGGTGAGCAAATTCAGAGTGTAGTTGGTGTTGTAGGGTGCTCTATACAGGAGCTGCTTTCCACCTAAACTTGAGAACTACCCAGAGACCTCTGCTCCTTTTTTGGATATATGTATGTATGTGTGTGTATATATGTATGTGTGTTTGTGTGTATACACACACACACACACGTATATATTGTCAAGATCGATAGAATATTTTGTTCCCAAGGTAAATATCATTTTAGAAATGTGCCTGGTTTTTGCACGCTCACCGGCTCCCTAATCAATTATTAATCACTTGGAAAGTTTGAATTAAGTTATTAGCCTTGTGAAATTTACAGTAATGCATGGCAGACACCTTAGGGATTAACTTGGGGTGCATATTTTGAAAAGGTCAGCCGAAATTGTGGCAAACACAGGAATCGTTATTGGCAGAAACCCTGGTGTGAGAGGGAGGAGTTAGCCACCAGTGTGTGAAATTTGCAAAAGAAAAGAGGGAACAACATTGTGAGTGATGCGTAAGGTCACGGATGGTAAAGGTCATCACAAACAGTTAAGTCCTAGGGCATTTTTAAGAGTTGTGTCCCTAGAAGTGAAATGTGTGAAATGGGGCATTGGGTCTGGACTTAAACATAAAAGAAGAGTTTTCTTTATGCATGATATTAATTTAATCTGCGTGGAGAGATTGTGGTGAGTGAGATATTGTGAATAATGGGGAAAATGGTAATAATGCTGAGGAGGAACAGGTTGTGAAAGATTTTAAATGCCAATTGAATACAGGGAACATATAGACTATGAGTTGGGATTCCAGCTCTCCATCGTCGCAATGTCTGATTCCCTCCAGAGCTGGTAGGGAAACGCGTGTGATCTTCTTCCCTCAGATATCAATCCAGGTGGATCTTTGGGGCATACACACAGAAACATTTGGCTTTTTTCCACATTGATTCAATTTAAGACTAGGTGAGTTGCACAAATGGTGTATGTGACAAAAAAGGGTATCGATTTTGGGTTGAGAACTTCAAATATGTTCAAAGAAATTCATCCACAAACGATTATCCTGGTAGTTGAATGTAAAGGGCTATACTCAAAGGTGTTCGGTAGCAAACTGGGCAGACCTATGGGATTCTGCTTAAAAGATAATATAAAGAAGGCTACTTTGCCTAAGGTGCACAAGGCTAGAAATGATCCTGAAGAGAAGAAATAATAGTATATATTGTAATTGCATTTATATAGCGCTTACTACCCCTGACGAGGCGTCGAAGCACTTTTTCAGAGAGTAGCACGCTACTCCGGAACCCATAAAGGATTACTGGTGAATTAGTATAGTGAAATATAAAATTTATTTGAGTGGTGGACATGTTAGTCTGTTATTTGGATTGAAAAGGATAGTGGAGGGATAGAAGAGGGAAAGATTTAGAGAAAAAAATATATATATATATAAATATATATATATTTTTTTTTTGGAGCACATAGTAGTAGGAGGAGGCTTGGGATGAGTAAAAGGGATGTGAAGGGGGAAGAGTCAGAGGGATGGATTTAGAAAGGATTGTTTTGGGGGATCGGAATAGTAAAAGAGGTATGAGATGATGCACAGAGGGGTAGAGTAGGGAAGAGTCTAGAAAGGGTTATTTTGGGGATCATAGTAGTGGTATGGGGTTTGGGATGAATGAGAGAGTGGAGGTAGAGGATATATTGATAGAGGTATAGGGTGAGAAATAGGATAGTGCATTGGAAAGAGTAGTATAAAGAGGTTTGAGATGAGTTAAAGAGTTGAGGTAGAGGATATATTGAGAGTGGTATAGAGTGAAAAATAGGGTAGTGCATTGGATATGCTGAATTAAAAGAAAATTAATAAATATGTAGATCTATAAGTACATGGAAGGTATATAGATGCATAAAGGAAGGTAGTATATGTAGATTGAAGATGCATTAAATAAACTCCGGCTTTCAAGTGTTGAACTTTAAATTAATTGTGTGTGTATATGTATATATATGTATATGTATATATATAAACATTTCCCTTACTGTCTACTTGTGAAAAATTGCAAAAGGTTTTTCCAAAACCGCCAGTCATTGCTTACCGCAGAGCTCCAAATTTACGATCTCTTATTGTGAGAGCTGAACTCAAGCAAGTTGTAACAAATGCAGGGGTTCATTGCTGTGACTCTAAAAGGTGCATCACGTGTGAATACCTTTTACAAACATCATCAGTAACTAGTTCTGTTACAAGAAGGACCTATGGAATAAGACAGCATCTTACATGTCGCTCAACATGCATTATTTATGTGATTCAGTGCCAACGGCAAAGCTGTAAAAAACAATATGTAGGCCAAACAGTGAATGACCTCCGTACACGATTCAGGAACCACAAATCGGCAATAATTAATAAGAAAATTGACCAGCCTGTAGCCAATCATTTTAACCTTGTGGATCATTTACTATCAGATTTGAAGATTTTCCCCGTGGAACATGTCTCAAAGGAAGAACTACTGGACTCCAGAGAAAACTTCTGGATGTACCGTTTAAAATCACTGCATCCAGATGGACTGAACATTACTGATAATACAACCTGATTACTGCATATCTCAAGAGCTCTCAGGACTGCATTGATTCCACATTCCAAATAGAATCTTCACTCATGATGCTTTTTGAAAATTCAGCTGTGTCATCTGTGCAGCCACTGAGCAAACCATCTTGTACTACCTGAGGAAGGCGGAAGCTGAAACGTTGTAGTTGAAATATATTTTTGTTCTTTGGTGAATCTATCTGTTTGAGTCACTTCTTTCTTGGATATATATATATATATATATATATATATATATATATATATATATATATATATATATATATATATATATATCTTTTTGTAAATCAATAGTGAAGCAATTGTAGATAAATAGTTATGATAAAAGATTGGTGGTGCTAATAGTAAAGCCTATTACAGCTTCAGAGTTCTTGGTCCCTCTCTTACCTGTGCTCAAGTCAGATAGCACGATTAACATGTTTCTGTATTCGAATGGTTTTTTATAGTTGACAGTGCATATTGGCAAATGGAGGTGCACCTATCATCCTGTTAATTTACAAACTTTGTAATTAGTAGAGCATATGATCCTTAACAGGCATCTGCCTCAGCTGTTTTGCAGTGGGCACTGGACAAAAAAGTTCATGATAATGAGTGTAAGCTGTTTCCAAGATGATATCTTGGTATGTAGAGCATCGGAAGATGAACACATTGCATGGGTGCATATGTTTTTGGAGAATCTGGAAAGTTGTGGCCTCCAACTTAAAAGCTAAAAGGCCATATTAAGGGGAAATTGTGCCTTGCATACGACAAAGCCTAAGTGAAGAGGACATAATGCCAAAAGAGAAGGTAGTAGAAACTACAATTGATGTACGGTGGCCAGCTGACAAAGGCCAAATGCCGTCCTATTTGTGACTAATTGAGTACTACTCAAAATGTACTTTTTGATTTCTCAGATATAATGAAGTGCATCAAGCAGTTGTTCAAAGGGGAGTTCATTTTAAAGATGTATGTTTTGCAAGTTTGAGTTTGAACATACCGGGGGTAAAGTGGAGGATGCACCCTCCTGAATCCATTTGAGGTTAGGAGTAATGTCATATGTTAACAACCGATTCAAGTGCAAATCGCGCTGTGTTAAGTCCGGTACCCCAAGGCGAATATATAATAATATAATTTGCATTGAAAGGAATGGGCAGTGAATATTCAATAGTGGAGCGAGAGATGCTGATTGTATATTGGGCTAGATTACAATTCAGGACATTTTTGAGTGTTTTCCTTCATTGTGAAGATAGATCATTAAACATTGGTGAATATATTTGCCATACTGTTAGATTCGATTAGATCGCCAAGGAATGAAAAATGGTTGTGTTTTCTGCAGGGTTGTAATTTATTAGTATTGCATATTACTGTGAAGGATATCTGTAAGGCAGACTGTTTATTTGACTTGGTGGTGACTAAGGAGGAGGCAATAGCTACTTTGTAGTAGAACATCGCAGCAGTACATATTTTGATGACTAATAGATTTGTGGAAAGGATAGATAGGGTAAGCTGAGAAACCCCTATTCTTAGTAAACAGCTTACCCTGGAGCTTGATTTCAGTTCACCTTTGAATTGTAACTGTTCTGTATACCAACATGGGTATTGGTTCCCCCATTAAACTAGTTGGATTTGTGTCTGGAGGTTGTAACATTTTTCAAATAGTACCTTCAAATTTCTCCCTCCATGCATTCTTGTCATATATTGTGTTTGGTCACCAAGAATCTGAGACAATATGCAGTTTGACTCCCCCATCCTCTTCTCACAAACAGGCTTATTGCTGGAACTCTTATTCAAACCCAGAACATTTAAAACCATTTGCCAGTGGAGTCATCCTTGTTAGATGGGCTGATTACAGAGCTATCTGCAACTCTAATATCTGATCTCTAATCAATTAATCAGGTCGACTTCCAAATCGACAGGAAAGGGCAAGTTTCCTGAGATCTGCAACATAATATTCACTGGGTTCTTTAGTGCCCCGTTTCCTTTGGAAAAAATGCATCTATCAATGGCAATACTGGCTGTTTGTGAGCAATAGTAATCTAAGGCATTCTTGAACATATCCCATTCTCCTGGCCATCTAACTTGTTTCGCAATCTGACCATATTGTCTTAAACCTTCAGGGCCTAGGCAATGCAGCTTTAGCCCTTCCTTTTTCCCTGGTAAAAAGTTCTCCTCTTCAGTGATGGATATATCATTCAAAAAGTATTCCTTCCATTCTTGCCATTTCATTGCAGCCACTTCTGGTGCAGTAAGTAATGCTAGTGGTGGGGTAAGGATGAAGGTTTGGGCAGCACACATGTTCAGTGCTCAAAATGTGGTAAGACCACTTAAACTTAAAAAGTAGCAGGTATCATCTAGGAAAAAAACATATAAAAGTCTGAAGATTATGAATTGTACCAAGTTTCTAGAGCAGAAATTGTCACAATTATGGTGCTGCTATTGTACTTGAAGTATGGCTCCTTGACTACACCACAATAGTTTACGGGAAGAAAGTAACAGTAAATAGTCCAGAATAATTATTACTTCTGTTAAAAAGTTATTTCAGCAGTGTGCCTCAGTTGAGGCTATTCCAAAAATGCTGAGTGTGCCCTTGGAAATTGGCAGTGGCTCAAGTGTGGCACGTCAATGCCCGTCATAGGCCAAGAAACAAAGATGATGCTGCCAATGCCGCCCATAGCCTAAGAAACAAAGATAGCTGTCACATAGTATGACCTTACGTGGTGACATGCTATACTTCCATGGCCTGTAACACACGTTTCTAGAGATTAAGGCACGCTGGTTCTGGGACACTCAATTTAGTTAGCCTTTCTACCCAGGAACCGTGCGCGGCAGCACCAGGGTCATATAGATGCTCAACAGATCCTTTGATCCTGCCATTGCACTAAAGTTTCTGCAAAGAGCACCACCGAGCTGCACGAAAATCCACAAAGGCTGACAGGTGCTTTACTTATACTGGTTTGCACAGTTTGCCTGATTGTACGCCTTTCCCTTTGATGGTCTGCTTCAAGATAACACAATTCCTGATGTGTGGATTTGAGCATAAGGTTGAGCTCATTGCTAAAATTAGAAGGACAAGATGTAAGGAAACAATAGCCAGTAGTAATTCCATATTTAGTCTCAGCCCTGGGAAGCAGCTCATCACAGGACAATAGCTCGTGATCAGCTACCACCACTGCCATTCATAACGTTTTTACCACAATCTCATTTTCTGAGTGAGATGAATATGCATGAGCACATGCACAGGATACTAGCAGGCACAACACAACAGTAGTTGAGCTGGTTTTTTCTAGCAAAGGAAGCTGTATTACTGGTTACACCTTATAGCGTTTGTGCCCCACTCTATAGCTTCACAAAGGCCTAATTATTTTTTTAAATGCCTAAAACGACTCACATTTAAGTGATGTGGTGCAAATGGGTACAGGTGCCACATGAGTGCCACATTTTGTTAAAAGTTAATTTTCTTGTGTGTTGATTTTTAATATATCATTGAAGCTTCTAGTTTGATTCCTCTTGTGTTATTTTGTTATTTCTACTACATTCTGTCTACAGGCCTTGTTTTCAAGGGATACAAAAGCCAGGTCCATGTGAGAGGCCTGAAACATTTCTCCTTTGTAAACGTAAAATACCCCACGTCCTAACCTGTTTTCCTGAAAAAGCATTAAAATTGTGGTTAATATTCTTTCCTGTAGCACTATAACTGTACCTTTTGTGGTCTGGCATGACAGCGCAGCTGTCACCAGACAATTATGTGAACATCACTAGAGAGGGGTTTTTGCTCCGCCCACTTGTTGGGGAGTCAGGAGTGCATGTTTTGATTGGGCAGAAGTTGTGTACTTCTGCAAAAAAAGAACTGTGATCATTTTGTGTATTTATCTAGCTGTCTGAGCTTAGACCTTCAAGGCTACAGACATGACATTGTAATTCACTCAAAGTGTCTTAGATAACTAGATAATTTATAGTGTTTGTCTCTGGCAGCAGGACAGATGGGAGGAGGGCAGTCATTAATCTACATGGGTGTTTCAGTGCAACTGTCACCTGACCTTTTAACCTACACCAATATTATTCTACAGTTCTTTGCTTCCACACAAATACATTTCCATTCTCATGCTTTTTACTGGTAATGCTTCACACTACCATACAACATTCCTTTAAAGCAAGATCTAATGCCATTGCCAATGCTTGTTACTTATTTTCCAGCGAGACAGTTGTCTCCCTTTTGTTACTCTAAATGAAAATGCATTTGCGTGAGCCCTCCAGTCCGTTTCCTTTAACAAATTGTCTGTCCTGTGCCTGTTTGCTCCATAACAAGAGGTTTAACTTAATTTAAACAATAGATCGCTTTAAAATATATCTTGAATATGTGGCAAATTTAATTGAAAACATAATTTTCAATGATTGTGGCTTCCTGGCTGAAATGAATTTTTGCTTAATCCTTGCAACAGACCCCTCACCCTCATGTCCAGTGGAATGGAAAGGATAGAGGTACTGCTGTAATGTGACATTGATTTGCAAGCCCACAATTCAGTTGCCCTCTTAATTGGGTGTGAACAGTTGCGCTCATCAGTATTGTAAGCTGTACTTAATTTGTTAAAGAAAAGTGCATGGGCCCACAATTTTCCTAAGAAGCCCACCACTAGCACTGCTGAATGCCAAGGTTTTCGAAAACCAGGGATGCCGAATCTCTTACCTCTTCCTTCTATGATCCTACACTTCCTGCTTCTTTATCGCACTCTTGCGTCTTCTTTTTCATCCCTCTTTAAGTTCATTTTCCCAAAAATATATGCCAGTGCCCACCACCTTCTATCACTAGCACAAAAATAAACACTCCTTGCAAGACTGTACCTCTCCCATTCAGGAAGTCTTATTCTCAGAAAGTGATACCGTGCTGAAGCATTTCAAACAATTGTACATGAAAAATTAACAGATATCACCGGAAATTCACACAATTAGTAGCTTGCGAAAGTGAAATAATACAGTCATAAGTGTGGTACTTCTGCTACAAAACAAAAAGTGACAAGAATATAACAAGCCTCCTTAGTAGGGGCCCTTTGCTGACAATTTATAAGTTATTAGACACAATACCATGATTAGTACAACACGTTAAACACGCCCTCATCAGATGGCAGTTTTGCTTCAGTCACTCAAACTCTGTGGTGAATTGTAAAGAAATCTGAATTGTTATTGCTCAGAGTTACAAATAGAAAGTATCTTACATGGAATTTACTTGAGTTTTATTGTCCTCAGGTCCACCATGACTTCTCCATCTGATGAAACATCAGGAGACTTGCCTGTGAGAGATGTGGGTCTCTGTCTCGCCGGGATTGGAGGACCGCAAGGTATGAGAATTTACTGCTTCTTTATGCTTGTACCACTGTAACCTTAAACCTTCTCAGTAGTAATATGCTTATACTTTGCCTCCCTTTATTTATTACCCTAGCTGAGACTATTGCTTTGAAGAATGTCTTTACCACAAGTGGCACATGGACTTCAGAAGGCATGTTTGCAAAATGAACATCGCAACTGCCCCCTTCGTTTTCCCCTTGTATCCATAAGTATTAAAAAAGTACTGCATATTGAGGAACAAATCCAAAACTACTTCTCATGACTGGCAAATTTTAAAGATAGACTTTGCGTTTGTCTTTTCGCTTCAGGAACTTTAGTCTTATTAATGTCTTGCTTTAGTTTCACTTCAGTCCAGTCAACAATTGACTCTGGTAAAAATGTTTCATTCTTTATCGCTTATAACAAAAAAAGGCTCATACTGGCTAAAAATGTATTATTGCAATGGGTCTGTGTTTTGTTAACTTGATTTTTGTCATGGATTGTTGGTACAGTACGAGACAAAAAACATAAATGGATTGAACCACTAGCTTAACGCATCACCCAAATAGGAATTTAGATTGGATCTGTCTGAATCCTACACATCCCTGATTTAAACACTGAAAGAAAACAGGGCTCTGGGCCTAGGGGTGCCCTTTTAGTCTGAAGGAAATGCTTCAGAAAGGTAATAATGTTGGGCAAAATGTTTTGTTAGGTGGATGGATTTAAGAGCTAATTCACAGACCTAAAATTGAAATTTAAGTGGGCAAGCAGATTGCCTGTCAGGAGTTAATTTTAATTTGCGCCAACATTTTTGTAGAAGTCCACAAAGCAATCAAAGGTTGAATTTTGAAACAGTTTTTTTTGTGCACCACCATGTGGACAAGGTGGGATGGGGATTTGAAGGACAGCCCACCACCAGTAATGATCAGGCATACTTCAAAGGTTTGGAAAAAATGATGGGTTTTGTTTTCGGGTTAATGGAATGGTTTCTGCTCTGCAAACCGTAGTCTGTGCTCTGAAGAGAGCTCTGTTCACTTCACCTTCAGTTTCCAAAGTAATGCAGCCTCTCTGTGCTAGGTCAGCAAAGTGGTTCCTAGCTCATTCTTTTGATGAGGAATGTCTGTGTTTATGATCCTTATATATCCCAAACAGACCTTCTGGATCCTACTTATGCAGTCACCAGAGGATCAATGTTTTCCCCAAAGTAGTGGATGGTGTATTCAGTAGACCCACTGCAGAAATGCATGTATTGGTCATGTTGTTTAATTTGCTAGAAAGTGCCCTAACCAGTTGCCTACATTTTGTTCATGTAGGGCTTCATGTATTTGTATTGCATTTATCACAATTGCAAAATGCTACTTTAATCCATTTAAGAAATATTTTCCTTTATGTTTGCATGGTATTTCAATTTTGGGAGTCTCAAATATGGAGGGAGACTCCCAAATAATGCAGTGAATAATGTTAGTTTTCATTATGATGACTTTTGCATCATTTATATTATTGGAAACCTTTGATTTGGGTTCCTCATCTGTCATATTTAAGGATATGGCAGAGTTGGATCATGTATGTTTAACTGCTTAGTTCTTAGAACACCTTGTTGCATCACGTTCAGACTGTTTTGATTTAGTTTTGTGATGGTCACTCTTACATTTAGAGTTGTAACATAACAGTTTTGAGGTGGAAGACAGTAGGCGAATGTTTAGAAGGTATATTATCTAAAACTGTATTATCGGTCGGGAGGCCTGATCCCTGCTAAAACATCAGGCTAGCCACTGACTTTGTAAAGTGTTCTATGAAGATGCATGTGCATTTTTATTTTATCTGGATATCCTGAAAATTAAGCCTTGATACCCCCTTCCTAAACCTCTGTAGGATATCACTCATGTAAAAGAATCAGATTTGTTATAACTGGCCCTTTAATAGAAAGTTGTTGTTGGGAGTGTACTCTTTCTGTAACTACTAATCTTCGAGATATGTGATTGCAGTGCAGCTTGGATGGATGTACTTTATTGCGAATGACCCTGAAGTATATATGAGCTTACCTGTCCTCAAAACATACCCTTTATTTGCATAGGTAGACCCTCCTACCTAAAGGAATATCATATGTACTACATAATGAATTGATGTCTTAGGAACTGTCTTCTTGTAGTAAAAAAACCAAAATAATAAGAATATGACTCTTTACAATATTGATTACAGAATCACCAAGTGGACAACATGTGAAAGCTCGACAAGCAGTTTCTAAAGTATCGCGAGAAGACCTGGAAGATCGATTCCTACGAATTCACGATGAAAACATGTTGCTCAAACAGCATGCGCGGAATCAAGAGGATAAAATCAAAAGGTAGGTATGTGATGCATACATCTACTCATTGTACAGGCTCACCTGGAATGTATTGGAGGGTCTAGATCTTGTTCGTGCATTATCAACGTTCAGAATTACACTAGTCTGACTATATAATCTTATGACCTAAATCTTCCTTTTGCTTATTCAATTGCTGACTTGTTTTACCAGTTTTTTGTGCAGTTTATTCTGCTTTCTGGTGACTTGTTCTCTAAGGTCCCAGTTGTGAAACATTTCCCTCTTACATATGGGTAAAGGTATCCATAGGTCCTGCTGTCATGCATTAATCACTTTGGTTATCAATATTTAATGGCACCTTAATTGTATATACTTTGAATGGTCCTCATTCTGGCCTTTTAGAGTGAATAAAAGAGATGTCAAGCTAATCATAGTAATACAATATATCTAATTTTGTGTTTGCGTTTGCGCATTTGAGCTTGATTCAGAGGTTGGGTGGAGGCATGGGCAGAAGAATGATGGCAGCAATGAAATGAGGGCCCGTTCCGCTGATGGAAGCTTTGAATTTTAAGTGAACTGGTACTTTGAAATATTCACCTAACGGTTATGGTCAGTGATGTGGGTTCCAAGGGTTGAGCCTTGAGAAAGGATATTATTCCCCCAAAATGTTTATAATGGCCAGTGTGGAGTGATAATTTGTTCTGGGCTCTCATTTTCTTAATGGCAGCATTTACCCCCTCATGGGTCCTCCTCGTCCCAGTCCTTACAAAGTGAGGCAGTCCTGCCTCCAACCAGCCAATCAAAACACCAGAAACACAAAGCCAAAGGTCACATAAACCCCTCCCACCCACCGCCATGCCTGTTTTTTTCTTGCTCCGACGGCGGTCGGAACGCTGGTGCTCCGTGTATCCTGATGTTGTTTCCGGTTGTTGCAGGATGTGTTGCGGTGCCGTGAGTTTTTCAAAACTGTTTTGTTGAAGGTCTTGAAAATGTCAAGTTTATTCTGACTTTGTCTTTTGTCTCTGCGCGGCCATACCGGTGCTCCGGTCAGTCGCGCTCCTGGGTCAGGACGCTCCCCGCGCATGTGCTGGGCTGGGGCGGGGAGCTTTCCTGATGTCCTGGCCCCGGGTCGTTCCGGCGCTGGGGGTTTCAAGCAGCGTCCGGCCCCCGCTGCCATGTTGTGTGTATGTGGCTGTGGGTGGAGACTGCAAGGCTGCCCTTTTTGCTGATTTTCAAGTCTCATGTCACGAGACTTGGTTAATTGGGGGCAGTATTTCATGGGAGTTGCTGGGCACTTCCTTTTTGTGTGTTTGGAGTTTCCTGTATGGTTTACTCCTTTTTGCTCTGGCCATGAGTGAAGAGGCTTCTTCTCCGGTGCCTGCAAAGACAGTGTCCAAGCAGCATAATGTCCAGGACCTGCAAGAGGATGACGTTTTGCAGATTTCTAGGGCTGATTTGCAGGAGTTGATCAATTCTGCTGTCCAGTCTGCGCTGCTGGAGCCTGCGGCGAAAAAGTCTAAGAATGATGATGATGAGGAGGACATGGACAATTCCCTTAAGGGAAAGTACGTCCAGGGCAAGGTTTTTTCTGACATGCTGGTACATATTAGGGAGGTGCTTGGTTTTGACCCTAAATCATTATCGGATGAGGGGTTTTACTCCCAGTATAGTTCCTCTGTGGTGGATGACCTTCCCTTCCATGCTGTCCTGAAGGATATACTGACTAAGGAATGGCTTGAGGTGGATAAGCAGGGTATTCCTCGCTTTCTGGGAAAGCGGTATCGCCTGGCGGACTTTGACACCCAGTTTCCTCCGGTTCCCAAGGTCAATTCTCTTTTGTCCTCAATGGCTTCTTCTTCGTCTTCCTCTTTGTCATCGGAGGAGGCTTCCCTAGCGGGCCCAGTGGAGCGGAAGGTGGAGTCTGCTCTCAAGCGTTCTTATGCGGCTTCTCATTTTGTGGTGCGTGCCAGCGCTTATGCGGCCTATGCCTCACAGGTCCGTCTGAAGCATTTGGAGAAGTTGTTTGTCTGTTTGCAGGATCAAGGGGACCCTACTCCTGTGTTGGCTCAGATGGAGGTCTTGGCACAATTCCTCTCGGATGTGACTTTTGATTCCTTGTGGGCCTTCTCATCGGCTGCCGGGGCGGCGGTGGCTGGTAGGAGGTCTCTCTGGACCAAACCTTGGCGTCTTGAGGCTGCTCAGAAGGCCTTGGTCCATAAGCTGCCTTTTGAGGGCCCCCGTCTCTTTGGGGACGATTTGAATGCGATGGTGCAGCGTTCTGCGGAGGAGAAGAAAATGTTGAAGCCTTTTCAGCCTGTGCCTAAGAAGAAGTCCTTTTTTCATAAGCAGGGATTTCAGGGGGCTTTGTCTTCTCAGGCCTTTCGTGGTCGGGCCCGTGGTCGGGGGGCCGCGTTCCATTAGAAATCCCGGCCTCAGCAGCAGCATCCCACTGGTGCGGGCCAGAAGTGACTATGCCGTTGTGGGGGCTCGGCTCTGTTTGTTTCTGGCCCGTTGGTCAGTTCTGATATCCGACCAGTGGGTCTTGTCTGTCATCAGGTTGGGTTACCAGATTCCCTTCCAGGGTCCTCCCCCTCTGGATTGCTTTCAAGTTACCCCGTTGTCAAGAGACCCCGCAAGGCGGTCTGCCATGTTGTCCGGCGTCGCCATGTTGTTGTCAAAGGGGGCTATTGTACCGGTTCCAGTGGAGGTGGTGGGCCTGGGGTTCTATTCCCATCTTTTTCTGGTCCCAAAGCCAGATGGTTCCTTCCGCCCGATTCTGAATCTCCGAACTTTGAACAAGTTGGTGCGGTTGGATCATTTTCGAATGGTCACCTTGCAGTCCGTCATTCCCCTCACCCAGGAGGGCGATTTTTTGGCTTCTCTGGACTTGGAAGACGCCTATTTTCACGTTCCAATCCATCCTGCCAGTCAGCGGTTCCTGAGGTTTGCTGTCCAGGGGATGCATTTCCAGTTTCAGGTTTTGCCGTTCGGCCTCTCCACTGCTCCCAGGACTTTTACCAAGGTATTGGCTCCTGCTTTGGGGGTTTTGCAGCATCAGGGTTTCTCCGTGTTTCCCTATATTGATGATTGTTTGGTCTCTGCTTCCTCCTTTCCTAAGGCTCTTCTGGCGGTGGAGGTTACGTTGACCTTGTTCCAGGATCTGGGGTTCAAGTTGAATCTGGCCAAGTCTCATCTGGATCCTGTTCAGAGACTTCAGTTCATCGGGGGTCTGTTCAACACCTCTCTGGGGGCGGTGTTTCTCCCTCCTGTTCGGATCCTTTCCCTGCAGACTCTGTTGCGGGATCTGTTGAGTCGCCCCTCTGCCCTGGCTCGTGTTTGGCTGCGGGTCCAGGGGTTGATGGCTGCCACCACTGCTGTGGTTCCTTGGGCTCGCCTGCATCTCAAGCCCTTGGTGACTCATCTGTTGGCTAGGTGGGACTCCTCCCGGGCGGATTACGAGACACTGGTTTCTCTATCTCCTGCTCTGGTTCAGGACTTGGACTGGTGGCTCTACACTCCCAATCTGGAGAAGGGGGTGCGGTTTTGTCTTCCTCCTCCCCTTTTGTTGACCATGGATGCCAGTCTTTGGGGTTGGGGGGCCACGTTGGGGTCCTTGGAGGCCAAGGGTCGGTGGTCTCGGAGGGACAGCGCCCGTTCCTCGAACTGGCGGGAGTTGGCAGCCATCTGAGAGGCGGTGCAGTTCTTTCAGGTTCATCTCCACGGGACGAATCTGTTGGTTCGTACCGACAATCAGGTGGCTCGTTGTTACTTGAACCGTCAGGGGGGGACCAAGTGCGCGTCTCTGAATCTGCTGGCCTCCATGATTTGTGCTTGGGCTGAATCTCACCTGTTGCCCTTGAGAGCTGTGTACATTCTGGGGCAGTTGAATTTTCATGCGGACGCTCTGAGCCGCAACCTTCCCTCCTCTGTTCTGTACCATCTCTCTGTTCCTCTGTTCCAGGACCTTTGTCTTCCGTTCGGGACTCCCTGGATCGATCTCTTTGCCTCCCCTCACAACGCTCTTCTCCCCCGGTTTTGTTCGGAGGTGATGGGTCCTCAGGCTTGGGCGGTGGATGCTCTTTCAATTCCCTGGCCTTCGGGCCTTCTGTATGCCTTCCCTCCTATTCCCCTCCTCCTGAGGGTGCTGCAGAAGATTCGGGGGGAAAGGGTGCCGGTCCTGTTGATTGCTCCCTTCTGGCCTCGCCGCCTTTGGTTTCCTCTCTTGTTGCGGCTGGCAGGGGGCCGGTTTGTCCGGCTTCCTTTGGTTCCGGCTCCGCTTCAGTTTCCGCTCCTGTCTCTGCCTTGTCTTCGTCGTTTGCAACTGACGTCCTGGCTCTTGAGCGGTTGACGTTGGAGTCTTTGGGCTGTTCTTCTGTGGTGGCCCGTGACATCCAGTTGTCGCGTCGGCCTTCGACCCTTAAATGCTATGGTCGACATTGGGGCTCTTTTGTCTCTTGGTGTTCTTCGCATGGTGTGGATCCTGTGCTTGGGGATCCTGCTTCTGTGCTGGATTTTCTCTTGGATGGTTTTTTGAAGGACCTTTCCCCTTCCACATTGTCTGCTCAATGGGCGGTGGTTCGTGCTTGTCGGGGTCCGGGGGCTTCCTTGGAGGTTGTTACCCCTTTGGTTAACCGGCTTCTTCGGAGCTTTAGGCTTCGTCGTCCGGTCTCCTGTGATCGTGCCTTCTTGGGATTTGCCTACTGTTTTGCGGGGTCTGCAGTTGCCCCCTTTTGAGCCCTTGTTGGAGGCGGACTTGTTGTGGTTGTCCGCTAAGGTGGCTTTTTTGCTGGCCATCACCTCCGCTCGTCGGTTGGGTGAGTTGGGTGCCTTGCTTATTTGTTTTCCTTATTTGCAGTTCCTGCAGGATAGGGTTGTTTTGCGGCTAGATCTGGCTTTTCTGCCTAAGGTTTCTTCCAAGTTCCATTTGCAGCAGGAGGTGATACTTCCTGCCTACGGAGGGGGGCTCCCTTGTTTCTTCTTCTTTGGATGTTCGAAGGGCTCTTCAGATTTACCTCCAGCGTTCGCTGGGGTTTCGGCTTTCTCCTGCCCTATTTGTCTCCTGTGGGGGTGTGGCTAAGGGGAAGAAGGTTTCCACTTCTACGATCAGTCGATGGTTGCGTTTGGTGGTCTGCCAGTCCTATAAGTCTGTGAGTCTGCCTCCTCCGTCTCAGGTGCAGGGTCGTTCGACATGTTCTGTGTCCGCTTCCTGGGCTGAGGCGGCGGGGGTCTCTATCCAAGAGATTTATAGAGCGGCCACTTGGCAGTCCCATCACACTTTTGTTCGTCATTATCGACTTGATGTTTTACATGCGTCTGTTGACAGTTTTGCTGTTGGCGTTCTGAACGCTGCTGTTGGTTGATCATTTGTTTGATTAAAGTTTTGTACTTTTTGCATGGATCCCTGGTGTCCTACGTTTTTTCTTCCTGGTTCTCTGCTTGTGAGTTCCTCACTTTGTAAGGACTGGGACGAGGAGGACCCATGAGGGGGTAATGTCTTGTTACTTACCGGTAATCTTCATTACCCCGATTAGGGTCCTCCTCGTCCCAGTCCTCTTCCCTCCCTCCCGCTGTGTTTGTGTCTGGGACTTGTTGATAACAGGCATGGCGGTGGGTGGGAGGGGCTTATGTGACTTTTGGCTTTGTGTTTCTGGCGTTTTGATTGGCTGGTTGGAGGCAGGACTGCCTCACTTTGTAGGGACTGGGACGACGAGGACCCTAATCGGGGTAATGAAGATTACCGGTAAGTAACAAGACATTATCTTTGGCTTTCCAGTTGTCTTGCTCCGCCTTTCAGATAATACAGAATCTCCCACACGGTAGCTCAAACACGGGGAAGCAGGAGACATAAAACACAACAACACCTAGAAAAGGGTTTTATTTTACAAAATGCAAAGACTCTCTTTTTAGAATAAGGCTTGGGGTTTATTTATGCAATGCTCTCTAACAGAAAGGCTTTCCCAGATGCCAAAATGAATCGCATTCAAATACACATAGAGATATATATTTATATGCATGCCATAATAACACACTTGATAAATGCAACAGTTAAATGCATGAATAATACTAATGAATAAACAAGCAGCAAATAATATGAGCTAAAACTCAAGCAAAAAAATATGGGACGTCCTGCAAGAGATAAGAAAGATATATACACTGAATTCTTCAAACGATTACTTTGGATGTGCACTCTGACTCATTTACACATCACAAAGAAAACACCTCAAATGATCAAAGCCACTGGCCACACATAACAATGGCAATAATCAAAACTCAACACTTCACCTGGTGCAAACACTGCATCTTAGCCCACTCCTGACCGGGGGATTCAACAGCCGGGGATAAGAGCCTCAGCAACCAGGGTTCCGCTGTACCGAAGTAGACACGTCCGTCCCCATTCGGATTCCAAAATCCCAGTTTCTAAGTCAACAACCCTCAGCTTTATAATCTCAAAACACACACTAGAAGGTTTGAGAGTCTTCCTACCCGCACAAGGAAACTTACTGGGACTGGCCAGCTTCCAAGCAAGCATTCCAGGGCAGAAAGGAGTTCCCACGTTACCTCTACATTCTCGCACGTTTCAGCCTTTATCTTGACGAAGCTCACGAAACCTTCCAGGGTACATTAAACAATCTCTCACAAAAACAATCCTTGAACGTGATTAAACCAAACAACTTGTGAGCCTGGCTGTGCGCACAGAAAACACCTCAAACAAGGCAGAGTCAGAATTCACGATGACATGAGGACGTGTCAAAGCCAATAGTAAGAAATTAATAATTCTTCCCAGTGTACAACACAGTGCACATTTGTGCACCACTACTTATAGTATCACATACTTCATCTCTCAATGTACAACACAGTGCACATTTGTGCACCACTGCTCATAACACTGCACTTTGAGACCAAAAAGTACATTCCACACCTCTCTCTCTCTCTCATGCTTTCAAATACACATCCCACACGTTCTGTTCTTGGCAAGGCTGTCCTACTCCGTGACAGCTCCCACTGAAAGACTGCAAGATTGCAAGAAAGAAACCTTTAAGAGAAACCAGGCATATGCAGTACGTCGTACATTCAGGCTAAGATAAAATAACACACCAAAGTCAATTAAAATAATGTTAGTCAAAGGTCATCACAGGGTGTCAGACCACAAGAGTGCCTCTCGCACTACACCAGTTTGAGGCTGTACAGAACATATTTGTGACTGGCAAACTACTTGATTCATATTTGGCCACCAGCCACTGGAGCAACGGCATTGTGAGGTGATTTGTAATGTCTGTTATATTTCCAAAATAAAGCAGAATGCACAATTGTGTACATTTTGGTAGCTTGTCTGACCGATATCCTGCTAGTAGAGTCCACTACTTAGTTTTTGTGGTATTTGAATAATATGAGGCATGATGCTGTTTCGACCTTTACCACCACTTCAGGTCGCCACAATGTCAGAGGCAGGTGTGATGTCTAGGTGCTGAATGATCTACTATGACACAATCTCTGCCTTTGCAGTCATTTTGAACTTTTGTTTTTACCACACTATCGTGGACAGTAAATTATGAAAAACAGTGATGCCATATGTGCCAAATGAAAAGTAACCAAACCATAGACAGGACCTGACAGTATCTTTATATATTTGATGTCGTCACTTACAACTTATTTTTTGTTCTCACTTACAGACAGATTTAGATGTCTGTCGCGAAGACCTATTGTGAATGATACAGTAAAATGGCCATGGGGCAGTCCCTTTTTCACGATTGTACGATTTTCCTGTCTGTTGTGCTTCCCTGATCATAATTTGATGGCCTTCCCACCTATTCTTGTGTTTGTCCCTCCAGAGAGTATTTCTGGCTCAGTGTGTTTTGATTAGTTGACATATATCCTTCCACTGCTGATGTAACACCTTAAGTTGCATTGTATGTAAAGGCCATTTATTCTCCATCTCTGCTCCCCATATTCCCCCACCCCTTCTCTTTATTAAGCTCTCCCACCCTCCTATCTTTATTAAAACCACCTTCGCTGCAGATGCTTGCCCCACTTCCTCCTCGTTCTTTGAGCATCACCAGATGCGAATGGATTTTTAACCATTCTAAGCTGGCTACACATGCACACTCAGTGGGTATGTTGCAATCTCGTTTATTATATTTAAAGAAATCCAATTCAAAGATGTTCACCACGGATGATGAGCATGCATCCACAGCAGCCATTTTTGAATGGCTTTTTTTAAAGTATAAGAAAAGCCATTCTTAGATGTCTGTTGTAGATACATGTGCATATTAGATTGGGGTTCCTTAAATATAGCAAAATAGATTCAAAGATGGCCATTGTGGATGTGCATTCATACGCAGCAGCCATCTTTGAATGCGCTTATCTACGGTGGCTATGTTTGAGTGGTTTTCTTAAAATTATAAGTATAGTTATTTAAAAATGGCCACCACGGATTCATGCACGTCCACGGTGGACAGTTGTTAATGTGTTTTTTTTAAGGAATAAGGAAATTCATTGAGATATAGCTGCTTCGGATGCACGCACGTTTGCGGCAGCCATCTAGAAGGGAATAAATGGATTTGCAAATAGGTTTCACTAGCGAGACCCATTGGCTTTGGCAATGCTTGTTTACTTTTGTTGAAATAATTTAGTTACATTGAAACACTATCTGTAAGTATAGAAACTTCCTGCCCTCAGGACCGGTAGAAAGTTTTTCATTTATTTCAAGCACTATCGTAGTTTTAAAAACAACTTAAAAGTGTCCTTATCTTGCATGTGTACTTAGCCATCTTTCCCCATCACACGTAATTGCCAAATCCAGGATTGGCTGATTAGACGCATGCATATCACGAGTTAGTCCCAACAAAGAGGCACGCCCACAAAGCTTTTTTACTCCCTCTAGAAATCCTGGTGGAGTTAGTTGTGAGATTAAGGGCTTTTGGCAGAGAAAACAGAGTGGAGCTAGATCCCTTTACTCCAGCATGATTTCCTGTTTCTAAGTGTGAGATTAAAAAAAGTCACCGAGCCCATGGACTTCCTGAGCAAGATGAAGCAGTTCTCTAACAAGACGGTGTTGCTTAATTGTATTCTTCTTAATATTTCAAATCTCTCAGTTAATCCAGGTATGGATCTCTTTGCAACCAGGGAGATCTCGTTGGCTATAGAATTTGACTAATTCTTGAACCTTTGCAATAATTTGACACAGAACTGAGCCCTAAGATTATATTCCCTCCAGTGTCAGAAAAAATGAGATTGCAGAACCCCTGTGACTTTAATCACACAATACTGGTCTTTCAAAGTCTGGTATATTTTGTGCATAAATCTAAAAGTAGGGATGGACCTCTTTACCACCTCAAATTTGAGCATGTTCGAATAACACGCTGAACTGCAAGCAACTAAACTATACTCGATTTAACATGAAGCTGCCCAGTTCCCAATTTCAGTGTTGCAGCTCGTGTGACCACAGATTTTGTTCTCGGAGTACTATCATGGTATCGGCAAGAGAGTTTGTAGTGACTACACCATAGTAAGAAACGTAATTATTTATAATGTTGGCACTGTCTTTAACTTGCCCAAAGGCAAAAAGTAATTGGTGAGCACATTTTTACTTTTAAAGCTATGAGCCAGTAATTTGCCTTGCTGAGATTTGGCAATGCCATGGCAAGGTATGCCGTTCAGCCCAGTATTGTGGAAGCATTATTAATCTGTCTCCATCTTGGCTCTTGGTGTTTCCACTGCATGTTGGTTGTGCTTTAGAGATCTCTAACTTAAGTTTTTGACACCCATATTCAACCTTTATTTGTCTCAAGATTTCTTGTTTAAATGTATTGACATAAATAATCCATATGCTGTCTTTCAATGTGTGGTCTGGTTTCATTAAAGGCTGGAGTTTGAAGGTTTAGATTTTTTTTTGTATTTTAAAGAGCCAACATCTGATGTAAAAAGGTGGTAAAAGTTTTAAGTAGAATAGGTTTTCTTTTTGATATTTGAGCTTATCTTTATGTACTGGATTCAGTTTTCTTCTGGCATTGCCCACAACTAGATCAGTTATCCCGTAGGTGCCACATTGTTACTTTATGTCACATTGGTACTTTATGTTGATATGAAATCTGCAGATAATAATAAAAATATTAATAAATTGGTTTAATATACTGAGGTTTATGACCTCTCTAGGCACTCTAAGTAACAGGTGCCACTGTTAAACAATGCCACTCAAGTGAACAACTCAGAAGGAAAAAAGACTGAATTTGCCTTTCTGGTATTTGACCTCTTGACTTGCAAAGTGCACCAAACAGCATACCAGAAGTCAAATCGAATGCTTTACTTGCTGAGCAGTTTCGTTATCTTCAGAGCAGTTTTTGTAATTTCTCTTTTTTCTGATCAATTTTTTAAGACATTTGTGGAAACTGTTTTCAGCAATGAAAAAGCCCCAGTTTAAGTATATTCATTAGTTTTGAGTACAGAGCAGAGAAGTTAGGATTGGTTTCTTACACCAAGTCAGAAAAGAGAGCATCCTTAAAGTCTAGACACAACCATAAGAGATGGTATTTCTTCTCTGTGGTGTGCAAGTTAAATGAAAGGATTTTTTTTTTTTCTTGAGGTGGATCTTATAAGCAAAAACACAGGTGTGTCCTTAAATTGATCATTATGAGAATCAAGCTATGGTAGAACAAAGCTCCTTATACAGACTTAAGAGACACACTACTCTTTAACAAATACTTTTTTTTTAAATGCTCTTAAGAATAGTCACTTTTTACATGCTTAGAGATCTCTGAAAAAATTCCATGCAATCTCTCTGACATGTTTAATGTCTGTGCTAGTTGTGTCTCCAACCGAACAGTGACCACCATCTCTGGTGAAAAAAGAAAGGGAAGACACAGAGACAGAACAAAAGGTGAAAAATAGGGATAGAGGGGGTATGCAGGAGATACCAGGAAGAGAGATGGACTGGGAGAGACAGACCGAGACAAGGGAGGAAACAGGCAAAGGAAAAGAGAGACAGTAACTAATAAGATAAAAGGATGATAGGAAGATAGAGGGAGTAGAGGAGTGAATCAGTTCAATAGAAACCGATGGGTAAATCAAAAGTGAATTTGAGGGAAAGTGGGGGGAAAAGAGTCACAGGCAGGTAGATTAGGGGAGCATGCAGAGACAAAGGGTGGACAGAAGGAGAGGAGAGCACCAGCTAATGGAGTGACAAGAAAGACAAAGAAAGGAAACTAGAGACGGACAGGGATGTGTATATGCAAAGATTATAGAGAGGTAGGAAACAGCTAAAAGAATGACAAAGAGACTGGGGGGCACCTAAGCCCTACTTGTCCAGTCTTCTTTCCAGTCCTGCACTCACTGCCTCAATTTGCAATTACTCTGCTTCCTCCTACAATTGCTCTTGATTGCTACCTCTATCACTGGCATCTCCACTGCATGGTCCATCTCCTCTCTCTTCCGATGTCACCTCCAGCTCCTCAGCTGACCCCCTCACTTCAATCCACAGTTCTCTAGAGGAACACTACTCCAGTTGCCCAGTGTTCCCCTCTCGTTCCAGACACACTAAGCACCTTAATCCTTGTTCCTTGTGTACACCTTTAAGCTCTCCCTACCAACACCAGCAGCATTTTTTGAGGCACCTACATCACACAAACCTTTCATCTCTTGAAACGAATGGCACTGTCTAATACTCTTGCACTCTCAGTCATCAGGAGTTTCATATGTGAGGACCCATTAAGTTCCCTGTGCCCTCCTACACTCCTACAGGTGACATGCCGCTTCATCTGGCACTCCCAGTTTTCAGAGGGGTGAGACCCTACAAGGGAACTTAATATATCCACCTTGTGGTCGTTCTTGCCACCACTAGGCCAGTGCTGCCCTATATGCTGGGATTCAAGGTAGCATCCACTGCCTGCCTGTGCCAGCAACGGGCTGTCCTTCAAGCCTGACAAGATAGCCCATGGGCTTGCTCCTTCTGTTGACCTACTTTGTAACTCGCCCTCACCATTGCTCACTAGTTACACCACTATTCACAGCCACCAGCAATCGTACTCAGTCCTCCTATTCCTTACCACGGCCAGTCCAGTCCCTGTGAGCCCCACCCCATCCTGTTGCTTCCACCTTGCCCCCAGAGCAATTCTAGACCTTGGTGTGCCTCACACTGCACAGTCCCCCAACTTCATCATCCTCGTCAGACACAGCAAAACCGTACACAGTACCCTTATTCCAGAGTAAAAAGATCATGCACCAGAGTGTCGTAAAGTACTAAATCATTTTCTGTATTTCTGAAAATTGTCTTTGTATTAAATAGTTTGAAAAGGATTGTTTTCTTTTGTATGAATCTAAAACATTCTTTCAACTGCATATGGCTGTCCTTTATTGCATGAAAAGTGTCTTTCAGATATATGTACATAAGTGGATCGCCTCCTTCCTCAGAGGACCACGCAGAGCATCCGATTGCCTGCCTTCACCGCCGCACCCAAGACATCATTTGCGGTGTACCTCAAGGATCATCCCTCAGCCCCACCCTGTTCAACATCTACACGATCTCCCTTGCAGCCGTCGTCAGATCCCACGGACGCAACATAATCTCCTACGTAGACGACACTCAACTGATCCTCTCACTCACTGAGGACCCCTCCAACACCAAAACCACCTTCTGCAACGCCATTACCAACGTAGCCAAATGCATGAGAGACAACTACCTCCAACTCAACTCTGACAAAACTGAAGTGCTGGACTTCGGAAATAACTCCTCCGCATGGGACCACAGCTGGTGGCCTGCAGAACTCAGACCGACACCCACACTGACCGACTATGCACGCAACCTCGCCATCATCCTCGTCAGTCAACTGACCCTGAAACGACAAGTCAATGCAATCTCTTCCTCCTGCTTCCACATACTTTGCATTCTCCACAGAATCTTTAGATTGATTCCAGCAAACACCACAAACACTGTTTCTCAGGCCCTTGTCACCAGACGCCTCGACTATGGCACCGCCCTCTACACTGGTATCCCCACCCAGCTCCTCAGAAGACTCCAGACCATACAGAACGCCGCAGCCAGACTCACTCTGGACCTCCCCAAACGAACACACGTCACCCCCCACCTTAGAGACCTCCACTGGCTCCACATCTGGAAGAGATGCAAGTTCAAGATCCTCACACACGCCTACAAAGCCCTCCACAATCTAGGACCTGCCTACGTCAACCATCGACTAAGCTTCCACCAACCCTCCAGACACATGCGCTCCTCCTCAATTGCACACACCCCTGCATCCATCATAGCTGCAGCAGTGCCACTCCTTTTCTTACATTGCTGCCAAGACCTGGAACGACCTTCCCCTCTAGCTCCGTATGGTTCCCTCGCTAGTAGACTTCAGAAAGGGACCCAAGACCTGGCTCTTCGACACAGGAACAGCTCCCAGATACCCCCAGGTGTGACAGTGTGTGATTTACAAATGCTTGATTGATTGATTAATCCTCCAACATTGCAACTTCAAAATCATTCCACCTGTATCCTCTCTGATGTTCTGCAAACTGCCAGTTTTACCAATATGCTGCGTCACTTATTGATATCACAGCCTAGACTAGAGAGTAGATCACAGCTTCTAGAACCCATTGAATATACTAAGAGAACAATTCCTTCCTAGCTTCAGAGAGCAGTTGCCAAGTAATGACTTGCTATACTTTTTTTTATGAAGGACCAGCTTTTAACATGAAAGCTCTCCGAATGTCTGCAAATAACCTTATCTACCCTAGGCATAGACATTTCTTTTTATTGTCTGTTGAATAATAAAATTGAGGTGGGATCTAAATTATAGTTTCCCTGGGAATGCTATACTTTTTCAAAAAATAGTTTTTTTCCCATTCTTTTGTAATTTGGGAGCTTCAAAGATAAGTTTTGTCTTGGATGTCTCATACAGAGTACCTCAGTTTGTAAAGTTTTGTTTTGAATACAGTTTCTCCCTAAGTAGAAGCCAAATGTACAGGTGTGGTTCAGGATTCGCAGTGTGTAAGGACTTAAGCTGCACCTTACAGATCAAGCTCAACAAGTTGGGGTGCTTCCTGTTGAGAGATAACATTGCTGATCAAGGCAGGCTGGACGGCTTATTTGAAGCATGGCTACACTTAATTAGGATGTGAATGGTCCCCTTCTGGTTCTCTCAGGATGAAATTAAATCCGCAATAAATTACGCAAAACCTTCTTAGCCATGGTCAACCACTGATCAAAACTTGTACAGGCTTCTACCATCTCAGACTTTGAATCAGTTTTTTCAAACCTTGCTATTTTCCAAAATTGTGTTGTGCCTGCCATGATTGCCAAGTGCACATAGATCTTTCCAGCTCAGATCCCTCATCAAATATTCTTCAATTATCCTGCACACCTAGCCATAACCAGGTACTGGATTTAGTATAGCACAAAAAGAGCAAGTGTTTTGGAAAAGCAAAACAGACCCCCTGATGCCAGTGGAACCATTGCTCTCCTGGTTGCCTGGCATGTGTTTTCAACATTGCAGCTATCTGTGAATCGGGCTGAGGTGCTGAGCCTGTCTGCTGTTTTGCACCACTAGAACGTAGACTGCAGGCAGGGTTGGCAAAGAAGGTATTGGTGCTGTAGGCTGAAGCTCCACCCTTATACTGTTGCGAAACAAACACCTTGGACTTTGGGAGAAGGGTCTCAGGGCAGAGGTGGTGAAGTGAACTGGTCAGGTAGGAGTGACTCTGCATTGAGTCCAGGTGGGTTAACTGGGGGAAGAGGCGCCAGCTGGAGGGCCTAACGAGGCTTGGGGGTTATCTTTCCTTGGCTTTTCTCTTTCTGCCTGCAGTTGTGCCAAAAGGAGTCAGTCCAGAGTTGGACCCAAAGATGGGGCTGGCTGTCTAATGTCATATGATTAACTATAATTGAGCTGTGTGTCCTTTGTGGCACTTCCTATTGAGGTAGGGGCTGGCTGGACTTCACCTCTGCTCCTGTGGCTTTGGGTTCAAGACTCACATAGCTGCAGTTTAGCTTTCTACCCTTTCTGTGTGACTTACTTATTTGCAACCTTCTGGGGAGCTTTTATGCTCCATAGTTGAAATGAATCGTCGTCAAAGAAAAGCCAAGCAGAACTACGCAACATAATAAAATGGTGCAATTTCCTATGATTGTGGGCATGGAAAGTCAGGGGACACGGCGCTCAGTTTGAGGAATATTGAAGTAGGACTGAGCAACAGCCTTGATTTTGGTGGGAGCTATAATGATGTGTGCATCTTTAGAAATAAATCTAGACTTGGTGTCTATCAAAATGTAACTTCTCAGAGTTGACCCGCACAACGTTGTGGCCCTCACTAAGATCACTGAAGAAGCAGTTGAAACTATATCTGTCAATGTAAGCAAAATGTGAACCACTCTAGTTGTTCTCCTTGAGGCAACACGTATACTTAAAACTTAGGTGGAGTATGTGAAAGGTAGAGCCTGCAGAAATGATCTTAGCTGTTTGGGCTTCCCTTACCGTGCTGGGCCCCTATCAAATGAGCTCTTTTTGAAAAATTGTTCCTTGAAATATTGCAACCACCTGTTCAAGTTGTTCTTGGTCGATAGGGCGCACAGGGCACTTTGTCTGTCTCCCAAATTGGCAGCTCCTTCACTGGTGATCATTGCCAGGATCTTGACCTTTTGGAATTGAGACGCTACACTTCAGCCAGTGAGACGTAATACCTCAACACATTACGAGGGCATGAAGATAATGATGTCCTATAAGTGTATGCAACAGGTTCAGAAATAGAGGAAATCTCTCAAAGTTGTAAAGTGAAAGCTCAAAGATCACGACATGAAATACATGCTTTTCTTCCACTCAACATCAAAGGTCATTCACTCTGGTAAAATACAAATCTTTGGCATTCTTGTGACAATGTGGGACTAGCTGGAGCACCTGGAGTGACCTGGGATAGTGGGGAGGAGTGTTATTTGGGTCGCAGAGACGCCGTCAGAGGCCCTGAATGTCTGGGAGAACTATCCTGCAGGAAAGCGTGGTGGAATCTGTCCACTCTAGCTCATCAGCGGACATCATTCCACTTCAGCTGAAAAGATCCATGTGACAGAAGTAGTTGAGATGAATACTGAACTATGTTGAAAGTATTACCATGTTTGTATGCTCTTGGAGGAACATTATGGAATTCAATATTGTGTTTGTGTCTGTAGGAAAGAAGGATCTGCTTTCATGGTTACCCCACTTTCTGCTGGTGTCATCCTGTTTTCTGACTAGTCTGACTGGGGTCCTGCTATTCAGGACCCCAGTATCTGTGCTTCCTCCCTAAATTGGACCATGGTGAGTACTTGGGTACCCCCAGATTGACTACTGGTGTACCCTTGTAAGTCTCTAGTATATGGTATTAAAGTACCCAGGGCATAGGTACACCAGGGGTCCCCCATGGGCTGAAGCATGTATTATGCCACACATGGGAGACCACTCAAAGTATGACTACAGGTCTGCCATTGCAGCCTGTGTAAGCTGGTGCTAGCACCACTTACGACATATATACGTTTTCTTATATCTGAGGTCACTACACTTAAAACCTATAAGTCACCCCTAAGGCAGGCCTTTCAATCCTGAAGGCAGGGTGCTTGGTTATAAGAGTGAGGGTGTCACTGCATGAGCAGGACACCCCTACAAAACGCCGGAGTCCATTCTCCAGGCGTTGTAAGTGCATCAGCCATTACAATACATAATGTGTCATTACGCAATGGCTAGCTTTAAACTGGCTGTAACGAACCCTGACATGTTTGGTATCAAACAAGTTGGAATCATACCTCCAACACCGTAAACGGTGTTGGAGGTATGATTCCATCCACTGTGGGGCTCCTCCGGGAAGCCCTCTGTACTCCTGGTACCAGTCTTCCATAGTCTGACAGCAAGCTACGGCTGCTGCGGACCACGGACACGATTCTGCCCTCCTGCTGCTGAGCCAAGCTCAAGCAGAGGAAGGTAGGACAATAGTTTCCTGTCACAGGAAGGTGTGACCACCTCGCAGACAGGACTTAGTGTATTGGGCCAGGGTGGGGGCGCTTGCCAGTGCCAGTAGACTGCTTTGAAGGGCACATTTGGTGCTTTCCTTGCATACTCCAGTTGGAACCAATTCAGGGAGTCGTTGGCACCCGCTCTTCTGCGTCATCTGTGCCTGTGCTCCATACAGGTTCTTCTCCAGGCCTGTGGACATCCAAGACACCCAAAGGAATCTCCCTTGGAGTGAAGGAGTCTGTCCTAGTTTAGGCCCATCTATGTATCCCTGAACCCTTCAAGCACAGATACTCGTAGGATAATTTGGTCGCTTTAAGTCTTTTTAATTTTTTATTTATGATGCCAAAATAAGGGTAGAAGCTTTTGTCAGCTATATAACAGGTGGCTAGTTGGTGTCGTCCGATTCCTCAAGTGTTTTCCTTTTCGTCTGACCCAGGGGTGCAGTCCTAAGATGGGGAGACGGGACGCCGAGGGAAAGAAATAAAGAAAAAAGAAAACAAGGTTCAGGCTACTGGCCTTTTGAAAACTACAGGGGTTTGGGGTTTTGTGCATGCCTCCACCAGTGCCCTAACAGTGCAGTGCCTAGTGTGGGACTAAGTGACTAGTTTGGTGTGCCTCGCAGCCCAGCCCACCAACCCTTTATTGAAAATAAACGTGCATCTGGCACTTGTCTGTATCCATGACCCTCCTGGGCCGTGGTGAGGGGAGAACCAGCCTCCTTGCTTCCCTCGGGAGAACCGGTCTCGGGCGCAATGCTCTGAAAGCGTCTGTCAGGGTCTCAGTTCGCCTCCTGCTCTGGTAGCTCCTCTGCCGTCGCCTGCGAATCCGTGTTCCTCTTCTCTTCTTCTCCGGTCTCCTCACCGTCACTCCTCGTGGTCCTTTCGCGCCGTTGCTCTTCTTCTCCCCCGTGCTCCGAATTCCGAACACCTGTGCTCTCTTCCACTGTTCATTTTCTACCCTCGTCAATTGCCACGACACGTTCACTATCTGCCTGATAAGCTAAAACGTCTTCCTCACTTCCTGGTTGGCGTAGGACCGCTGCCATCTTGGAATCCTCGCACTCGGCGGAATCGGCGAACTCATCACAGAGTCACTCCCCTGCATCTGCAGGCACCGCAACAAAACTGACCAGTCTGCTGTTCCTGAACTCCCATGGACTCCGAAAGGTTCAGCAACACAGGTGGTGGTTCTGCAACTCCCTTGAGGCCTGCCCTGTCTTCACAAGTTTGAAGCCAGTATCCCTTGTCGGAACTGCTGGAGCAGTACTCCTGTGCACCGCGTTGACTTGCCACTGCCAAGGCTTGTTGACTCTCTTCTCAAGAGATCTTTGGGCTCCAAGAAGCTACAACCTCCAGCATCTCTTGCTACCAAGATCTTCGTCCTCACCGCATCCTCTGCACTGTGGGCCTGCATCATTGGTGAGCCCCTCAAGGTCCTCTTGCTGCTCCTGGGCCTTCGGCCTGTGGGTCCTCTTGAGGGTCTTCTTTGGATCCTATGGGCTTTCCTGTTTGCTTGGGGCCACGTTGACTTACCTGCACATGGTTAGTCCCTTGGACCTTGCTGGTCCCGACACTGCACCTTTTTCGTCTGCTATGTTTGTTGCCACTGCCAAGGCTTGTTGGTGCTCCCGCTGGACACCGACCCCCCCTGGCTCTTGACATCCGACGTGGGACAACTCGTGAACGGCTCCTGGTCTTCCACAGCATCGCCTGGTCTGCACAGCTACAACGCCAAGGTCATCTTCAACTCTCCTGCATCTTCCGACATCGGTGGGCATTAGTCTTCCGTGCCTCCTGGTCACTCCTGAGTGGCATAGACTCTGTCCCCTCTGCTTGCCGGTACCTCTCATCCTAAATCCACCCTTGGATTCCACCGGACTCTTTCAGCTTCTTCGCTAGCGACATCTTTACTGAAGGTTCTCCATTGTGGTCTACGGCGGTTTCCGACGTCACTTCACACCTATGCACCCGGCTTCCCTGGTGTAGGTATCCTGGTTCCCGGGGTATCCACGGGTGGGGTGACTCTCCAGCCTTCCATCTTCCACGGGGTTTCTTCAGGGTCCTCTGGGAAGGGTCCTTTTTCTTGAAAACTGCAACTGCGACTTCCCCATTGACTTGTATTGAGCACGCGGTCGTGTTTCCACTGTGCACACGGCCTCCGTGGGTTTCCTGGGTACTTACCTTGGGTGGTTCCTTAGGTCCTCGGCTCTTCTAAGTCTTCTGGGGCAGTCTCGACTAAGGTCGTGGGTTGCATTCCACTTTCTTAGTGTATGGTTTGGTTTCCCCCTGGCGACTACTGTGATTTGTGCTACTTACGTGTTCTATTACTGAAGTATTTTGTGTATTGTGATTATATCTCTGGGGAGGAGAAATTGCATTGTGTTAGTGAGTTTTTATAGTAAATACATATTTTTATAACTACACTGGGTGGTTCTTTTTCACGTAACCTACACTACATGATTAGTACTGGTAAAACAAGCTGCTTCACACTCCTTCTGGACTAAGCCTGAAGGCTGCTTGCTACAGCTACCACTTAGAGAGCTTTCTAAGGTGGTCTAAGACCACTAAAATCACCATAAGAGTTGTCTGGATTAGTGCAGGGTGCTCCACTTACATAAGTGAGCACCATATACTAAGCCATCCTCCTACAGTGTCCCTAAAGGGAATGGATAACCCTTTGCTCTATACTACCCTTCTGAGATATACAGTTCTTAGTCCTGGCCTGGTTGTACCTCATCTTAGAGGGCAGTCACACTGTGATCTGTGGCACCCTGCACCTATTTGTCTCAGTTGGTTTGGAATGTGTTGTTTCTTTTTGGAATGTGGTGAACTTAGGGTAGAGAGGTTTTCTTTTTTATAGCATACCTTGTTTATGCTTGAGCGATGTTTGTTAGTAGTTCTTTTTTATTGCCCGCCAGGGGTTTACACAATCATTTGTAGTTAAGAATAATTTACTATTAAGCATGAACACTTCCCTGGTGGGCACAATAGTGTTATTGATGCAATATGATCCCAAAGATATTCCGCTGATTGGGCCATGTCTAGAATATCATCAATGGCCTTGTCTTAGAATATAAGATGATTAAATAAGTTCCCTATTAGATATGGAGTGTTTCCTATCTTAAGAGCCAGAGAATAAAAATAGCTTATAATTCCTACTATTCTTCACATGCCAGACTGGTTCTAATTTGGATCACCTCTGATGCTCTCTTTAGGGTATCTACAGTGCTTGAAGACCAACAGGATAGATATGACTGAAGAACTGAGTGGCAGCACAGTGGGTTCATAAATGTGCCTTTCCCCAATGTGATAGATCCCCCAGTCCTTCCAAGAGATACCAGAGGTAGTTCGCCCTGATATGTGTGAGGGATTTTAGTTATATCCTGTAAATCCAGCTTAATCGCAATCTTGTTGGGGCTCATTATGGTAGAATAATAGTGACTAGATCATTGAAAACAATAATGTCTCTACATATGTAGATGATGCACTACCTGTGTGTCTTATTAAAACATGTCCAGATGAAAAATGCAAATTCTTGTGTAGCATTCCTGGATAATCTGATAGAGAGGTCCACAACTCTACATCTCAAAGCACAATTTTCTAGGACCCAACCAGTTCAGTGTCACACCTTGATGCAGCAAGAAAACATTGTGCTTTTTTAGATGATTGTGAGATCTGCCTGATGATACTGCTTTCTTATCCTAGCTTTTGATACAGGATTGTCAGGTTCTTCTGTGCTTTACTTACACCAGCGGTTCTTAACCTGAGGCCTGAGTCTCCCTGGAGATCCACGATGCCTACTCAGGGGTTGGTCCTCGACTGTTTAGAAGAATAAATAAATATTAGTAGATTTTAAAAAGTGTGTACATGTGTGTGCATATATTTATATATGTTCGTGGGAGCAGCATTCAAGTACAGCAAACAGAATCTAGAATGGACAAAATCTAGTATGGATGAATGGTGGCCTTAATTGAAGCACTGGTATGCACCGGCAAAAAGAATGAATGCATTAGGGGCAACAAAAACAATTGATATGCTAGAGTCTAGCATATCGCTTTGTCTTTTAGAAATAAAACTAAAGTTTGAACTGCTCCAACCTTCCAATCAAAATTTCTATTTTTTATTATTTCTTGTTTCTGAATTAAATACAGATATTTCATATTTGTGTATTTGTTTGATGTATACTTTAGTCTGTATTTTTGCATATTGTTTTGAGGTTCAAATCATAGAAAATGCTTAGACTGGGTCTCCTGCTGTCAGTAATGATTCCGTGGGGATCCATAGAATTCAAAAGGTTAAAAGGTCATTAGCAGCCAATGCATGAAAGGGTTTGCTTTATTTCTACCTGGACAGTGTCAAGTTGTAAAGACTGAATCATCAATATCAGCCATGTCTTCCTTCATTGCAGAAACTTTATGTTCATTTCTCTCACCCACGTTTTCCAGCTTTTATGTGGTGATACGGGTATTCCATACTTACTTATGCCTACTACGCCTCCTGGGGTATAGGCCATCAGCTAGGACTCTCCAGCCACCCCCATCCTGGGCTTCCCTTTCAATCTGACTCCAGGTGTAACTCAGCTCCTTGCAGTCAGCCTTGAGGCCTCGGTGCCAGGTGTTTCTTGCCCTCCCTCTTTTCCTTTTCCCTTGAGGTTTCCAGGTCAGAGTTTGACTGGGCTTGGAAAGGGTCTGACCTATCCAGTCCCAGCGTCTTTTCAGGATTTCTTCATGAGCAGGGAGTTGGAAAGTTTGCTGCCATAGGTCGTTGTGCTGATGGTATTTGGCCAGCATATTTGAAGGATTTTCTTTGTTGAAGGTCTGTACTTTGTTGATGGTGGTCACCGTTGTCCTCCAAATTTCTGTTCCATTTAGAAGCGCTGATTTTACTTTGGTGTTAAAAAGTTAGATCTTGATGTACAGCGTTAGGTCCTTGGAGCTCCAGATCTTCTTTAGCTGAATGAAGACAGCCCTTGCTTTGCTGATTCTTGCATTGACTTCAGCATTTGTGCCGCCCTGCTTGTCTGTGACACTGCCCATGTAGGTGAAGGCTTCACCCTCTTCCAGTGCATCGCCTGCAAGAGTGACTGCAGTTGAGCTGGCCATGTTAGCCTTCAGAATCTTGTTTTTTCCCAGTGGATGTTGAGGCCAAGTTGTGCTGATGTGGCTGCTACATTGTCGGTCTTCTCTTGCATCTGCAGATGGGTATGGGAGAGTAGGGCCAGGTCGTCGGCAAAGTCCAGGTCAATCAAGCTGCATCCAAGGTGTCCATTGAATCCCATTTCTTCTCCTTGCTGTGGATGTCTTCATGATCCAGTCTATGGCCAACTGGAAGAGAAAAGGCGAGAGCAAATAACCCTGGCGGACTCTGGTTCTCACTTGGAAGGCTTCCTTGAATTGTCCTCCATGAACTATCTTGCATGCCATTCCCTCGTAAGGCTTCCTGACGACTCTTACGAGCTTATCTGGCACACCATAGTTGCTGGGGAGTTTCCAAAGGGTCTCTCTGTCCATGCTGTTGAATGCCTTCTCATAGACAATGAAGGTAACATAGAGGGGGGGAGTTCCATTCCAGTGAATACTGATTGATGATGCGCAGTGTTGCAATCTGGTCTGTGCAGGATCTATCTTCGTGGAAGCCGGCTTGCTAGTCTCACAACTGAGCGTTGACTTGTTCCTTCATTCTTTCTAGGATGAGTCTGTTGAACACTTTGCTTGGTGTTGATAGAAGAGTTATCGCTCTGTAGTTTGTGCAGTTACTCGGGTCACCTTTCTTGGGGATCTTGATGGACTATCCCTCCTTCCAGTCTGATGGCACCCTTTGCTCTTCCCAGATCCTTCCAAACATGGGGTAGAGCATGTCTACTGAAGTTTCAATGTCTGCCTTCAGTGTGTCTGTAGGAATGTTGTCAGGCCCTGCTGCCTTCCCACTTCTCAGATGTTTGATGGCCTGACGTATTTCTTCCTTGGTTGGTGTGCTGCAGTCGATTTGTAAGTCCTTCTCAGCTGGCTGTCTGTCTGGTGGAGACTGCGGCACAGGCTGGGTCAGCAGTTCTTCAAAGTGCTTCACTCAGCTTAGTTGTTGGCCTTTGTTACCATGATTGTCTTCCGAGCTTTGTCTGTAACAGGTCTTTTGG
This sequence comes from Calotriton arnoldi, assembly GCA_963921515.1. Lineage (NCBI taxonomy): Eukaryota > Metazoa > Chordata > Amphibia > Caudata > Salamandridae > Calotriton > Calotriton arnoldi. The sequence goes on along the minus strand of CAWUFW010002271.1, from coordinate 787,966 downwards.
GCTTGCTATATCTGCCGTAGAGTTTCCTTGTTATGTCGTAGAGTTTTTTGAAGTTTCTATGGCTTGCTGTTTTATGGGTTTCTGTGGCAAGAACATTGATGAATCTTCACTTGTCTGCTCTAAAGCTTCTCTTTGCTTTCTTGTTGGTTTTTGTGCATTCGCTTTGAGCTTTCTCTTTTTCTGCACTTGTTCGTTTCAATCCATAGTTTCTTCAGCTTTAGGCAAGGTGATGGTCTGACGCCACGTCCACTCTTCTGATCACTCTCACATCCTGCAGGGACCTCCGAAACTTCTTGGCAATGCAGACATGGTCGATCTGATTCTCTATTGAATGGTCTGGTGACACCCACTTTGCTTTGTGTATTCTATTGTCTGGTAATACACTTTCCGCCCATCACCAGACTGTTCAGAGCACACAGATCTGAACGCCTTTCATCATTCTCATTCATGTTGCCAAGGCAATGGATGCCCTTGACTTCTTCTTATGCAGTGTTATCATTTCCAGTCTTGGCATTGAGGTCCCCCATCAGTATGATAATGTGTCTCTAAAGGCATTTCTCCAGGATGGACTGAAGTCTGTTGTAAAACTGTACTTTTTCTCTTCTTTGCTGTCATTTGTAGGTGCATAGTACTAGATAACATTCATATAGACCCTTTCTTTCTTTGTGCATGAGGTCGCTGTGATGATTCTGGGACTGTGGGCTTCCCATCCAATCAGAGCTCTGTTAGCTGCTTGCATTAGCATCAGTGCTACTCCTTGAGTGTGTGGGGCATTCTCTTCCTCGTGTCCAGAATATGGCAGCATTCCTTCTGGAACCAGTATTTTCTGTCTGGACTGTGCCCATCTGGTCTCGCTGATGCCCAGCAGGACAAGGTTGTATTTTTTCATCTCTGCTGCTTCTTGGGCTGTCTTACCTGTCTCGTACATGGTCCTCACGTTCCATGTCCCAATGGTGATGGTCTTGTTCGAAGGCAGGTAGATCGGCTTTGTGGCTTCCAGGGATTTCTGGCTTTCACCACAAGACTTCATAGCTCTCTGTGCAGTAGATGCCTCACCCCAAGGCCGGTATGGCTTCTGGTCAACGTTTCTGTAGCTAGGATTTTTTACATGGTGAGGTAGCCAGCCCCACGCAGAACCCTCCTCCTTTCGCATCTGGGCTTGGGACCGGCCATGGTGGAGTTACAGGTGTTCCATGGGGCCAAGGAAGGACCTTGTCTTCCACCAGTATGTATATAATACCTTGCTTTACTTAACAGTAGATAAAATAGAAAATATCACCAATCTATTGTGTTGCTCCACATCGCCTTGAATACTATTAATTCCATGGTAGAAGAACCTCTAAAAAGTGCACAGGTTTATATTGTCACCTCACCAACAGGCTTCCCACCCATACACAGCACCTAAAAAAAAAAAAACAGCCTTGTTGCTAATTTGTTTTTAGTCTATCAATGTGCACAGACCTTAAGTTGTCTTTAGCAAGGTTTGTACTATATAGACACCAATGTGTGCATACAAACATACAAAAATGCCAAACCACCTCATCTGACAAAATATCACTGGCTCCACATTGAATCCACATTGAATCAAACAATCACCTTTGAAATCTCTTGCGTTTTGTTTAAAATTGCTTGTCTTAGTAAATTACCATGTATCAATGAATAACTATAGTATACCTAGCCTATTTAAAAAGGCAGCTAACAAGAAACGACCAGCGAAAGTCCCCGAAGATATCGAAGCGCTCCCCACTAGCCCCCCCGGGCAACTATAGTGAAGCCCAAGGCCGGATTCCAGCAGACCTACTCTTGAGCAATAGATTTGCAGCCCTTGCGGAACAACCAGTCACGCCCGACACACACATCCACAATGAGTGCCTGGGACCTATGGCTGAAAACCTAGGTGCCAGCAAAGGGGGACCTTCGCAACACACCTTCCATCCATGCAAACACCGAGAAGGCCCCAGGGAAAACTTTAAGGGAAAGATCGGGCCCATGATGGCCACAGCGAACGAACCATTCCATCTGACCGCAGGCCACAGTGAGGTGCCTCCACTTCTTAGTCCTCGCCCAATCCCCCACAATGCTCCCCAGTCTACCATCTACATGATCAATGTACCAAAGGCTGATTGTAACAACAAACACGAATATGGTGAGGCCCTAAAGAACAAAGCCATTCACTGGATTAGGCATGTAAGGGGTTGCCGATCGGTGATAAGGGACGACATCTTGAGGGCAAGAAGATGTGTCCTGAATAATAGCACTGTTGACGCAGTAGAACTTACCCTCACAAGCGAAAACCTAGTGTACAATCTAGTCGCCCTGGAAGCTAGAACCTGCCCCCCCCGTACCACCAACATTCAATTGAAGCTAAACATCCCTTCCTTCGCAGCTACTCACAAGAATGCAATGATGCCTCTAAGGGACCTACCATCTTCGCCCCTATCACAGAACGACTGACTATCCCCAGAGCCCCCGCAGGAACGCGCATGTCTTTCTAACACTGATTCCGATTCAATCTACACATTGATGCACATGGGCTCAGAGGGCCGACCCCCCGAATACGAGTTGGAGGCCTCTAGCCCCTATTCTCCCTTACATGTTGAGTCTGCCTTGCAAACAGGAGACGACGCCCAGGATGGTGACAAAACCACACACATTCATTCAACCATTTATACAGATGAACTTGCTCTAGCGCCACCCCCTCCACCGCACCACCTAGACATAAGGAAACTCAAAATAGCTTTGTGGAATGTGGCGGGCATAAGGGGAAAATTAGGTGTTCCGCACTGGCTTGAGCTTATTAATCAGCAAGAGATCTGTATCTTGCAGGAAACCTGGAGTTTGACTCCTACTTTTAACCCAGGGTTTGTAACATTTCACAAACCGGCAATTCCCTCTAAACACAGCTGTCCCTCTGGAGGGCTCCTCATCCTGATCAAAATTGCACTAAATTGTGTCATAGAGGAGCTTTCCACCAACAACTGTGATATTCTTTGGGTTAGACTCAAAGGCCCACTGGGCAAGTGCATAGACATTTTTAATGTCTATGCAAGGAGTTCAAGAGCTGGTAGATCACCAACCCTGCAGGCCGTAGATGAGGTATTGGATGCAAAGCAGGCTGCCCACCCCTTAATTGTGACTGGCGACTTCAATGTAACTTTCGAGCCCCTTGATTGGAAAGACATTCTAGAGCCCAACGAGGAGGATAACGTGGTTAGTCCCACCATTGGAGCTGCCACCAATAAAAAAGTGGTCCCAAGCAGCCCTGCAGTTGAATTCTCTAACCCGTTTCTGATAAAAACGGGGGAATGACTTTTGTTGGGCCCAATGGGTCCCACCGGATTGACTATATACTCGTGGACCTTAGCCTATGGCCACTTGTAGTAGATTTGTCCATAACCCAGACCTGCGAAAGCGACCACAACCTTCTTAGCCTTACAATCGAGCATCCATGGGGCGAAAAGGTAAGGACAGCTCCTGATCTCATCACAAGGGAGGTGACTCCCTCAAATGACAATCGCCGGCTCAAATGGCCCACAATCTTGGCGGATGAATTCAAGCTTAGCATCCTAAAACGTGATCTTGAGAACCATCTGGGGGTGTTGCTATCCCGGTTAAGTGACCCGACTACACGAGTAAGTTGCAGTGATCTACATTCCAAGTTTTTTAACCATTTGGCAAGAAACTTTATTGTTCATCTACACAAGTCTAGGCCCAACCAGGCGAAACCAACTAAAATGACCTCATGGTTCTCAAAAGAGTGTAGATCCCTAAAAAGACGGCTGACCCTAGCCCTAAGGCAAAGGGACATCCCATCAATTCGGGAATTGAGGAGGCAATACAAACTGGCCCAATTAAAGGCCAAGAGGGAATGGGATGAAAGGAGGTGGGAAGAACTCGGGGAGTCCATCTCGAATCCAGTTTTGGGTACTCGTGGGCAAGGGTAACCATGAAAGGTCCCCACCTTTGGCTAATAACATCTCGGCCAATGCGTGGCAAGATCATTTTGGAGCCCTGTATTCGACCCATACCAGTTATGATATGGAACCAGCAGTCCCTGACCTATTCCAACCATCATACGATCTCTCATTTACCAGAGAGGAAATATTGGCCTCTCTGGATGCAATCGTACCAAAGCTCCCGGCCCGGATGGTATCCCAGGGGATCTCTTCCGATCTGACAGGGAAAACTGGGCAACCTATATATTGACCCTCGCTAATGACATCGCGGGAGGAGGGAGGATCCCAGAATTATGGAAAGGGGCTGAAGTGATTCCCATCTTCAAAAAGGGCGATGGGTCTATTCCTTCCAACTATCGACCAATTAGACTGATCGATTGTGTCCAGAAAGTCCTCTGCCGCTCGCTTCTAGCTAAAATTACAGATTGGATGGAAGAGAATGATATTCTCTCTCCCCTCCAAGCGGGCTTTCGACGGAAAACCGGCACAATCGACCAGGTCTTCCGCCTCCTCATGTTGTACTGGAAGGTGGTCCTGCTGGGGGAAGGGAGCTTATATATTGCATTCATAGATCTAAAATCTGCATTTGATCTCGTTCCCATGGACAATTAATGGCGGGTGCTTAGGGAGATGCATATGCCACCGGGAATCCTTGCACTTCTAATCGGGCTCCATGAAGAGAACTTTGCCAGGGTTAGATGGGGTAGCCAGGGACAGGTCACCGATCCCATTAAAGTGACAGCGGGGGGTCCGTCAAGGATGCTTCTTGGCTCCAACCTTATTCTCACTTTACATCAATTACGTTGCTGAGCTCTTATCTGCCACTCCAGCGGACGCCCCCTCCCTAGCAAAGCAAAGAATCGCCACCCTCCTTTTCGCAGACGACACTCTTCTTGTCTCGAAGACTCCAATGGGCTTGCCAAAATTATTAAATCAATTCAAGTTCTTTTGCGATGGGAGGGGGTTCGAAATAAATACATCTAAAACCAAGCTTATGCTATTGAATCCCCACAAGTCCTTCAAGGAAAATCTGCTCTTAGACAACATCCCCCTGGAGAGAGTAAGCTCCTTCGATTACCTTGGAATCAAGCTGTCAGAGGACGTGGCCTGGAAGCGCCACCTCAGCAAGGCCTTCCTCAAATTCTCCTAGGTAACCGGGGCTCTGCGCAAGGAACACTGTCTCCTACACTAAGCCAGTTGCACCAGCACTGAAATTATACAGCTGTAAGGCCGTGAGCAGTGCACTGTACGGGGCTGAGCTGTGGGGCACGGCAAGAGTAAGTGACCTGACAACCCTGGAGAACAAGTTCCTCAAGAACGTGGCTTCCTTGCCGCAGAGCACTCCTCTTTGCTCACTAATGCTCGACATGGGCATTAAACCCATTAGCAACCTAGCGAAGCTCCGCCCCTTGCTGTTTTGGCAGCGGATGGTTTCCACTCCAGAACTGTCGTCCTATGCCGCTGCCTTTGAGGAGGTCTGTGCCTTAGATACCACAAACAAAATAGGCTGGATCAAACATGTTAAAAGCCTCATGTCTAGCATAGGCCTCGTAGGTCACATCCTACACTAGAAGACAGATTAAATCACTTTACTGTGAAGGGGTTGAGCAAAATGCTTATAGAGTTGGCAGCCAGGGCAGATTGACTGAAAAATTTAGAGACTGCAAGATCAGCCGCACTTTAGAAAGCTACTTTGATATAATCAAAGTGCCGGCTGACAGGAAGTTATACATCCAAATTAGGTATGGTAGCCTGCCAATCAATGCATTCACAAACTCATGGTCGGCCAATATAGCACAGCCAAAGGGGTGGCCCCTGTTGCCTCTGTTCGCAAGAATCCATTGGCCATTTCCTTTTTGCCTGCACAGCTTATCCAAAACCCAGGAGCAAATGGCTGTCTCCTGTTTGTAGGCAACTTGGTACCCGAGACTATAGAGTGGCCCTGCGCATACTGAAATCTGATGCAAGACTTCTACTCGTGTGCGCAACTGCGAAATTCTTGGGCCACTCATGGGTGATCAGAAGGAGGGCACTGACAGCCTCCCGGCCTACTCCCGAGAGTTGCTGATATGATCTCCTGCCTCACTAAGCATATCTGCCATGATGGTTATCAACTCTAAAATGCAAACAGCCCTTTTTAGGTCTCGGCCTGCACCAGCGCTTGCGCTGGTCTGGCCGAGAGTTTTAGTAAGCGGGTTTTGGAAGTGCAAACACTGGCTTTCGGCTGGCGACCAGCTTGAGTTCACAATGGCGTGCACGCGCAGCTGGCATCTGGGTTTCCTATCTCTTCCTCATTTCCTCGTCATGGCTCATTAACTCTCTGGACTCTGATGTTTCAATCGCAGCAGCAGCTCACATTACCAACTGAGGGCCCTGGACTACAGTCACATGAAAAACAACAGCGATTAGCATTGAAATGCAAGCTTTTTTTGTCTAGTTAGAAATATTGCTTCGGTGGGTTGATTTCACCTTATATCGCTATTTGTTTTATATTGGGAGTCACAGCCTAATTACCAGTATTTTTGTCTCTCACTGTTTTTTTTTTTTATATTTATTCGCGCAAAGCACAAAGCTATATTTAAGGTTACTTTTTCCGCGTCACTTCTTCACTCTATTTAAACTCCACACCCCCCACTCTTATTGTCTCTCTCCTTCTCTCTCTCTCCCCTCTCTAATTCTCTCTCTACTTAATTAACTCTCCCCTCTATCTTTTTTAGCCTTTCATTCTCTCTCACCCCTTTATCTGTTTCTCTTTCAAACTCCTTCATTCACTCTCTCTCCCCTTCTTTCTCTCTCTCTATCCCGCTCCACTCTTTATTCTATGTACACCCTTTCTCTCTCTTTCTCTCTCACCACCCTCTCTAATTGGGCATTATATCTTCACTCTATCTCTCACTCGGCAACACCACAGCATCACTCAGCGCAACCACAGCATCAATCAGAGCCAGCACAGCATCAATCAGAGCCAGCACATCATCACTCAGCACCAACACAACATCTCTCAACGCCATCACAGCATCACTCAACGCCATCACAACATCACTCAGTGCAACCACAGCATCACTCAGTGTAACCACAGCATCACTCAGCACAACCACAGCATTACTCAGCACAACCACAGCATTACTCAGCACAACCACAGCATCACTTAGCGCCACAACAGCATCACTCAGCGCCACCACAACATCACTCCGCGCCACCACATCATCACTCAGCACCACCATAGCTTTACTCAGCGACACCACATCATCACTCAGGGCCAACACTGCATCACTCAGCACCACCACAGGATGACTCAGCACCACCACAGCATCGCTCAGCACCACCACAGCATCGCTCAGCGCCACCACAGCATCGCTCAGCGCCACCACAGCATCGCTCAGCGCCACCACAGCATCGCTCAGCGCCGCCACAGCATCGCCCAGCGCCGCCACAGCATCGCCCAGCGCCGCCACAGCATCGCTCAGCGCCGCCACAGCATCGCCCAGCGCCGCCACAGCATCGCCCAGCGCCGCCACAGCATCGCTCAGCGCCGCCACTGCATCGCTCAGCACCGCCACAGCATCGCTCAGCACCGCCACAGCATCGCTCAGCACCGCCACAGCATCGCTCAGCACGCCACAGCATCGCTCAGCACCGCCACAGCATCGCTCAGCACCGCCACCACAGCATCACTCAGGGCCGCCACAGCATCACTCAGGGCCGCCACAGCATCACTCAGGGCCGCCACAGCATCACTCAGCGCTGCCACAGCATCACTCAGCGCCAAGACAATATCACTCAGCACCACCACAGCATCACTCAGCGCCAAGACAATATCACTCAGCACCACCACAGCATCACTCAGCACCACAGCAGTATCACTCAGCAACACCTGAGTATCATTCAGCATCACCTCAGCAACGTCTCCGCAACAGTCACCACCACCACCACTACCACCTCAGCATCACTCAGCACCACCTCAGCCTGCTCTCGGAATCTGGCATCTGTTGATTCTCCCCTAGCGTCTGGCCGCTGCTAGTGTTATAATACAGGTACTAGTTCCCAACCTTCACCCTCCGATTGTTTATGCCCCCTCAAAAAAAAAGCTTTAACAAACAACCATTGCCAGCATTGCAAGAACAAAAGAAAACTGAGGAAATTGTTTATTGTAAATACTTTTTTTAATATGGTCGTTCAGTTTTACATAATGCCTTCTTGGTCATATATAAAGTAACAAAAATGCTTCTGACACTTTTTTATTATAACTTTTCAGCATGCTGCACAGCAGCCACACTTCTCTACAGCACAGCTTGAAGACATTGGCAAAGTCAATAGCTCTGACTAAACACTTATAAGGCCCCAAAGGCGAGACCTATTGGCTATGCCAATGCTTGTTTACTTCTGTTCATAAGCAAACTCAAATTGCCTTCTTAACTGTTTTTACCGTGATGACTGGTGCTTTTATTTTTTTTTATTTATAACCTAACTGTGTGTTGCTTGTGAACATAACTTTTAGTATCTAATGCATTTGCACTTTAGATACGAGACTTTGCTAAATTTGCACATTAATTTTCTTTGTTGGTTAGAACCTGCAATGAAAACCATGACCTGTACGGTACTTGCAGTTTTTAAACTTCTCACTGTTATATCTTCCCAGTGAATTGCCATCTTTTAACTGTACTGTTCAAATTAATTATATGCATTGTCTGTCTCTACACTGATATGTATGAAGCCCACTTCGAATCTTTGTTTCTTTTATGGTATTTTACCGAAATAAAGAGTTTGACTGAATAACTATAGTGAAAAGGGCAAGTCTGAAACGAGCATCTTCTCACTACACAGCCATACCCTCCAATTTACCTGAAGAAATATGTCTTGACCACAAATTGATGTCCCTAAAAACATATCTTTTCAAAGTTCATCTTGAACGCAAATGCACTATACAGAATTAATCACTCCAAAACTCCACTATACTGAATGTGATTTTGTTTTCTGTGTATATCTCCCGGTTCTCCAGCTTCTTGCGGAGATTCATAAATAGTAGGATATCTTTACACATGTGCCGAATCCAGTCACATATTAAACCAGAAATAGTATGTAATTTGCAAATTTGAAAATTATTTGAACAAAGATATCATGCTCACACGTGCCATTTTTTTCAGTATTTTAAAATGCGGCCAATTTAAAATGAGCCAGACATAGTGCAGGACAATTTACACACCTAAAATAAGATTTAAAATGGAAAAAACAAAGAGGGAAATTTGGTTGTCCAGTGCTATCCCTATAGTAAGAGTGAAAATTGACACTGCTGCTTCAGGAATTCCAGAAGCTGCCCTTCCCGGCCTGTTTTTCGGCTCACTAAGCGGTGATCCCTTGACCACTGCTGTCTGCACTAAGGCTACTATCTGAGGGGTTTTGCGTTTAGTCGACATTCAAATCTGTTATCTTGGTTTTCAGTCTTTTGTGTGAACCCATGAGGCTTTTACCTCTCCTTTTGGTTGAGGTATTTTACCCCTTTCCTGCTCTCATAGTCTCCATGCACACTCTTTTTGACAGGTATCTTTCTTGTGGTGGGAAATATTCATGGAAGGATTAGCATGATTCTGGAGACTAAGTGGTAGATACTGTGATCTCCTCATGGTTTAACCGGGGAGAAAGCCAACACTCCTTAGACTACCTCTTCCAGCACGGTGAGCAAACATGATTACTCCTTTTCTGCCCTGGTGTGACCAGATCTGCCTCCTTCCCCTTGGAGCATCAGGCCAACCTCAGAGTCTCCATTGATCTCACTTGTGACCCAGAAACATGCCTCCCAGTCCAGACCTTGTGAAGAGGACTGGCCTCTAGACATTCTGCTCAGACACAGTCAGAGAAATATAGATTGACGTTCACGAAAGTAGACTAGGCCACAGTGTTACACACCTTACATCAACACGTAATCAGACTCGGAAGTTCTTTTCCCTCAAACACCGGATTTTCTACCTTCATGATATACATGCCTTTCTTCAGGTTAGCAATAGAGCTTATAACAAGCTCACCATCAGTGCTATTAACCCCTCATATGAAACCTCTGTAATATGAGAGACAGTGTTTCCAAAGTACTAGCAAGACTAGCTGTTTAGTACTATATTAGTAACAGGTGTTCTGAAACCAAAAATGTGCGTATTCTACACTCAGTTTTCAGTAGTACATGTAGAGAGCTCTGAGTAGAATGCTTTTGTTTCATGACTCATCACTGCTGGATTCAGTGGCTGATTTGGCAGTAATAAAAATGAAGCAATGCTTTAGGCTCTTCTTCAACAGCATCATTTAAGACTTCTAGAGTGGCTATCGCCTCAGCCCTTAAGCTTCTTTACCGTTGTGCCCTATAGCAGACATTTGTGCAGTTACTTGGCCTTCTACTTGCAGAAAAAAGAATATTTCCAAGCAATTCTGTTGGGGGTGGCAAATTCAGATCAGACCAATAGGACACATCTGGTTTTTTGATACATGCCTACTTTCATTGACCATCTGTGAATCAGTCACTTTGGCATTTCTGATTCCACCAACACAAACAATCTTAGATGTTAATTTATGGAGCATCCTCAAAAAGAAGCAACTTGTCTGTGGCACAAAAGGGCTTGCCCCACCTGGATGATTGGTAGCATGACACACCCTCAAAATCTAAATCGTGCAGTGCTTACAATGGGGTAAAGCCAGCCTTGTGCCTAGGTCAGTTCACATAGTATCTAAGAGCAGTATCACACCCAAGAGTCACAAGAATATTTCTATTCAATACAAGTGTCATCGTCTGGGGTTAACTGCTTGCCTGATCATCAGTGAAGTCTCCTTTCTTCTAAGCTGCTCAGCCTCATGCCTATTCATTGTCCCCAATGCTCGACTACTCATTCAAGCAATGATCTCTAACAATGAGAGATCAGAACATATTTATCTTCATGGCTCGTGTGGCTCTTCAATCCATATCCTAATGATGAGTAGAAAAATACATTCAAGGAGGCTTCTTTTCTCCCAGTGATTTCCTCCAACCTGTTGCAGAGCGACAACATAATCATGTATTAGAGCAGCAAGCAGGGAAAAACAAGAGCCCGTTCTCTTTCCCTGGAAGTTCAAACAATTTGGCACTAGGTGGTATCAAGGAACTTTAGGGTTTCAAAATTGGAAAGCAGATGTGCTTAACCCCTACTGGAATAACATGTATACCCGCTGAATGGTGGAGTGCTTTTTAGGCCTCTGCCTCCTGGGTTGAACCAGACGTAGATTTATACGTCACAGAAGTAAATGTGACATATTGAAATTACCGATCCAGATATAAGCAACCGCAGTCCAAGGGGCACCCTGTTTGAATAGTCTGGATGAGGATGTGCTACATTAATGCTCCAGACTGGCCTCATCACTGGTGGTATACAGATCTGCTATGCTACTACTATTGAATTAAGCCACACAGAAGTCTTCAGAGTAGGTTGGATCCTCCTTCTGTCAGTCTAAACAAGATTCTTTATCCCATCCTAATATCACTGAGCTTGACTGTCTAGCTCCTACTCCCAATATGACCACCTGAACCATGCAGATAACAATGTTACCATTCTTAAAAGAAGTAAAGTCCCCCTTCACAACCTCATCATACTCCTTTATGTAGAAGAGGTTTTGTACTGGTGTCTAGAGAAGCAGGTGGGCCAGGGAACTTGGCAAAAAGAAACACTAAAGCTACCTTATTGTCTTTTTCAAAATCTGGCCTCTAATTTTCATCTATTAAAGTACATTTGGCTGCAAATATGAAAAAGCAGGCCGTTACCTTTAGTGATTTGAGGTTTCCTAAAGTGTATTAAAGTGTTTCATGTAACCAGGAAATCATCCTCTCTTTGGGAATTAAATATTGTTTTGTCCAGCCAGTCTCCTTTTGATCCTATGTGCAAAGCAGATCTCCCTCACTTGTCATGGAAGACGACTTTTGTTGTGGCTTTTGATTATGAACGGAGGGTTAGTGAGTGTCAAGCTCTTGGTATACTGTCTTCCATCGCAATAGAGTGTCTCTCGAAACTAACTGATCCTTTTTCCCTTAGACTGTTTTGGATTCAAATTTCGTTACCAACCTCCTCTTCCTGAATGCTTCTAGTCCAGCAGAAAGGTATCTTTATGATTTAGACAACAACAGAGTTTTAAGATGGGGGGGGGGCTTGGCTGGCTGCCGAATGTAATGGCCGCCGACTAGCGTAGCTCCGGAGCACCCTGAGCAATTCACCTAGAAATCGGGTCATTAATCCGACTGCAGAGCTACGAAATGTGGCGGTAAAAGAAGCGAAAGCTGCCGGGACTAGGATGTGGTGGTCGACTGCCCAGAACAATGCAAAATAGCCCTGAAGTGCCGCTGGGAAGATCGAGGCCCGCTCTTGTGGTGAAGCTGGAATCTCGAGTGAAGACGGAGCTGGGGCCAACAACTTCACCAACCGCTTCCAAGTGCCAGAGTTGGAGAGACCGAGGAGCGACAGACTCGGAAAAGTATTATCCGGTCATCACCGCGACCGGAAGGGGCCAAAGGAATCCTTTAGCTGTGCCCGGATCAACTTAAAAGCACCGCAGAGCTGCCGGTATGATCGAGACCTGCTCGCGTGGTAAAGCCGGGGGCCTCAAGTGAACATGGAGCCGAGGCCTACAACGCAGCCAGCCGCTCCCCAGTGTTGGAGTCGGCAAGACTGAGGAGCAGGCGCCACAGACAAGCAGCATCCAGTCATCGGAACGACCGGAGTGTGTCCAAAGGAATCCTCGAGCTGAGGAGGGAAAGTGAGGCCCCCCCGACAGCTTACAATAGCGGAAGACTCGGAGAGGGGTCATACCCAAGTGACACCCTTGAACACTCACAGCCAGCCCCCCGACCTCTGGGTAAGAGACCAGACACAAATTAAAATAGAGGGAATAAGTAGAAAATAAGACATCAATATAAACTCTGCTGCAGCTTAATAAAATACGCACCGTCCAGCAGGACATTACAGATCTCCCCGCCGCGTCCATTGAGGGCCGAAGTCAAACCCAACACCAAGCAGCACATTGGTGGGACTGGGGGACAGAAATAAAAGACAGAGAGTTCGCAGGGACTCCTTACTCGACCTGATCTGTTATAGACGCCCCCAGAAGCCCTCCATAAAATCCAGACAACTGCAGCCCCACAGAATAGCGCACTCCAAGCGCCAATGGGGCGGACGTGACCGGGACAGATGGAGGGGAAAACACACCTGGGGAGGAGACCCCTGGCCCATCCTAAATTTGAGTAGCGCGCACAAGGGACAGAACAAGGAAGGAAAACCGAAAGGCTGCATGGGGCCACATTCTCCCACAGGCAGGCAGAGGTGATTACTCCCGACCAGAAGCCAGCAAACAGTCGCAATAGTGACACAGTCCCTAAAATGACGGGGGCAGGGGCCACGCAATGCGCACCAAGCTAAACTCGATAAATTCACATGGGTCAAAGGACAAACGGATCCTACAGATCAAGCAACTGCCCAAACCCCAACAGAGGAGAAAGAAATCACGCTCCAAGACATCATGTCCACACTTAACAAAGTTCACTCCTCGCTGGCATCCTGCATAGACTCAGTCTCCATAGAAATCGCGCTGGTCCGAGCAGACCTCAAAAACATGAATGCAAGAGTCACAGAGGTGAAGAAAACAACCGCAGCCCTGCATGAAGACACAGACAATCTTAAACTCCAAATCCGACAGCTGCAGGACCCAAGCAAGATAATCACCGCCAAGCTAGATGACTATGAAGATCGATCAAGGCGCAATAACGTCAGAATCATTGGGGTTCCAGAAAAAGCTGAAGGCCCAGCTGCAGACTTATTCATGGAAGTACTAGTTCAAAAACATCTGCAACCCCGTGGAATATCGAACTACTTCTCGGTGGAACGTGCTCATCAGGTACCAGGAGGCAGACCCAAACCAGGTGCTCCCCCGAGACATATTCTGGCGTGAATCCTTAACTTCCGCGACCGTGACATAATCCTTCAAACGGCTCGTGCCGCTCCACCGCTGCACTACGCCCAAAGTCTAATAACCTTCTTTCCAGACTACACGGCAGCAGTACAGAAGCAGAGGCGCAGCTTCCTTGAGGTAAAAAAGGAACTGAGACAACGTGAACTCAAATATTCAATGCTGTTCCCAACAAAATTGAGAGTAGAAGCTGAAGGGAAAGTATGGTTCTTTATGACACCAGAGGAGGCCTGGGGCTGGCTTGAGGGATGGCATTGAGTCACAAATCATGGCAGAGGCAGAACGAACCACAACAGACAACCACCCATGCAGAAACACGCAGAATCTGAAGAAAACACTACAGAAAGCAACAAAGACAATTGTGTGAACTCGGCAGCGAAAACTCTCGTTGGTCCCGAAGACAACAATAAGACAAAGACTGGATGAACCACCCCTGAAGGAAACGACTGTAAAGCACCCAAGGAAATGTAAGTTCCCACCGATAAGAACTGGAACTGAACTTACAAGGTACTTGGGGGGGGGGGGGGGGAGAACTGAACAAGGCACAAGGATGTGGGCTCATGGTCGACTTCAATAGACTACCTTGAAGAAAGCTCTAACTGCAAGATAGTATTCCATAATGGGGATGGGACGAGGGGGAAAACTGGAATGCTCCCTTCAAAGAAGTATCGAGAAGGGAACGACAGGCACTCTGCATTGTTGGGAGGCGGGTAGTTTCAAGTCCGTCATGCAGGGAGTCAGGGAGGGGGAGGGAACCGGGGTTGGGAGTTATAGGAGTTATATCAATAGTTGTACAATGTGACACATGTAGCAGCAAGACACGAAAGGCATTATCTGACAAAACAACATCCCTATTTCAACGATCACTCGTCACCAGGGGAGCGGGCGACAACAGCGCTCAGGGAGACTGGACTCATACCCTTCACACACAATGCAAAATTCACCACATAGCATACACCTCCAACTCCTTTCATGGAATGTGAACAAAGTAAAGGACAAACTGAAAAGAGGGCTGGTATTACAGTTCATCAAACGACAATTGCTCGATGTGGTCCTACTCCAGGAGACACACCTGGTAGGCAACTCATGTAAAGCCCTGGACAGATGGGGTTTCAAACTGGTGGCACACTCCGGATTTACCTCCGGATCGAGAGGAGTAGGTATCTTAGTAAGGAAACAATTTTCCCTAATCATAGAAAAGACATGGAATGACAAGCAAGGAAGATTTGCAGCGATATGGGTTGCTGGGAAGGAAAGCCCATCAATATCGTGACTGTCTACATACCACCGGCACTACATAATATAGCTCTGCCTGCACTGAGCGCTTTCCTACTCAAACTACTGGAGGGTGAACTGATAATCGGGGGAGACTTCAACATAACCCTGTGTGACCAGATAGACCATCTCCCCCCTAGAAAACTGACTCGTAATGCGTCACAGTTCTCCGATTTTCTGGGAGCCTTGGGACTCGTCGTGGTTTGGCGAGCACAGCATCCACAACTACGACAATTCACGTTTCACTGTGGGGCACACAATAGCCTATCACGTATAGACTTCATTCTCACGTTGGCACACAGAGTCACTAGATTTACAGATATACATCATTTAGCAAGGGGTATTTCCGATCACTCCCCCATTTTGCCAGTTACGCCGCAGAAACATAAAGCCAACGCCGCACGTTCTCTATACACCCAGGGTATTTAAAAAGTCCACAAATACGTAACTGCCTGTTCATAACCGCACAAAACTACTTTGCTGAAAATGAACACTTGTGGATTCACCACTCACCCTCTGGGAAGCATATGAACCAGTAATCAGGGGACAAGCCATCTCCTTTATATCAGGCCACAAAAGGGAAAAACAAAAAGTGACTGAAGCCCTAGAACAAGAAGTACTAGACCTAGAAGCACTGCACTCCCAGAACCCCTCTGATTCTAGCACACAACGACTTAACATAAAAAGCAAGGATACAAGGAACACATATGGGAAGAAGCCAGAGCCAGGCAAGCGGCCACACATCATAGGCTCTACGAAGTAGGGGTCAAAGCAGGCAAACTGCTTGCCTGGTTGGATAGACGCGAACGGGCAGATAGATGGATAGCCTGGCTCCAGACAGATCCAGGGACCCCAATTAGAGACCCACAACTCATTGTAGAAGCTTTTGCAAAATATTACGCAAAGATGTATACCCCAGTGACCACTACCACAGCAACAGAAACCACTGAACTTCTTAGAGACATTCACCTCACTACCCTTACGGCTGAAGAGACACTACAACTCGAGTGTGACCTCAAGGAGGAAGAAGTAACCTATGCCATAGGCGATATGCAGTCAGGGAAGGCTGTGGGCCCCAACGGCATTCCAATTGAATTGTATAAAATGACAGCGACACGATTAGCAACGTACCTTATTGGGATGCATCAGGCTAGCATGGAGGCCGGGAGCTCCCTAGAGACCAACGTCTAGCGACAATAGTCACAATTCGCAAGCCAGGCAAACCAGCGGAGGACTGTGCCTCATACCTACCCATCTCCCTGCTTAATGCAGAAGCGAAAATACTGGCTAAAACACTCGCAAACAGACTGATACCATACCTCACCAAACTGGTGCACCCAGACCAATCAGGCATCATGCGAGGCAGAAACTCGGCCCTCAATCTGCGATGTCTACACGGGGTACTGGGAAGAAGAAGCACCATCCAAGAGGAGGCATTGTCCTCTCCTTGGACGCTCGCATGGCCTTCGACACCATTGAATGGACCTTTCTCTTCGCACTCCTAGAATGTATGGTGTTCGGACCCAAATTCAGGTCCTGGATTCGCCTCCTATATACGAAACTTTTGGCACAGGTAGTGGTCAATGCAAGACTCTCAGAGACCTTTCCCCTAGGAATAGGGACATGACAGGGATGCCCTTGTCACCAATACTCTTCGCTCTAGTACTTGAACCACTTGTGGCATGGGTCAGGGGAGACGCCCTGATACGGGGACTCCGTTGGACTCCATTGGACAGCGGAATGGGAGGATCACATATCTCTATATTCTGACGACATCTTACTGTATGTCGCATCACCAACACGCTCCCTAGCCAGAATAATGAACATATTTACAAATTTCGGGAGATATTCCGGATATATGATAAATTGGGCCAAATCAATCTAATACGGCCTTAACGCCCCCCCCCCCCCTTCAAAAAAATACAGAGGGAGTGTGAGGTCACGGTGGTAGAGGACGGCTTTTGCTATCTGGGTATCTTTGTTACAACGAACTCCGAAGAGTTTATAGATAGGAACCTCCAGGAGCCCCTGAAGCGCCTACGGAGTGATGTCAAACACTGGTGCTCCCTCCCTGTTAGAACTGGGGGTCTCTAGTTGGCAGAGGTAGGTACCTTTGACCAAATAGGGACCCTTGCTTCTAGTCAGGGTAAGGGGGGTACACTCCTAAAATAACCCCTGCTCACCCCCTTGGTAGCTTGGTACGAGCAGGCAGGCTTATCTCAGAGGCAGTGTGTAAAGCATTTCTGAACACATACAGTAATATAGTGATAACACTACAGATGGACACCACACAGGTTGTATATAAAAAATAAGTATCCTTTATATAGACTTAACACAAGACCACAAACGACAAAAATCCACAGTACTGTACTTAAGAATGGTAGAAATAGCTTAGTTCTCTTTAGATGGTAAGTGCGACCTTAGGATGCGTAACGCTATACAACGAAAGTGTTGCAGGGAAGGTGATGCGTCGGTTCCTTACACGCAAGAACGGTGATGCGTCGGTTCCCTACTGCTGCGCAGGGGACGGTGATGCATCGGTTCTTCTCGGCGTGGGGAGGTGATGCTTCGGTTTCTTACTGCGCTTCCGTGGCGATGCGACCAGCAGCGCCGTGATGCGATGACGATCCGATGCAATGCAACAAAAATGGCGTCTTCTCCGTGATGCGACAACTACGAGGCGATGCGTGCACGCCCGGCGGCCGTGCAGCGACTCTGCGAATCTTCTGAGCCGCGACAGGCCCTGCGACACGCTTCTCCGGTGATGCGACGGCGTCTGCTGCGACGGCGACACTCTTCTCCGGCGATGCGAGGCGCTTAGGTGATGCGATGCGACAGCGGGGACACCCTTACTCAGTGATGCGACGACAGCGGCTGCGGTGGCGACACGCTTCTCCGGTGATGCAACGGCGTCTGCTGCGACGGCGACACTCTTCTCCGGTGATGCGAGGCGCTTCGGTGATGCGATGCGACAGCGGCAGCGGCGGCACCCTTACTCAGTGATGCGACGACAGCGGCTGCGGCGGCGTCACACTTCTCCGTGAGTCGCGCTTCCAGCTCCCTGCGACACGCAGTCCTTCAGAAGGCCCAGCACAACAGCAGGCACTTCAAATTCCCAGCAAGGGAATTCAGGGGAGCTGGTTGGTGAAGTCTGTTGTCCCTGAGACTTCAGCAGGAGGCAAGCTCAATCTTCAAGCCCTTGGAGATCCTTTACAAGTTGATGAAAGTAGCACAAAGTTCCTTTCTCCTTTCTTTGGCAGTCAGGCAACCACTGCAGGCCAATCCCCCAAACAGCACTCAGCTTAGGGATAGTCTCCTCCTTCAGTTTCTCTCTGGTTCCTCTCCTCAGCAAAGGTTCTTCTTGTTTCCCAAAAGTGATCTAAAGTTCTGGGGTCTGGGTCCCCCTTTTATACTCATATTCTCTTTGTTCTCTGAAGGCAGAGAGGCCTTTGCCTAGTCCAAACCAGTTCTGGTCAGTTCTGGAGCACTTTGTTTACAGGACTCCTTCTTTCCTTTGACAGTGTAGGCCAGGGATATCAGAGGCACCCCAGGAGGTGGAGCCAGCATTGTGGAGGGAAGGCACAGCCCTATTCAGGTCCCAGGTGCAACTCCTCCCACCACTCTACATGGAGATCTCTCTATTCAGCCCTGTGCTGACTCACCCTGCCTCCTGGAATCCCCCAGCCCCTGTCACTCAAACTCCAGACAAGGAATACACAACCTAGCAGAGGCAGGCTTGGATAGTTAGGCAAGAAAATACCTACTTTCTAAAAGTGGTATTTTCAAACACAGAATGTTAAAACCAACTTCACTAAAAGATGTATTTTATCATTCTGAGTTCAGGCATACTAAATTCGTTTTTCTACCATGTTCCTGGGTCAGTTAGGATTATAAGATGTTATAATCAAACTGCCCATTCTGGCCTATGGGGAACAGGTAGCCTTGCAATAGTGAAAAACGAAAATGGCTGTAATTCACTATTAGGACATGCCACACACAACAGGGCATGTCCTACCTTATACTTACAATGCACCCTGCCCTTGGGCTTACCATAGGGGTGTCTGATATGAAGAAAAGGGAAGGTTTAGGGACTGGCAAGTGGGTGCACTTGCCCAGTCAACATGGCAGTACCAGACTGCACACAGGCTCTGCAATGGCAGGCCTGAGACACACTTTACAGGCTGCTCCGGTGGGTGGCACAACCAGTGCTGCAAGCCCACCAGCAGCATTTGAGTCACAAGCCCTGGGCACAACCAGTGCACTGTACTAGGGTCTGACAGTGAATCAAATAGGCCAAACATGGAGTCACTAATCCATACATCAATTTATCTTAGGGAGCACTTGCACTGTGGCACTGAATAGCAGTGGCACAGTGCCCAAAGCATCTATAACTAGCAAAAACACATGAGGCAACAGCAAAAAATGGAAGGGAGACCCACGCCAATGGTGCCAGGTCTAACACTCCCCTTGACGTTACTGGGGCGCGCTGCGCTCTTCAAGATGATGGCACTGCCCAGATTTCTATATGCCCTCCTGAACACACCATTTCGAATACCACAGACTTACTTTCAGGCAATATATGCTGAAGTATGTACCTTGCTATGGGATGGGAAAGTACCCCGCAAAGCGACCAAAAAATTAGTAAAGGGATGGTATGATGGCGGCATAGCACTGCCGCACATACAAGCTTATTACTGGGCATCACAGCTCACAGTTCTCAATTATTGGACACACCACCCACATACTGAACCCGCATTTCGGATGGACAGATACATCTTGGGAGAGGGAGGAGCCCTGCGAGCACTATACACAAAAACTAGCAACAGGAGCTAAACAGGGCCTACAGCACAAACGGTCCATCTATGGCACACAGTACACAAAAAGCTGGGCTGGCAGAACCAGCCGACGCAGTATACCCCACTTTGGGAGACTGAGAAACTGGGTGAACTAATTAACTGTCCCGGATTCAGTAAATGGGATCTCATTGGAATCACAAGGGTGGGAGATCTCTGGGACAAGGGAAAAGTTATTCCATTCGCAAAGCTACAACAGCAATACAACATGGCCATAACAGAAACATTCCAATATTTACTTATGGCAGTGTTTCCAGCGGGCACGACCCTCCCAGAGGCCTCACTGTTGGAGGATAGGCTACTCACAGAAAGGATGGACCGCAAGGCAATCTCGCTAACTTACCAAAAACTAATCAATAATTTGCCAGACCCAATGCAAGGCCTATGAGAGATATGGCAAAAAGACATTAGGGAACTAGACGACACTGACTGGCAGGAAGCACTGGAATCCCCACGGGAGGTGGCAATACCCTCTAGACTGCGATTAATACAACTCAAGGTGCTCCACAGAACCTACCTACCCAGAGAAATACTAGCTAGATTGGGAAGAACTGATTCCTCGCTCTGTTTCCATCAGTGTGGGGCGGTAGGCACATTCTACCATATCATATGGGACTGTCCCGAGATCAGGAATTACTGGACGACAATTATGCACACAATCACCTAGGTAAGCGGAACCCCTGTACCATCCGAACCCAAAAGGTGCCTTCTCAACATCTGGGAGGCGACAGACCTCAATCGCAAAAATCAGGACTGGGCGACGCTAGGTATGATGATCGCAAAGCGTAATGTCGCGAAACACTGGGGAGCACAGCCTGCACCAACCCACACAGAATGGTGCAATGATATGGATTGGGCCATGGTAGCCGAGAAGGCAGTCTATATAAGCTGGGGATGCCCCAAGAAATGGGAACAGGTGTGTGGAGGATGGAATACCTATAGGGGAGGGTTATGCACCCCGCCCTCTCAGGACCCAACACTAACAGGGTTTTGAAGAATTTACCTGGTCGACCTCACAATCAAGCGACAGGAACGAACTATGAACAATGTAAAGCGCTGTTCATATCTTAGCACCGATAACTGCCGAAATGTTGTCTATAATATCTGTATTGTATTAACAACATGTGCTGCTATTTAATCAAAAGAGCTTAAAAAAAAAAAAGAGTTTTAAGATATTATTAAAAAAATATATAATTCAAAACCGCTTTTGTAAACTATTGAGCTGACCTCACTATCTTGGTTTCCTCCAAACAATTACTTGACCAATATTGTTCTGTAATATAACTTGCTACCAAAATGTGAATAGGTCAGGTAGCCTAAATCCTGCTGTGCTGGAGGGATGTTCACCACTGCTGGATTCATGAGAAATGTTTCTATTCCAAACACTTGCAGAACTGCTACATGGAGATCAGTGCTTGACCACCCTGAGTAATCTCTTTTTCATTGCCATTTTCAGGTAGAAGTCACTATGTTCTTAGTTCCTTCTCATTCTGAGGTTGGGTTTAACCTTGCAACTCTATTCTACTTCATGTATAAATCAGACAGAATCCCATAATGGTGAAGGACTCTACTAAACTGCCTGATTGACTTGGTGGCGTATTGTATTCTTAAAGTGGTAGTAGTCATTTTTATTCTTACTACATCATTAGTGTGGGGCCCCATTTCCCTCTTTGTTATTTCAAGTTAAATTGCAATATTATGGTGGAGTTCAGTGAACTATACATTACTATCTCTAATTTGGTTTTTATTGACTATGGTTAGGTTTACATATATTTTATTGAGTAACTGCATAATAAAGGAAACCCATCCTGCTCAGTCGCAATTAATTTGTTCCATGTTCAATCAAGATTGTATGCCTGGGCATATCAACTCCAGCATTAAACATTACAGAGCCCCATCCACAAGTAGAAAAAGAAGGGGAGCTTAAGAGCCCATGAGGAAAAGTGAGTAAAAAAAGAGAAAATATGACACAAAGCATAATAGAAAGGAAGAGAACAGACTTTCCTCAATTTCACTAAATACAAGCAGGTGAAATTAAACTAACTAGAAATCTCAAAGCATATTGTCAACATGGTGGAGCCACAATGATCTCGGTAAAGTCCTTCTCCACATATGGACTTAAAGGAAATCTCGGGCAGGTTGGATCTGGGTAAACATGAGTTATATCGCCTTCCACCACATGAAGCACAGTTGGAAACCAAATAGATGCACTGATCTTAATTGACAAAGCTCTTTTTGATCACTTTTAGGTTCTTCCTTCTCCCCTGGGTTGTTATGTTCATATGCTGGAAATTAATATGTTTACAGTCACTTATGTGAAGTTTCTCCTTTTGGGCGCTTCATAAGTATTGAGCTATTACCAGCATCAATGAACCTTAGACCAGAGTTTCCTATTGGGAATGCATACCGCCTTCCAAATCTCTTGCGGTCACCTAGCAGGACATTCTTTCTCATGACACATAGGAGCAAAGTTCCTTTGTCCTCACCTTCAGGAGTAGATGGAATACCCAGGGTGCCTTAGATGTATTTTCTAGGATCTCGATCTTATTTTTGAGGTATATAGTGACAGCCACAGCCCATTCTTTGTGAGTCTTGCCACTCAGGTTTCAGCAGCAGACTCCGCACTCCTATTTTCTTTTTAGTTCCTAGGTAATCATGCAGTAGATGATAGCTAGCACTGATGTGATCCGGAGTTGAGAGTAGCCTGTTTTTTCAACGATCCTGCCAACGAAGAGTAGGTGAGTAATGAGCCAGTAGTTGATACGGTCCTCAGGGTCTAATATAGATTTCTTTAGGAGTGAGAGGATCCTGCCTCTCTTGAGACCTTCTAGGGTGATGTCTTGAGTGAGAGAGGCGTTAAGCTTTCCCAGAGAGAGTTTTGATGAAGGACAAGGGTGAGATATCATATTCATAGGAAGTGGCTTTGAGGGAGTTGATTATGTCAGAGAAAGAAAGCTGTAGGAGACCGGGCTTTGAAAGATAACCATTGTGGCATTCTATGAGAAAGGGATGGCATAAGAGGAGAAGCAGGTGTGGTTTTGTTGATGTGCTGTTGAATCTTGTCTAGTTTTTCACTTCACAAAAGGTTGATGACATTGCTCTTGTCTGCGATGTGTTGTATAGGTGGGCTTGGCAGGGGCTTGATATAGTGCCTGCTTGCCTTGAAAGGTATTCTGCTTCTGTTGGTGGTTTCATTGATGGGGTTGGTATAGTACTTTGCTTTTGCTTATATGATGAGTGATCTGCATGTTGTCAAATCTATAGTACCAAGGTCCTGAAGGTTTTGACTCGCACTTTGTGTGTTTTTGTTGTGGTGTGGACATTTGCATAGTTTTCCAAAGAAGCGTTTAAAGTGGTTTAGAATGTTGGCATCAGATCTGGATTTGGTTGAGCGAGAGATGAGTTTGTGCCTCAGTTTGTCGATGGTGAAGTCTTTGATGGATCTCTAGGTTTGTTCTTCTCTTTTGGGTTGACCTCTGTTGCAGGATGAACAGGATGTTGAGGTGGTCGGTCTAGTCCAGGAGTATGGATGGTTTGCATTGGATTGCTGGTGATGTTAAAAAGACGAGGTTGAAGATGTGGCCTTTGAAGTCTATCGACTGGGTGACTTGCTGTACCACCTTGAGTGTATCGATGAGGCTGCCTCTTGCTTTTTTTGGGCTTGCGTTGTCTGGAAGGTTGAAGTCACCCAGGGAACGTGAAGGAGGAGTTTATCTTTACTCAGGAATTCACAAACTGGGCGATGGAAGGAAACCCATTTGAACAGATAAATGGTTGGTTACCTATACGGGAGAAAAGCATTCTACATAACCTAAGCTACAAGCATTGACCCTATGGTTACACCTACGTCTTCATAAACCAGATCAGCTTTTGATGGTATGGCTGTACTCATTTTCTTCAGAACCATTTGTCTCTATCTCACTTCAGTGCTGTTTCTGATTGCGGCCTATTGTAGGATGCCGAATGTCAGCAGGATTCTGTGGCGGCTTGAATCTTTATCCTGTTCACCTTCCTGAATGTGCAAGATGCCTCGATCGGGTGTCAATAATGCCCCAATAGTTTTTGAAAGTGATTGCTAACATCCTAGTTTGTTGTCTGCTCTAGACGACTCGAAAAACAGGAATTTCATAGATCTTGCGTTTTTACTTTCCGTTTATTGATCGGTTCAGCCAATGAGCGAGATGTATTTTTTCAGTCCATTTTCGTCTTAGCCATGACTGTGCACATCTCTTTTCAATCATCAGATAAACGGTAATCTCAGTATACCAAGCATTTTCTGTAATTCGTGCTCTTTGAAGATATGTCACACACATTATTCCGTGACATTACAAAGCTTTTAAGTTTTTTGTGGTTAGACTTTTCTCCTTTTCCTTCAGCTTTTGACAGCTATCACGCTCAAAATCAAGCAAACCTCTTGAAATAAATGAAGTGTGTCTTTATTTTCCTTCTGCTGACAGGGCTGCTGCACAAATACATTCAGTGTAAACCAGATACAGCTTTTGAAGATGTGCGACAAATTTTGTAAGGTCTTGAACTTGTCTTGCTCTTCAAAGCCACCTTTTTATCTCGGTGCTCCCAAGTTTTTTGCATTTACTCGTAGGCATTTCTTACACATTACCTCACATTCGCACACACTGCATCCCTAGTTTTCTTTTGTCGGTTGTTGTGAAGGACCAAAATAAAAGAATATAGAACAAAGGTAGTTTTAGTTTAAAAAGATGCGATGGAAATGCGTAAATAAGCATGTATAAATGTATATGATTAATAAACAGCACGTTACCATGAATCGATTCTTGTAGACGAAATACATTCTTGTATTGATTTTAGCATTACATGCATTATTTTAACCCTACAAGAAAAATGTACCCATTTATTGGGTTTAACATTTAAATTCATTTTTTTTAATTCTAGGGGGAAAAAAACCTTTTATTGGAGTAAACATGAAACTCTATATTTTATTCTATGAGAAAACGTACAGATGTCCATGTAGTCACTGTTGCAATACGGTGGATTTATTATTGGATAATACCAAGCTTTATTCTTAACTGGCCATATTTTACTTCTAGAACTGTACTTGACAGCACCAAGTGTTTTATAAAGACTCATGTGTTAAAATGATGTTACTGGAGCACATGGAGTAAATATGTGCCTTCTCTTTACTAACCCTAAATGATAAGCCTTAGGAAACTGTTATTTGTCAGTGTTATAAACCAGATTGCTGCCCAGTGGTTTCAATTATCTTCAAAGGGTTCTTCACAGGCAGTAATAGTTATATCAAAACCTAAAATTTATTATTCAGGTTCTGCACTGGAGTCTTCACAGTGATTATGTCCCTTTCAACAGAAGGCTTTTTTAATGCTGACTTTTCACATTCCTTTTCATCTTTTTTTTATTATGTTCCCCTAGAATGGCCACCAAGTTAATACGCCTTGTTAAAGACAAGAAGAGCGAGCAGGCGGGCAGCGACCCCAAGCGGCCATCACGGAACGTAGAGCTGGAAGAAATGATAGAGCAGCAGCAAGAGAAAATCCGTGAACTTGAGAAGCAAAACGAAGCTCTCCAAAATCGATTAATTTCTACCAAACAGCAGCTCCAGGTCCAGGGCAGCAGGAACACACCGTACGATCACGTGCAGTCTCGGATAAACTCAGGTGTCCGAAAAGTTACTGAGAATGTTGTGATGCAGGAGAGCATGCGCAAAGGTATACATAGCAGGTCACTGTTTATAAATGTTTTGTATTTAACTTTATGGGGCACTGACTTTTTTTTGGGCAGTTTTTTTTAGGTACCCATTGAGATTTTGAATTTGAGATATTATCAATGCCGTTTTTCCCAAAACATGAAAGACACGTGCACGAGGCTCAGGATCAGCTCTGGAAATCAGCTCTATTTCCCGCACACTGCTGTGTGTAAATAATGAAAGGAAGAGGATAGGTCACCTCTCATAGTTCTTGCCGAGAGAACCAGCCTAAAACCTACAATTTATGTGCTGAACTCTTGAGAAACTTAAGTTATCAACAAACGTAAGGAGGACCGAGCGATCTCACAGCCAACGACTTCAGTGCAATGGCGCTCTTCTGGAAACTTCTCTGTGAGTTTCTTACCTCCACCTGAGACAGTGGAGGTGCAAAAGCAAATGACTTCCTAAAATGAGTTTACATTAATTTCCGCCATACTCCTGCCTACCACCAGCCATACTCCTGCCTATTACCGGTACCATCTTTTTACTCTGTGCCCCCCCCCCCCACCCATGACCAGAACCTTCCACTACACATCAACAAACGCTGGCTCACACAGACTGCTAGTTCACCTCTACACCTACCTGGCTCTGTGCAGGGAATGCCAAGTCAATATGAGATCACACCAGACGTATCCAGGGACATTTTGGCTGTGGCAATCTGTCCCTCCTCTTCTTAACGGTGATCACAGACAGTTGGTTAAACCCTGACCACACTGCGACATCAGTTCAATCAATCAGGGAGTTTCAAGCACGCTACTCACCCGTGAGGGTCTCAAGGCTCCAGAGGGGTGGGTGGGGGGGGGATGGGGGGATGGGGGGAGGGTGCAGCTCAAAGTCCGCCGGAAAGCCAGGTCTTGAGGCTCTTCCTAAAGGTGTGCAGAGTAGGGGAGCATCTGACGTTGACCGGGAGTTCATTCCAGGCTTTGTCTGCGATGTAGGAGAAGGCTATTCCACCCGCTCTGGTTCTGCAGATGCGCAGGGTTTCTGCTAGGCCGAGGTCGGCGGAGCGGAGGTTTCTTTTGGGTACGTGGAAGGAGACTCTTTCGTTGAGGTATTTGGGTCCGGTGTTGTGGAGGGATTTGCAGGCGTGGGTGAGTAGCTTGAAGGTTACTCCTTCTCGACGGGGAGCCTGTGGAGGTCTCGTAGGTGTTGGGTGATGTGCTCATGTCGTGGGATGCCGAGGACGAGTCTGGCTGCGGGGTTTGGATGGTCTGGAGTTTGTGTAGCAGGGATTTGTTGATTCCAGCGTAGTGGGCGTATCCGTAGTCCAGTCTGCTAGTTATGAGTGCGTGGGTGATGGTCTTTCTGGCTTCGGGGGTGATCCACTTGAAGGTCTTGCGGAGGGTGTTGTAGCAGGTGGAGGCGACGGTGATGATCTGTCGGTTCATGGTGAGGGAGGAGTCGAGTATGATGCCGATGTTCCGGGCGTGGTCCGTGGGGGTAGGGGCATTGCAGAGGGCGGTGGGCCACCAGGAGTTTTCCCAAGCTGAGGGGGTGGGTCCAAGGACGAGGACTTCTGTCTTCTCTGAGTTGAGTTTCAGACAGCTGCTGCTCATCCACGCTGCGACGTCTTTCATTCTTTCTTGGATGTAGAGTCTGGAGTTTTCGGGGTCCTTCGTGAGGGAGAGGATGAGCTGGGTGTCGTCGGCGTAGGATACTATGCTGAGTTAATGCTGTCTGACGATGGCGGCGAGGGGGGCCATGTAGATGTTGAAGAGCGTGGGACTGAGCGATGATCCTTGGGGTACTCCGCAGTTGATCTCTGTGAGTTCGGAGAGGAAAGGCAGGAGTCTGATCCTTTGGGTTCTGCCGGCGAGGAAGGAGTGGAGCCAGTCGAGCGCGGTTCCGTGTATGCTGGCGTCGTGGAGTCTGGCTGCGAAAGTGCAGTGGGAGACAGTGTCGAAGGCTGCGGAGAGGTCTAGAAGGTCGAGGGCCGCGGTGTGGCCTTGGTCAAGGAGTGTGCAGATGTCGCCTGAAGCAGCGAGGAGGGCGGTCTCGGTGCTGTGGTTACTGCGGAATCTGGATTGGGAGGAGTCGAGGATGGCGTTCTCTTCGATGAAGTTTGTCAGCTGGGCGTTGACGATCTTCTCTGTGACTTTGGCTGCGAAGGGAAGGAGAGAGATGGGTCGGTAGTTCTTCAGGTCGGTCGGGTCTGCAGAGGGTTTCTTCAGGACGGGCTTGACTTCTGCCTGTTTCCAGTCATTGGGAAAAATGCCGGATTCGAAGGAGGCTTTGATGGTGCATTGTAGTTCGGGTGCTATGGCGACGGCGGCTCTGTGGAAGATGTGCAGCGGGCAGGGTTCTGTGGTGCTCCAGAGTGAGTGCTCTTCATGGTCGTAGTGGTATCTTCGGTGGTGACCGGGTTCCAGGCGGTGATGGTGGGCTGGCTGTCGGCGCTGGAGGTAAGGGAGGTTTCTGGGGTCTGTTCGTTGAAGTTGTCGTAGAGGGCCTTGATTTTCAGGTGGAAGTAGGAGCCGAGCTTGTTGCAGAGGTCCTGGGAGGGTGTGACGTCTGTGGCTTCGCTGGGGGGTTTGGTGAATTGCTGGATGATGCTGAAGAGTTACTTTGAGTTGCTGGAGTTGGTGAGGATTTTGTTCCGGATGAAGGTGCTCTTGGTGGATCTTATGACTTGGTGATATTCTGTCATGGCGTTCTTGTAGGGGGTCAGGTCTTCCATGGTTTTGCTGTTTCTCCATCGTTTCTCGAGACGTCTGCAGGAGCGTCTGGCTTCTTGGAGGTCGGTGGTGAACCAGGTGGCCTTCAGGGGGCATTGTCTGTCGGTGGTGCGGAGGAGTGCAAGCTTGTCTGCGCAGTTGGTGATCCAGCGGTGTAGTTACTTGGCTGCAGAGTTGGCGTTGATCTGAGGCGGGGTCGTGGATGAGGGTGGAGTTGAGGTGCTCCTCTGTGACCTTGCTCCAATTCCTTCTCGGAGGGCGTGGGGTGGGTTTGTGTGCAGTGGCAGTGTTGAAAGAGAAGTGTACGCAGTTGTGGTCCGTCCAGAGGGGCTGAGTGGTGTGGCTGAAGTTGATGTTGTTCCCTCCTGCAAAGATGGGGTCGAGGGTGTGTCCTGCCATGTGGGTAGGGGTGGTGACGAGCTGTTTCAGTCCGATGTTGGCGAGGTTGTCCAGGAGGGTGGTGCAGTTGTGGTCGCTGAGGTTGTCGAGGTGGAAGTTCAGGTCTCCGATGAGCATGTAGTCCATGGAGGCGATGGCGCGGGGTGCGATGAGGTCCGCAATGGTAGTGGTTAACGCTGTTGAAGTCCCGGGGGTTCTGTAGGCGAGGGTGCCGCGAAGCGTTGTTCCAGGGTTGGTCTGGATCTGGAAGTGGAGGTGTTCGGTGGTAGAGGGAAGTCACTCGTGCTGGAGGTGGAGAGTCGGAGGGAGCTCTTGTGTGTGATGGCGAGTCCTCCTCCTGGTGGTTGGGGCAGTCCTTCCTCAGGATCTTGTAACCGTCAGGAATGGCGGTGGCGATGTCGGGGGCGGAGGAGGTGTTGGTCCAGGTTTCTGTGAAGAAGGCGACGTCTGGCGAGAGGGTGTCGAGTAGGTCCCAGATCTCTACGGTATGTCTGTGCAGTGAGCGCATGTTGAGGAGAATACACTTCAGGGCTTTGGTGGTGCTGGTGTCCGGCGAGGGTGCGGCGGTCGTGGGGGAGGGAAAGGTGAAGGATTGTCGGCAGTGTCTGCAGGAGAACTGACCGTGGGTGGTGTTCGGCGTAGACAGCTGGCAGTTGTTTTTCCTTCCGGGGTTGAGTGCGAGGAGGACGGTTGAGTCGTAGCAGTGGGAGGTTGGAGAACCAGGGTCCCTGGCGCTGGACGCGGTCGGGTTGCGGACGGGCGCAGACGGGCTGGCCTTTGGCGCGCCAGCGGCGCGGCCGCCATTAAATAGGGAAGGGGGGAGGGAGGAGTAGCTGGGAGGCGGGAACAGGCAGGGGGAGGGGCCTCGTGGGCAGCAGCGGTGGGAAGAACCAGGCACGGAGGACAGAAACAGGAAAACGAGAAAAAGGCAAAAAGAGGAGAAAAGAGAAAAAAAGGCACAGCAACAAGACACAACAGCAAACAACAACGAGGACAAAATGGGCACAGACGCAGAGACAGACAGAGGGCCTCAAACACCCACGAGCAGAGGTGAGGCGGGGTCAGCGGCAGCGGCACAACAGCAGAGCTGCTGGGGGAGAGAGCAGGTCCCTGACCAGGAGGTTACCTTTGTTGTGCACCAGGCCACGGTTATCCACACACCATGCTCATCCCACTGTGGTGAAGGAATAGGACTCCTCGGTAAATCACTAACAACCACTACTACACTGTGACCAAACCCCACCCTTAATGTATCTCCCTAACCGTTACTGCACACCTTCTGGTCATTTATCGCCTTTCCAGTTACAGAGGCTCATTCTGTGACAAGCCCAATGGCGTTCATTACTCTCTTCCACCCTCTCCTCTCTCCACCCGTCCTAATATTAGAGACTTAACTTCAGTGTGAAAAAACGAACAGGATATGCTCTTCTTTGCAGCTTTTGTCTGACCACTCTTCTGTTAATACTCACTATTCCCTGTCCCATGCACTAGCAAATCCCTTCAACCCTAGTTTGTTCTTCGATACGTTATATCACCACTGTCCCATAAACGCGACACCTTCAGACCTAATGCACATGGTTGCAAATTGCCCACCTTTTTTAAACCAGTTACTAAAACCCATCTTTTTAAGAAAATATAAAACCAGTTCCATTACTGTGTGTTAACCAGATCGATAGTAATCTGGCCTCACTCATAAAAACTGCGTACTGTACCTTTTTGAACAGCTCTCTCATGCAAGCGTTCAGTTCTCACTGGCCAATCTCTCATTTCCTCTAGTTTTCCCTGCCTGAACCCTGGATCACCCCATCCGTTTGCAGTCTTTAGACACAAATGCGTTCGGTAAGTGGAGGAAGACCCATACCCCTGAACACCTTGCAGACTATAAGTTGGACCTCCTGGTTCTCATTGGCTCTTGACCCTACAAAATACACTTCTCTCATCTACTCCCAATACCCAGCCTGGATCATATATTCTCAACTCTTCTCCTACTCACCACCTTCTGCTTGATCGTTACTCAGTGATCTCTCTCGGACTCTGAATTTGCCACCTTTTACTCCAAAATAATCGCTAATCAAGTGATGCTCACTGGACCTTGATCCCTCTTCCAAACGCCTTAAATTTCCTTCTCTCGCTTCCCCCAGCTCCTATCATTTTCACATACTACTCCTGCCCATCTAATCTCCAAATTGACATCCCCAAATCTATTCTATGCTCCCTCAGCCCCCAAATTACCATCTCGCTCTCCTGGCAGGAGGGATCTGGCTCTCACTGCTTTAGTTTTCTCATGAGACCTCTCTATTCCGTTGCTTCCTACTCCCATTCTTCTTAATTTGCCGATTCCAAACTGCTTGTGTTCTGCCTCTGCTAAAAAAGACTTATTTGTTGTCTTATGTGGTGTAACCTACTTAATCCCGCCACAATCCGGCTTGTAAGCCTTGATTCTACAGAAACTACTACTTCTCGCATGCCTGTCTTTATTGCTTGTGTACATCATAATGGCCTGTACGTATCCTGCTCGTCCCATCTTTGGTGTTCAGCGCCATTGGCCACCCAGCACTGTGCATAACACTTGCCTCAGTGAACATCACAGGCAACACTAGACCGATTCTGCTACTGCTTCTGTGATGACTGCTCCTTTTCTGCCAGCTGGGGAGCCTCCTCAGTAAACCTCTACCTATTGCTGCCTCGCAAGACTCCATCCTTCTTACTATATTCTACTGCCCTAGTGGATATAATCACTTCATTCGGCTTCGTTTATCACCTCTATGCTGACATCACTCAAGTCTTGTCCAGTTTTACATTGAATGTAGTCCCCATATCTCCGATTGGCCAACATCATTCAACCTATGGATGTCTCTCCATTCACTCATGCTGAAATATTCTAAAATCAATATATTGTACTTCACCTCCAAAGCACTATATTCTCAACTAGACACTGTCCTGTTTCCGCCTGATGTTTAAGTTACTTGCCCTCTGCCAGAACCATCAGTTTATTATTCAACATTGATGTCTACTACTGCTACATATTGAGTTACCAGGTGTGGAATGTTCACACATCCACCACAGCGTGTAGGAAAGTGGAATATTATGTGGTATGGCAGGGTAGCCTTACCATGTAATATTATTACAGTACCCTAAAGATGGTCCTTGGATTCACACTAATAAATCCTTAGATCAATCCTTGTTGAGTGGCAAAGAGCAGTCGGGCTTTACTAGAGGAACATGTGTTAAGCATTTGAGAGTACCAACACAGACCATAAGTAATTGACACAACTCGAGAGAAATCAAACACCAATTTATAAAAATAGAGTGTTTTTTAATCTTATATTAGAAACCAAACGGACAGAATAGCATACATATAACTGGAGTTATAGATTTTTGAAGCAGTATTAAATCAGTGCAGTAAAATCCATTAGACAAAATAGCATTGCGGTCAATGGCAAAAACAACTAGTGACAATTGGTCACTTGCAGGTCGTGTTACGTGGAACCCTTATAGGGTTAAGGTCATGTGAGCCCAAGGACCAGGCCACAACAGTCAGATTAGTTTTACCTAGCCTATGGAGTCCGGGTGCAGAGTTGTTCTGGGTGTCCTTGGTGCTTAACGGGAGACGCAGGTGGTGCTGTTTTTACTGCTTACACTGTGCTGTAAAAACAAAACAGGTACACAGCTGCTGGCATCGGATGATGGTTGCACAGTGTTCTCTGTAGATGCAGCATCAAGTGTGGAGGTCGGTTACCGGATTGGCGACCAACAAGCCTTAGCAGCGGTAAGCACAGCAAAAAGCTTCTGGAACTTCACTGAGTTTGAAGGCGTAACATAGCGGCTTGAAACTTCAAGACAGGTGAGACTACAACTCCCACAATACACTGGACCACCTGGATTTGGGCGATCCCTCGAAGGGCCCGTGGCCAGCGAATCTTTGGATCCGGCGAGTGTTTTACCTGCAGTTTGCATGGGACTAGTGACACTAGTCCAGAGTACCCAGAGGGTGCTTCTGGCTTCCACAAAGGTCCCTCTCTTCGGGAGTGTCAAGTTTCAGCCAAGGATTAGGGTCATCACTCAGTTCCAAGTCTGTTGCCTCAGGGACCAAGTATCCCCCTTTTGCTTTGTGCTGTGGGCAAAGTCCTGTTGTCAGCAGCACGGGTCTCCTCTTGGTCCTTCTTTGAAGTAAGATGTTCAAATTTGAGTTTCTGGTGTCTGGGGAGATCCCTTAAATCTTAGATTTAGGGGAGTTATGGGTGGGGGAGCTAGTTTCCAATGGGCAGCTAGTCCCTGCAGCTAATCTGTCCCTGAGGTGACCACATCCGGTGCTGCAGGTCACCTTTTTTACCCAGAACCCACCATTTCTGCCCTCCCAAAGATGCCAAAATTCTATTTTAGGTGTACAGATCAGGCTGCCCTCCCTAGAGGTTGTGGCCAGGTTTCCTAGCGGGTTTACCCCTCATGCCTATCTAATTTCCCGCCTTTGCTGGGTGAAAGTACACCTGGGACAAGGAGAGAGCTGTGTCCTCTTCAGGTGGACAGCCCAGATGCATATCAGAGGCGGTGCAGCCTTTGAAGCTCACCGCCTTGATGTACCAATTCACTACCCTGCTTGGGAGGAGTGAGTTGTAACCACCTTCCTGACCAAGCCTTTGTGCCTTACTCCTGTAAGTGATCACACTGCCTGGCAGGAGGTCACAGTCCTGTCTAGGCGGCAGCAGGCGCAGGAAAACGCAGGCTGGTCAGCCAGAGCACAGTGAAGTTGGGTAAACCACGTAGTCAACTTCTAAGGTGCCACCTGGGTGCATGCCACCTATACATGAAATATTTTAGTGGTACCATAATGGAGCCGCCAATCTCGAGAGTGCGCTGTTGGCAGCCCATGTTATCCAGTATTAGGGTATCTTTCATAGATTCACATGCCTGAATCATTCCCCGTCGTCGGGATGTGAGTCCCCGGTACATAAATATAGTAATGTCCCATTGGACATATAGAGTAATAGGCTAAGAGCCTTACATTAGTAACATATCCATGTCCTTTTGTAAAAAGGACCAAACTCTAGAAGAGAACCAATCAGCTATCACCACCCTGTGGAACCTTCCTGGAAGGAGCTCTAGTCCCTCAGATTTTCTACCGCACGTCGTGCTAAGGGAGTCTCCACTGAGCTCTGCTCAGGTTTTCTCTTTGCTTCTGGATTTCCAGTAGGTTTTTTCTTCACCATTCTGTCTCTGCGTGAAGTTTTCAACATCGTCATGGCAGAGTCTTCTAAGAAAGGCCTTTTTAGGTCCTGCGCTTCCTGTGGCAAGAAGAGGCTTCATGTTGACGACCAACACAAAGACTGTCTGTATTGCCTCTACCCGGATCACTCCGCAAAGGACTGTAAGGTATGTCGTACCTTTTCCTCAAAACCCTCAGAGACCGGGAGGGACGCCTTTTAACTTGGCTACAGAGGCTTAAGGACAAAGACCAAAGCCCTAAGTTGGCGGGGGTATGCCCAGACGTGGGTCCCTTGCTCACTTTGCCACTGGATTCAAGCAAGCCTGGCTGATGACGGCTGAAATGCCAGAAACCGGTCCTAGGATGCTTGTTTCCGGTCCAGGGAAGACATGGCTTGGCAGTTCGGGCTGGACTGTTCCCATGAGGCACAGGGTCAGACTGATTTGCATATAGCCATGTCTGAACTGGGGTGGTGGAGTGAGCTAAAGAATGATGATGGATTAAACCCAGATCAGTTGACTGGGGGTGAGTGTTTGATTGGCTCAAACGTTCCGTCCATCATCCCCTTTTGTATCGCTTTGGTCGCCCTAAGTTGGCGGGGGTATGCCCAGACGTGGGTCCCTTGCTCACTTTGCCACTGGATTCAAGCAAGCCTGGCTGATGACGGCTGAAATGCCAGAAACCGGTCCTAGGATGCTTGTTTCCGGTCCAGGGAAGACATGGCTTGGCAGTTCGGGCTGGACTGTTCCCATGAGGCACAGGGTCAGACTGATTTGCATATGGCCATGTCTGAACTGGGGTGGTGGAGTGAGCTAAAGAATGATGATGGATTAAACCCAGATCAGTTGACTGGGGGTGAGTGTTTGATTGGCTCAAACGTTCCGTCCATCATCCCCTTTTGTATCGCTTTGGTCGCCCTAAGTTGGCGGGGGTATGCCCAGACGTGGGTCCCTTGCTCACTTTGCCACTGGATTCAAGCAAGCCTGGCTGATGACGGCTGAAATGCCAGAAACCGGTCCTAGGATGCTTGTTTCCGGTCCAGGGAAGACATGGCTTGGCAGTTCGGGCTGGACTGTTCCCATGAGGCACAGGGTCAGACTGATTTGCATATGGCCATGTCTGAACTGGGGTGGTGGAGTGAGCTAAAGAATGATGATGGATTAAACCCAGATCAGTTGACTGGGGGTGAGTGTTTGATTGGCTCAAACGTTCCGTCCATCATCCCCTTTTGTATCGCTTTGGTCGCCCTAAGTTGGCGGGGTATGCCCAGACGTGGGTCCCTTGCTCACTTTGCCACTGGATTCAAGCAAGCCTGGCTGATGACGGCTGAAATGCCAGAAACCGGTCCTAGGATGCTTGTTTCCGGTCCAGGGAAGACATGGCTTGGCAGTTCGGGCTGGACTGTTCCCATGAGGCACAGGGTCAGACTGATTTGCATATGGCCATGTCTGAACTGGGGTGGTGGAGTGAGCTAAAGAATGATGATGGATTAAACCCAGATCAGTTGACTGGGGGTGAGTGTTTGATTGGCTCAAACGTTCCGTCCATCATCCCCTTTTGTATCGCTAAGGACAAAGACCAGGCTTTGTCTTCTGAGGAAAGTGAGGGCTCCTACAAATCTTCAAGGTCCTCTCACAAAAGGCCCAGGGTTACCTCTCCAGGACCCTCGTCGCAACCCCCTCCAAAGAAGACACACAAAAAGTCTTCAGAGGGACACCCTAAGACCTTGCCAACAAAGGTTTCTCCACAGGAAGGTTTACACACCTTTAAAAAGCCTGCCTCCACGTCGTCGTCGACCACATCGTCGACGGTGGCTTCATCGACGAGAAAAACCCCATCCACGGCTGTGGTGGTGACTTCATCGACGACGACTGTTTCTACTTCTTTGGCGTCAACCTTGTCGACGACGACGACTTCATCGTCGACGGTTGCTAAACCTATATCGTCGACGATAAAAATAAAGAAATCATCGACGACGACCAAGTCAGCGTCAACGCTTTCATCGCCGGTGAGCGCGTCGACGAGAACTACACCGTCGACGAGCGCTCCGTCGTCGACGACAACACCACCGTCGACGATGGCTCCGTCGACGACGACGACAACACCGTCGACGGGAGCTTCGACGATGTTACCTCTTTCTATTGGTGCTCCACCGTCGACGATTACACCGACGACGGGCTCGTCGACGACACCAGAGTCCGAAGTGAAAAGTGCGTATGTCAATCTCAAAATAACTAAACGCACGTTAACACCTGCTCTCACTTCTCCTAGCAAAGTCCAACCATTACTTCCAACTCGCCTTTTGGATGAGGAGGAAGACTCGGACGAGGACAGCACGTTCGAGGCTGCTACGAGTCCTTCTGAACTTCAGGTCAAATTCCAGGACAGTTCCGACTACGAGGAACAAGACCCAGAAAACCAAACATATTATCCTGAAGACAGCCATCCTTCCCAACCTTCCATGGTTTCTCTTCCAGCGTCTTTGGTTTCTGACCTCCAATTCCTCATTGCTGACTATAAGCAGAGATTCCCTACATCTGCTACGTCTCCCGTTCCAGTTGTCTCTCCACCGCAAGGACCACAGCCTCCGCTTCTACCTCCACAGTCTGTGCCTGTAACCATACCACCTCCACCTGACACGGATGACGAGGAGGATGATCAACAGGAGGAGGGAGAACTCCATGATTCACAATCGACTCATGATGAGTGGGATGATTATGTTATCCCGTGTCCAGCTTCCCCGGTGCCTACTCAAGCTGATTCGCCTCCGGAGGATATAGGGGGTTTTCATAGTGTTTTAGAGAGGGCGGCACAGCGTTTCCAGATTCCTATACCTTCTCACCAGCAGGATTGTTTCCTTTATGATTTTAAGGAACCTTT
This sequence comes from Calotriton arnoldi, assembly GCA_963921515.1. Classification (NCBI taxonomy): domain Eukaryota; kingdom Metazoa; phylum Chordata; class Amphibia; order Caudata; family Salamandridae; genus Calotriton; species Calotriton arnoldi. The sequence continues at coordinate 751,019 of CAWUFW010002271.1, read as the reverse complement.
TCGAAAGTCTGTGAGATCGGTGCCCATCATCGACTACATCTGGAATCAGGGTGTTAAAATAATGCACAATCCATCTTCGGTTCCCCCAGTGTTACCTCGGCTGGACAAAAAATACAGAGCTCCGGACACCGCTCCGGCCTGCCTTACCGGGCATCCCAAGCCTGATTCAGTCATCACTCAGGCTGCTCAGCGGAAATCAAAATACCCTTCTGCTCCACTGTCCGCTCCTCCAGACAAGGAGGGTAGAAGGCTTGACAATATTGGAAAGCGTTTCTCTTCAATGTCTGCATTAACAGTTCGTGCGTCAAATTCCCTTGCGTTATTAGGACGCTATAACAGACAAATGTGGGCGGACATTGCTCCTTACTTGGGGACATTACCAGACAGTTCCAAGGAAGAGGCAAAGAAGATCTTGCTGGAAGGCGAACGTTCGGCTTCCGAAATTATCGACTGTGCAATGGATATCGCCTCCACTGGCTTCCGCCAACTGGCCGGTGCTGCCGTACTACGACGCCAAGGTTGGCTGAAGGCGACTTCTTTCCGACCGGAAGTCCAGACAAAAGTCCTGGACATGCCCTATGATGGTCAGCTTCTTTTCGGACCACATATTGACGAAGCTCTTCAAGGTATAAAAAAGGATACCGACACGGCTAGGGCTCTGGGTACCCTTCAATTTAAAAACCCTCCTTTTCGTGGCTCAAGGGGCAGAGGTCAATCTACCTCCAGAGGAGACTACCAACACTATCGCTCCTCCTATTCCTCCTCCAACCAGCAATCTCGGCCGCAATACCAACAACGCCAACAGCAATCGTCTTACACGAAAACCTCCTTTCGAGGGAGGGGAGGACGACAGAAGGACGCTGCTCGACGACAATGACTTGTCTCTCCCGCCGGACTCCATTTCCTTTCCACCTTCCAGATTAGGAGGAAAAATGTCCCATTTCTTACGCAATTGGCAACAAATAACAACGGACCGTTGGGTTCTTCAACTGATACAGTTCGGACATTCGCTAGAGTTAGTTCAAATTCCTCCCCAAACTCCTCCTCGACCTATGGTTCACAAAAATCTACGCCCTTTACTTCTGGAGCTTTCACTCATGCTCCGGAAGGGAGCCATAGAGAAGGTTCCTCTTTGTCAACGAGGGAAAGGTTTTTACTCCCGTTTTTTCCTGGTGCGAAAAAAGGAGAAAAAATGGAGACCAATTCTAGACTTACGAGCTCTCAACAAGTTCTTAAAGAAACAGTCGTTTCGCATGGTTACTATCCAAGAAGTGCTGCAACTTCTCAACGCAAACGATTTCATGGTGTCTTTAGATCTTCAAGATGCCTACTTCCATATCCCCATCCACAAAAATCACAAGAAGTTTCTCAGGTTCACCGTGGTAGGCAAACATTACCAATTTCGTGTCCTGCCTTTCGGACTCAAATCAGCTCCACGCATTTTTACCAAATGCCTTTCTCCAGTGGCGGCTTATCTCCGGCAACAACACCATCAGGTCTTTCCCTATCTCGACGACTGGCTCGTCAAAGCACCTTCTCTGGACGGCGCAACCAAGTCTTCCAACGCCTGTCTACAGCTTTTCAGTCGCCTGGGACTCACTCTCAATCAGGACAAGTCTGTCCTCCAACCTTCTTGTCGGATAACTTTTCTGGGCGCTACTCTCGACACAACCCAGAAGAAAGCCTTCCCGTCACGAGAGCGACAGATCAAACTACTTCATTTGGCAAACAAAATAAAAGCCAAGAAGTCCCTCTCAGTGCGCTTCTTCAAATCTCTTTTAGGAATGATGTCGTCCTGCATTCTCCTCCTTCCTTACTGTCGCCTCCACATGCGCCCTCTCCAAGAAGCGTTGTCAGCTCAATGGATTCAATCCCAAGGATCCTTCGACGACGTCATTCATGTGACCCCTCAGATAGTCACTGCGTTGCAGTGGTGGACTTGTCCACGCAATCTTTCTCAAGGCCTGCCCTTCTTGCTTCAAGCCTCTCCACAAATCATCACAACAGATGCGTCTCTGGAGGGTTGGGGAGCTTTCCTCCAGGAGCTCCGCATCAACGGAAAGTGGTCTCCTTCCGAACGGAAGCTTCACATAAACCTCCTCGAGCTGCGAGCTGTGTATCTGGCTCTCCTGGCATTCCTTCCCAGGATCAAAGGTTCTCTAGTGCTTGTCCGAACGGACAATACCACGACAATGCACTACCTGAACAAACAGGGAGGTACTCGTTCACTGGCACTCTCTCACGAATCTCAAAAAATCTGGAACTGGCTACTTTTCCACAACATCTCCCTTCGGGCGGAATATGTTCCAGGTTCAGACAACATACTGGCCGATGCTCTAAGCAGGCAGCATACAACATGTCACGAGTGGGAGCTGAACCAACGGACTCTCAACCGCATATTCTCCCAATGGGGCACTCCTTTCTTGGACCTTTTTGCTACCAAGCAGAACGCCAAATGCCAAAACTTCGCAAGCTGGCATCCCCAACAAGGATCTCTAGGGAATGCATTTTCGATCGCATGGTTCAACGTCTTTGCGTACGCTTTTCCACCGATTCCCCTAATTCCCAGGGTCCTCAGGAAGTTGAAGGCAGAACCCTGCACGCTCATTCTGATAGCTCCTGCGTGGCCATGCCAGCATTGGTTCACGGAGCTCCACCTTCTCTCTCTGGAGCCGCCAATGCCTTTGAAACCATTTCCCTCTCTCCTAACAATGAACAGGGAACAAGTCCAGCATCCGGATCCAGCATCTCTCAGATTATCGGCTTGGCTCCTGAGTTCAGAGAATTCCATCGCCTAGACATTCCTCCGGACTGCAGGGCAATTCTAGCTCGAGCTTGAGCCGAAAGTACTAACAAAACATATTCCCTAAAATGGAAGAGATTCTGTGTCTGGTGTAAGTCGGCAAACATACACCCTTTTTCGTCTTCTCCACAACAAATACTGCCTTACCTTCTCCATCTGGCAACTTCAGGTCTTGCTCATGCCTCCATTAAAGTGCACCTCGCAGCAATATCCCGTTTCAGGAGATCTTCAATAGATCCTTCTCTCTGGTCTGATAGACTGATTAAGCAATTTCTCAAAGGCCTATTCAGGACTTTTCCTCCTGTAAAACCTCTGCCTCCCACTTGGCAACTCAACACTGTTCTTGCTCAGATCATGAAACACCCCTTCGAGCCAATCCACAGAACTGATCTTAAATATCTTTCTTGGAAGACGGCACTCCTTCTAGCCCTTACCTCAGCAAGGCGAGTAAGTGAGCTTCAGGCATTTTCAATTCAAGACCCTTTCCTTCAGTTCAAACACGACAGGGTTATATTACGAACTAATCCTAAATTTGTGCCCAAAGTGCCCTCGGACTTTCACCTTAATGAACCCATAATCTTACGGTCCTTTTTTCCCAATCCTCAAACACCGGCAGAAAAAGCTCTACACTCTCTAGACTTTAAGCGCTGCCTTAAATTCTACCTTGACAGGACGAAATCGTTCCGCAAATCTAACCAACTCTTTGTGGCTTACAGTCGACCTAGGAAAGGTCTTCCGCTTACTAAACAAAGTATCTCTCGATGGATCTCTGGAGCCATTACTTTCTGTCACCAGCAAGCGGGTCAACCCTTGCAGTCCAAGGTTCGAGCTCATTCCACGAGAGCAGTTTCTACCTCTATGGCACTCTTTGCAGGTGTGCCTATCACAGACATTTGCAGAGCGGCAACATGGAAGACGCCGCATACATTTACCAAGCACTACTGCTTGGATACGGAACTCATGAAGGATGCTGCAGTGGGACAAGCAGTGTTACGCCATCTATTCCAATAGAGGTGAGCCTTCTTTTCATCCCACCATCCTTGTTGTTTTTGTATACGCACATTTCTTTATTGTTTCTTTCATGGTCTTCCTTGATTACAGTTTGGTACGATATATATTTCACATTGATATATTATTATTATCTAGTGACTTCGTCTGTAATGTACCATCCGAAATGTGCTTATCATTGCTTGCTACTCTGATTCAGGCATGTGAATCTATGAAAGATACCCTAATACTGGATAAGAAATGCGTTACCTGTAACTGCAGTTATCCAGTATTGGTATCTTTCATAGATTCACATGCAACCCACTCACCTCCCCTGGAAGGGCTCACCTCGTTCTCTCAGTAATACACCTACTTAGCACTGTGCTTACGAAAATCTGAGGGACTAGAGCTCCTTCCAGGAAGGTTCCACAGGGTGGTGATAGCTGATTGGTTCTCTTCTAGAGTTTGGTCCTTTTACAAAAGGACATGGATATGTTACTAATGTAAGGCTCTTAGCCTATTACTCTATATGTCCAATGGGACATTACTATATTTATGTACCGGGGACTCCCATCCCGACGACGGGGAATGATTCAGGCATGTGAATCTATGAAAGATACCAATACTGGATAACTGCAGTTACAGGTAAGTAACGCATTTCTTATCCTATGTACCGCTACCACTTATAGTAGTTTCCAATAGGGAACACCACTATAGGAACATATAGGCTTCCACTTGTATGTCCACACCTTTAATATAATGCAGCCTCCCTTCTGGGCTAAGGAGGCCTTCCTTAGGGGTGCCTGACATATATTAAAGACAGTGTATTGACTGAGCCACACGTGGTGAGGGCATGGTCGAGTTCGAGCAGTTTGCAAAGCTCCTGCAGTCTGCAGTGGCAGGCCTGCTGTCAGTAGTTAGCTTGGGTCTCCCAGAACGGCACAAACTGTGCTGCAGCCCTAGGGACCCGTTTACCACCTATACCTTGGGCACCCCTTGTACCGTATACTAGGGACTTATAAGGGGGTAAAGTCTTTGCCAATTTGGGATTACCAAGTCAAACATAATAGTTTTGGGAGAGAGCACAGGCACTGGGCAGCTGACTCTAGTGCACTATTATAGTCATAACCATCAGCATTTGAAGCAAAAAGTGGGGGGTGACCACACAAAAATGGCACTTTCCTACACATTGTTTTTCAAAAGCCTCCTTGACTAATCAATATTAATTAACAAAATTAATGATTGTGCTAGTCATCTGGTTGGCCTACCCTCGTAAGTTACTGAATTTTCCAGGTGAACTTCTTTAACCTCAATGAACCAACACCCTCTTCCTGACACCAGAACATGTGTCCTCACACAAATACAGGGAAGTACATAAATTGCTAGCACTAGTCTTCAAGACCGTGCATGTAATTTCTGCAGCATGACACACCTGCATGTAAATTGCATTCTGGTTACCATACTGGACCAAAACAGTGTTGAGACACATCTATTTTCTAACTCTCTAGTCTCTTGGCCATCCTGCACTGATACTGTATTCCTGATTGACTCTGAGCAATCACCTCTGTTTTGTCTTTTCCAGCCTGCCCAACTTTTTCAAAATATTTGACTATAAGTGTAACTGTGCAATGTTGTGTAATTGTTTATTTCTCAATTGTGTTATTGTGTCTCCTTTATGAACCCACAAATACGTCCTTTACCTCTAGGTCTAGTGTACATACTGTGTAACTATGTACAGTGTTTCATTTGTAAAAGAATGAGTGCCTGTGCCCAAAGCTCGGCTCCAGCGGTGCTATTAAAAATTAAAGCGCTGAATAGCAAGGCTGCGAAGTCTTAAATTCACCTCAGCCTCTTTAATCCGCTACCAGTCGCTGTTGTCCCTTTTTCTCACTCTTGCTGGCCCGGCTTCTCCCTTTGTGCTGTTTTTTTCCTTCTTTCTCTTCCTCTTTCTTTCTCATTTGTCTGTTTTTAACTTTCTTCTTCGCAGTCAATATCTGATGATGAAAATAAGTGCCAGTCTCAAAAATGAGTGCCCGTGGGCTCCACCGGCAACCGCAAGCTCAAATTAAGCATGTACATCATCTCTGGTAGTAAAGCATTATTCTCTCTGAATTAAAAAATTGTGACCTCAGACCTTAGTGTCTTTGTTTGAAGGCCTTGAATGCCTCACAGCGTCTACCATCTCTCTGGTTCTAATTTGAAAACGGGACCCTTGCAATACCATCTGTTTATTTATTGGAACCATCCAGAGGAACCACAGTTGAAGAGGTTATTCAATTCAAAAAGGGTTCACTGGTCTCTTCTCTGGTGTGCTGAGCAACCATTCACCCCAGATCATTTTAGCTACCAACTCTTCAGTTAACAATGACAACGCATTCTCTCAGCACAGCTGAGAGAAAATGATATTTTAGGTTTTTGGTGGGAGGAAAAAGGGCCCAATCCAATCACCTATTAGGAGGATGTTGTTTTGTCTTATCTACTTCATTTAGCCAAGCTTCAGTTTGCATTAAAAAAATATCCGAATCAGCTATCATTTTTTGAAATTATAGTCATCAAAGTCTTTCTGGAAAAACCCAAGAAAGTGTTGCCTCTGATTAGACACCCTTCTCCACCATGGAAGTTGAACAATATTCCTTTAGAATTAATGGGCTCCTCTTTTGAGCCCATACAGAAGGCTACATTGCAGCACTTCTCCCAGAAGACAGCTTTTCTCATTGCCATGACCTCTGCTCGGAGACTGAGTGAGGTGCAAGCTTTATTTATGTAGAGCTCTACACTATTTTTCACCCTAAAAGGCTAGTGATGAGACGCATCCTTTTATTCCTGTCGAAAGTCATTTCTGACTTTCATATTAGCCAAAGTATTACTCATCCTACTTTTTTTCCCAATCCTTACTTAGCCCTCCAGTCACTATATGTTAGAGTCTTTCCCTTCTATCTGGATAAACAAAGGACGTGAGAAACACTAAGCAACTCTTTGTTAACTCTGGCCAAATCAGACCAGGTTTAGCCACATCCAAGCAATCTATTGCTAGATGAATAGTATCCTATATCACTTTATGCTACGAATTAGCAAACAACTGTATGCTAGGGAAGCTCAAGGCTCACTGTACCAGAAGAAAAGCTGCTGTGACAGCTCTGGATCAGTCCTCGGTGATTTTAACTTTCACTTGGATAATCTCTCAGATACAGACTCTACCCACCTTCCTGATATTATGGATAGTGTTGGCCTGGTGCAGCTAGTTAAGGGCCATACACATGAAGCAGGTCATCGACTGGATGGAATATTTTCAGACAGTCCTCATTTACAGTTTCTATCCTCCCTCCCACTAAATTGGTCAGACCTTTTGGCGGTAATGTTCAACCTCAAATGGGAAATAAGAAACCCGGTGAATATCCCATCTAAGTCAGTCAGGAGCCAACGCCCCGGGCATAAGCTGGATAGTAACATGTTTAGTCAGACTCTTACTCAAACCATACCTTCGATTACAGAAGATTCAGACCTAAATGCCGTAAGATATAGTCTTTGGCTAGACAAGTCCCTTGATCAATTGATTCCACCTAGAACGCATTATAGTCGTAGAACAAATCCTTCTGAACCATGGTTTTCCAACAAGCTCAGGTTACAGAAACAAAAATTGCGTAAACTGGAAAGGAAATAAGACCAAATATGACACTAAAGACAAAGAAACTTATAGGTTAGCCACCCAATCCTACAAATGATTCACAATGAAAAGGTTTGTCACTATAAGCTTAAAATTGACTCAGCCTAAACTTCCTCCGAGCAACTCTTTGCTACAGTTAAAAAAAACTGGCAAAACTTCCTGGAAATAGAAACAACATAGTCAGTCAACAGTTGGTAAACAACCTAGCCTCCTTCTTTCAATACAAAGTCAAAGGAGTCTACAATACCTTTTTAGGTTTCAATCTTTTTTGTTTATTTGAAAGACATAACAAGATGCATTAAGCAATACATAGCCCCACTTGTGGGCTGAAAACATTTGCAGTGCTATATGATGCATCAAAAATAAACAAAGAACAACAGCCCATCCTCCCCCTCCCACCCCCCATATCGACTGCCCCAGGGGGAAGAACCATATATGACGCAGGGTATGTCAGTGTGTTGGAGGTTGGGCCGGGTCCTGCAACAGCACGGGAAGTCGGAGCAGCCGCATGTACTTGGGGCAGGTGAGCTCGAGAAATTCAGAGCATAACAGGTCTAGAAAAGGATGCCTCAGTTCAGCAAAAGAGGACCCATCCCCTTGGAGTGACAAGGAAATGCGCTCCATGCCTAGCACATACCGCAGCCTGCGCAACCACCCCTGCAATGTGGGGGTTCTGTCCGTGCCCCAGTGAGACAATATATTCTGTAATACCGCCTCCAGAGCTATTCCCATCTGCTTACCCTTACGAGACTTGAGGAGGAATGTGAGTCTGTCGGAGACGCCCAGGATGACATACTCTGGGAAGCGCAATATGTTGGTATCGAAGTGTTTATCGATCTTGTCTAAAATCTGTTCCCAATATAGTGGAAGAGTGGGACATTCCCATAGCAGGTGGAGCAGTGTGCCCCCAGCCCCACATCCCCTCCAGCATCCCGGGGAGCGGCTGGGGTTGCTCCTGTGAAGTCTGGGGGGAGTGAGATACCAATACGTCGTTATCTTAGTAGCAGATTCTATACTGGAGATATTGTGTGCTGAATGTCGGGCCCTATAATAGATATCATCCCATTCCCTTGAAGATAGTGTCCTCCCCAATTCCGCCTCCCATCTCTTCTGGCCCGCAGATTTGGTCAGCTGTTCCGGGGAGCGTAGTAGGTGATAGAGCTCCGTAATACGCCATTTGTTTGACTGCTTAGAGAGCAGCCATCTCTCATAAGGGGTGAGCCTTCTCTCCGCTCCCTGGCGTATCTGGGGCTGCATTATCCAGTGGCGTATCTGCTGGTAATGGTATCGCTCGGTTTCGGGCATTGCGAAATCAGATCGGAAGTCTTCGGAAGACAGGGGGCCCTCGGCATCGAAGAAATGACCTAGTGATCTGTGTCCCTCCCCATCCCAGTGACTGAAAGCTACCAGGTCGAGGCCCGGGGTGAAGTCGGGGTTATTGGTTATGGGGTGAGTGGCGATGGGAACGAGGTAAGGCCACTACATATAGCCGTTACGTCCCAAGCTTTTAGAGTGGCCCGCACGATTGGCGATCCATATAGTCCCGGGGGCCGGGAAGCTTTGCGAAGGAAAGGAATCTTCCACAAGGACTGACCAGCCAGTGCACACTCCATGAAAAGCCAATGCTTCTCGGATTCCTTTTGAGCCCACTCTAGCAAGGGTTGTATCTGCGTAGCCCTATAGTAGCGGTCTAGGTTGGGGATCCCTAGGCCCCCCTCCCTAGGGGGTCTGAAACTCATATCCTTGCTCATCCTTGGTTTCTTGTCCGCCCAGACAATGGAAAGTAACTCATTTTGAAGCTATTTCAACATGCCCGGGGGGGGTAGGGGAGGGGGGTTCTACGGGCAAAGTCTGAAAGAGGTATAGGATTTTGGGGAGTATGCTCATCTTAAGGGCTGCCACCCGGCCCAGCCAGGAGAGGCCGAACGGCCGCCAGCGGTGCAAGTCCCGTCAGATCTGCACCAACAGGTGAGTGTAGTTTAAAGAAACCGTTACTGAAGTGGATACCGTCAGTTTGATACCTAGGTAAGGTATAGTTTTCTGATCCCACCGGATAGGGCAAGCTTGTTTAAGAATGGTAATGGTTGGCGGCTTTAAGGAGAACCCTAGGGCTTGCGATTTTGACACATTGACTCGGATGCGCGATGTGGCCGCAAACATCTTCAGTTCAGCAAGGAAGGCCGGTATCGATGTCTCAGGAGTCTCTAATGTGGCGATTACATCGTCCGCGTATAGGCTGATGGTATGCCGCTCCCCCCCAAAGAGAACCCCTCTATTCTGTTGGTTCTCCCGCACCCTCTGTGCTAGCTGCTCCATATATAGAGTGAACAACAGTGGGGAGAGCAGACAACCCTGCCGCGTTCCTCTTGTTCTCAGGAAGGGGTCTGACGTAAAGCCATTTACCCAGACAGTGGCCGAGGGGTTGCTATAACCGCTAAACTCCCACCTGCGAAAGCGGCTCCCTACCCCGAACTGCTCCAGAGTGGCCTCCAGGAAGGGCCAGTGCACCCGGTCGAACGCCTTTTCGGCATCAACAGACAGCACTACTCGCTCCTCTCACTGGCGATGTGCCTTATCCAGAAGGTGGAGCAGTCTCCTAGTGTTGTCGCTACATTGTCTAGTCGCGACAAATCCGGCCTGATCCGGTTCTATCAATCCGGGCATTAACGGCCCCAGTCTGGTTGCTAGGATCCCTGTGAATATCTTGAGGACCATGTTCAACAAGGATATAGGCCTGTAAGAGGCGCAGTGTCGACAATACTTACCGGGCTTAAGGAGGACAGCTACTGATGCCAAGAGCATCGTGGGCGGTATTTCGGAGGTGTCTCCGATTGCATTAAAGAGTTGTGTCAATATCGGGGCTAGGATGGAGTAGAATGTTTTTACAACACCTTTTTAGCAAGTACTAACTCGATCATACCGAATGATGTGGAAGAACGTTTAATGCATCCTCAGTCAGCTAACGTACATGATTCTGATCTGCACCAGGTTCTGGCTTCTGACACCCTGTATAGAAACATCATAGACTCAGGGGTCGATGTCAGGCACAACTCCTTAGGGACGGAGCTACCCACCTTGCTCACCTCATTTTCTTCTTTAACTACGGAAGAAACTTTAAGACTGTTTAAAACCATCGGATTGGGTGCTCCAAGTGATCCTTGTCCCCCCCAGAATAATGCAGCTAATGCCAGAAATCGCTGCCACAGTCCTTACTGACATCTTTTTTTAAATGGTCAGTACTGGACATTTTCCACTAGAATGGAAGAAAGCATCCATTCTACCATTAGTTAAAAAACCCAATCTAGATCCTACAGTGCCTAATAATTACAAGCTGATATCACGACTTCTTTTCAGGCTAAGATAGTGGAAAAAGCCATCAATTTAGAACTTCCCTCTCATATCAGTGAAAACAACCTTTTGGATGCCTCGCAGTTAAGCTTCAGAGGCCACCATAATACCTTGATCACGGCCTCTGAGGAAATTAGACAGATTCTTGATATGGGAGGGTATGCTGCCCAGATTTTATTAGATCTTTCAGCAGCATTTGATACTGTCAATCTCTCCCTACTTCTGGACTGCCTAGCTTTGTTAGGTATTAGGGATAAAGCGATCTCTTTTTCTTAAATCCTTTCTATCTGAAAGAGAGCAGTGTGTGTGTGTGTGTGTGGCCCTTGAAGGGTTTAGCTCTCCCTCCGCTTTGTCCTGTGGTGTCCCACAGGGGTCAGCATTAAGCCCCAACTTATTTAATCTTAACATGACACCTCTGGCGGCCCTGATAACATCTTATAGTCTGGAACTGTAGTCGTATGCAGACTACACCCAAATTGTGGTGTCGGTTATCAGTGACCCAGAACTAGCGGCCGCCAGATTTCATGACTAGATTCTACATATAGGGAGATGGATGAGCAAAAGCTGCTTAAAGCTAAATTCATCCAAAACTGAAGTTCTGTTATTTGGAAGTAATTTGTCCTTTTGGTACCCAAACTGGTAGCGACAGGAGTTGGGTACACTCACCACTCCAGTTACCCCGGTAAAAAAAACTTGGAATACTATTTGATAGCAAACTGTCCCTCAAAGGCCATATTAATCATAATACCGCCACCTCTTTTTTCACTGTGAAAATGCTCAAGAAGGTCCTCCCCTTCATCCCATTTGAACTGCAGAAAACAGTGCTGACAGCTTTTATAGCCTCCAAATTAGACTACTGCAATGCTCTGTTTCTGAATATACAGAAGAGATTCCTTAACAAGCTCCAGAGCATACAGAACGCGGCAGCTCGGCTATTGCTGGGCATTTCAAAGTACAAGTCTGTTTCTCAGGCACTAGCCTAGCTGCATTGGCTTCCCATTAAGCTGTGCATCGATTTCAAGGCCTTGTGTATTGCCTTTAATTCTTTAAATAACGTAGGCCCAGACTATTTCCAGAAGAAATTCTTGCGATATACTCCCAGCAGGATTCTTCGATCAGCATCTGCAGTGAGTCTTGTCATCCCCAGATTCAAGAGTTCCACGTGAGGTGGCAGACGTTTTGTGGTATGTTCAGCTCCACTATGGAACTCTCTGCCCCTCAGTATCAAAAGTAACACTGATCTGCTGACCTTCAGAAAATCTCTAAACACATGGCTCTTTAATGAGTAAGTGACCCTTCTTTAAAGTCCGATTTTCTTCTGGCTCAGCGCCTAGACACCTTCGGGTATCAGAAATGCTGTATACATTTTCATTTAATTTCATTTCAGGAATTTACCAGTTGTTGACTTATGTAAGACAGGAACATGGACATTAGTCCACACTTTAATGAAGCACTATTGCTTAGAATCAGATACTGAAGCGAATGCTAGGATGGACAAGTTTACTCTGAGAAATCTCTTTAAATAGAGAATATATTTGTGTTAAACTACTCACTTTACATTTAAAACTATTTTATATATTTTTTCCTGCTGCCCAACAGGTGCCTTCTGGTTAATTAAAAAAATTAGCTTGTTACTCTATTTTAGTGTTTGACTATCAATGAAGATCCTACAATCCACATTGAATTAATAAACGACCCAACCTCCTACCCGGTCTAGTACAGTTGAGCTTGGAAAGCTCTTATGAAATGACTCTGTCACCAATGTTACTGTAAAAAAGAACTGGCTCTGTGAGGCAACTGCCAATAGAGTGCATCATGGGCAGAGGAAGCTTCTGGACTCCTAAAGAGAGAGACTGCTTTTTCCCACCTTTCAATGAAAGCCTGTTAGGCTGCACACACTTTCTTGGATGCTGCACTGCAGGCTTGAAACTACTCATTACGGGTCATCAGTAGATTTAGAGGAAGAAAACCTAGCCCCTGATAGGCTATTACATTCTGTTGCGCATCATAAGGACAGGTGGACACTGACACCCTGTGTGAAATTTCAACGGACAATACATCAGTGAAAAGTGCTCCGGGGACCATGGACACAGCAGGGAATTATTCTAGTATTTTTTAATTAATTCCAGATTCCTACGATGCAGAACTAGGACTATAAGTAAGTAACTTTTTCTTTGGGTGCTTTTTAACGACCTATTACTTTCACATGGACTTCCACTTCCAAGTGTCATTTGTTATTCAGGAGAATTTTACCAGAAACATCACCTCTGCTAGTAACTGTACTATTGCTTAAAAATCCAGACATGGAAAGTACTAGGCAAGAACTCATGTATGCAATAGTTGGCTTAAGCTGTGTGAAAAAGAGCTGTTGGTTGTTTTTGTGCAATGAAGGTGAACTGACCGGTTTGATGTAGAACCCCTGCACCTCTTTTAATGGAAGGTTGATCATAGAGGTCATCAACAGGAATTCCTTTTTGAAGATTAAACCTGGCTTAGGGCCTTATATAAAGTTTGAAGGACAGTGTACTCCATTACTAACGTGATAGAGTACCCTGTCCACTCAACCCTCAGACCTCTCGCTCTATTTTAAGTCGGTCAGGACATCTATTTTGTGAAATTGATGACTCCTAAGGATCTGCCATCTGAAAACGTATTCCGACGGCCCGATGAAGTTGAGGCCGTCAAAGTAAGGCCATCACTCCACCCACCCTATTTAGAGCGGACGGTCTGTCTTTTTTTTTTCTTCTTTCTGTCACTGCCAGGAAAAACCTGGTGGTCATGGATATAAAAAAAAAAGAACTAGCACCACACTCTTTTTATTTTTCAAAAACAAACTTCAGTTTTGGTAGTTTGTTTCTGGAAAGCAAAAGAGGTTCGGTTAACGGCTTCCTACCAGGCGGCAGCTCTTGTCTTCAGAGAAACAGCTATGACTGCGGTTCCTCTGAGGCCACAGAGATCGCTGCTGGGCCAGTAGTGAGCTCTCATTTTGACTGGCCATATTCCCTTCAAGGTGGCAGACATAATGTCCTCCTCGAATCTGATGGATGAGCCAAAGTCTAAATTGGTCCCTAAATCTACTAAGTTATTTGGCATTGACCATCACCAGACCTCTCTCTGCCCACCAACATGGGCTACAAACATATTTTCTATCATACAAAATTCACAATCAGTAAGTAGTGAGTTCATTCATTCACATGGTTTTCTGACCCCACTGAATGTGCCTGTGTGAAATATGCCAAACAACACAAATCATCGCCCAGGTACTCGAGGTATATCTCTGTCAGGGCCACACAGCCACCATGAGCAATTTCATATGGTATCCAGCATACAGACAAAATTCTCTTTTTATTTTCATGTTTAAATTTGACGTAGTGCGAAATGCAAAGTATAATGTCCAGAAACCAGTAGTGTCAGGAAACCTCCAAACACACCGACATTTACCTGCATCAGTAGGCATCATCAAGTTCTGTTGCCTTCTGCATTTCAGAAGGGTCCTTTCCTGATGTAAAAATTGTTAGCTTTTCAGTTTGTGCAATATTTTTATGATTGCATCCACCGTCTCTACTCCACCAGCTTTCATTCCTTTAGTCTACTGTCTCTTTCCACCAGGAAACACCTATGTGGAACTGGAATGTTTACAGAGTGCTTCCTTTAGTAATATTTTTTCAAGCCCCAATTTGCCTTTTGTGGAGGGAGCCTCCCAGCTGTCAAATGAAAGGTAGGGGTGGAGCAATGATATAGATAGACTGTGGGATCCTCACCTGAACCATTACAATTAGTCCGCCAAACACCTGCCATGCTAAAACTGCGTGGCGGTACCTACCACTCCGTTTTTAAATGGCCTTATGTGGAGTGAGTGGGCCACTAAAGCTCTTTTTCATTCTGAGCTGTCTGAACCTCTTTATCTATGTCCCTGGTTCTTAGGGAGTTCCAGGGATTGAGATGTGCCTCCCATCATCCTCAAACTAGGATTCCCATCCTTTAGTGTGCAAGTAAGACTAACAGTAGGTTACTCCCAGCCATTCACTCTCCAGTAACACCAAGGGGATTTATCTTGTTTCCACAAGGATTGCAGTGTGAATACCAGGTATGGGTCCTACCACCCACCCCTGCCCTAATGCCATGTTTTACAGGGATATCATTAGGAGAATGTTTGCATTGTTAATGCTGATGACCCCCAGACCCCTGCTATTTTCCTGCCCGGGAGCTCCTTCAATGAAATGCCATTTTCCAGTCACCAGCCATGGTGTAGCAGTGATGAGGATCAGGCCTTGTTGTAAGTTGTGTCCGTTTCATGGTCTAAATAGACCATTTGTCATATTGCTATCAGTTTTTTGGCTTCCAGAGTGAATCCCTGTATTGCATCCTCTTGTCTGGAATGCAATCACGACACTGATTTTTTTTTTAAACACATTTTTTATTGTTTTTCAATATATAACAGTACAAGCATTTTCAAAATATATAGGCAGTAATGTGCGTACGTAATGAGGGTTTAGTATGGCAGCGCTTATTAACAAGTGACATATCTATAATAGACATATGCATTGTTCCACTTTTCACTACAAGGAATCATATGATAACGAAATAATCATTAAGCATGTAAGTTAACAGCACCCAAATTTCTTAAAGGAAAATGAAATGAAAAACCCCCCCAAATACTTGACATTGCTAAACAAACCTCCCGTCCCTCCCACTTATCCCTACCCCCCCCGGCGTGTCACACGTAACAATGATTGTGTCAACATCTAGATTTACTACAGGTAAGAATAATAAGAGTAAACAGTATTTAGTGTCATGGAAATCCATCCGTGCCGAACGCAGGGGAATTCGTGAATGCAGTGGACATATGCATCAAGCCACAGAGTGGGCAGTGGTCAGTTCGAGTTAGCGGGAGCATCAGCCACGGGGTCCTCGTCCAGTTCAGTGTCTGGGATTTTCAAAAGTACTACCAGGGTTTCCCAAGCCCTCGCTGCCTCCATTGCCCTCTCGCTATTCACTCGTTTAGCTAGTTGTAATCTAACAGCACCATCACATTCCGCCCATTTGAGTAAATCAGTCCTCCATCTTTTAACATTTGGGCCCTTCTTTGATTTTCAGTGTGCTGTGATGTCTCTTTTAGCCAATAGAAGGCCCAAATCCCAAAACTTACTAGTGACCTTGTTTTTAGATGTATGGGGGAACCAGTGCAGCAGGCAGGGGCCTATATTCGGTTCTAAGTCTCTATCAGTGATTTCATTCAGTAGTGTAACTACCTCCTCCCAATAAGCCTCCAACTGGGGGCAATCCCACATCATGTGACGAAAATCTGCCCCCTCCATGTTACAGCGCAGACACATTGCCGAGCTAGTATCAAAATATTTATACATTTTGGCTGGGGTGAGGTATGCCCTATGTAAGATATAAAAATGCACTAGTTGAAAGCGGGCATTTCTAGTACTCTTCCATGCCCGTTCAACTAGCTCAGCCCAGATTTTTTCGGAAATCACTTCACCCAGGTCCTCCTCCCATTTTAGTCTTAATGCAGTTAGGGGAGCTAACGCCTCTTGGGTCATACGCCTATAAAGGCAGGTAACTGCTTTACAGGTTCCCGCTGCTGATACTATATACTGGCAGCCCATCGATATCTGTGGTTCAATCAACCCTTCTTTCCAATGTTTTTGAATGGCCGCAATAAGTGCCGAGTGGAGTAAAAAATCACCGCGAGATAGGTCATACTGCTCTTGCAATGCAGCGAAGGCAAGCAAGGCATTGTCCTCATACAAATCCCCCATTATAGTCAGTCCCTTCTCCTTCCAAATGGTCAGCGCGTTCCAGTTGCCGCCATGCGCTAATGCAGCGCACATGGCCAAGAGGATCTCAGGAGCATAGGGATGCGCAATCCGCGCTCGTTTCTGACTCCTATTCCAACAGAGCCGGAGCGTCCGCAAGCCACACGAAAGTGACTTAAGTCGTAGTGGCAATTGCAAGATAATTTGGGATAGTATCTGCCAGGAGGTCTGTCCCCCCCATCGTCACCCAGACCTCGAAATTCTGATGCTACTGCTTGGGTAAGCCACTGCAGTTGAGCTGCCAGGTAATAAGTCTCGAGGTCGGGAACCGCCAGTCCACCCTCTGATTTCGGTCGCACCATGACCTTCAGTGCCACCCTCCGTCTGCCAGTAGCCCAAAGGAACCCCGTGATCATCGTTTTAAGTTGTGCAAAAATCTTCGCCGGTATCCAAATAGGTAAGGCTCTAAAATAATATAATAATCTGGGAAGAGTCACCATCTTGAGCAGGACCACACGACCGGTCACCGAAAGAGGCAGTGTGCCCCAAAACTCGAGGTTGCTCTTTAGTCCTCTGATGGCTCTACCCACATTACCCTCCAGTAAGTCAGTTTGCTTATGATATATTCGGGTCCCCAGGTATGTCAATCAGCGATACTCCCATCGCACCCCATCTGTATCCTGGGGGCCACCATCAATTGTGGCGGTAGGGAACAGGCAGGACTTCGCCCAATTCACTTTGAGTCCAGCCACAGCACCAAGTTCGTGGAGTAAGCGTTTTGCACCAATGAGTGCATCATCAGTATTAGATAAAAACATGAGTAGGTCATCGGCATAGAGCGCAATATAGTGAGTTTAGCCATGCACGCGAAGCCCAGGATACCGCAGTCCCGTTCTGGCCTGGGCCGCAAGCGGCTCCATGGCCCGGGCAAACAGTAGAGGGGACAATAGACATCCCTGTCTCGTGCCACGACTCACTTCACATGCATCAGAGATCAATTCACCCGTTTTGACCCTGGCAGTGGAATGATTATATAATAAAGCCGTCCAAGCAAAGAACGTATCTCCTAAGCCAAAATTGCGCATGACCTGAAATAAATAAGCAGGGCTCGAAAAATCATAAAAAATGCACTAGACCTGCAGGTCTAGTAACCTACAAAATCTCCTCGACCTAACTGAAATGCACTTGACCTCTGACTCTGAAAGCTGAGCAAATGTGACAAGTTAAGATTTAAAAGCATTTTTATTGCTCATTTACTTTGTGAGCAATAAAGATGCCTTTAAATCTTGCTATCTTGTCACATTTCCTCTGCTTTCAGAGGCAGAGGTCAATTGTCAGTTTGTCTTCCTACTCGCCAGAAAGGGCGAGTAGGACCTAAAAATAGCTCGTCCTGAATTAATCTGAATCGCAAATGCGAGCGGTCGAGTGAATTTTTCGAGCCCTGATAAGGCCATTCCAAGCTGTCAAACGCCTTCTCTATGTCTACCGCAAAGATGGTGGCGGTCTCTTTTGGATAGGTATCTGCTTCTAAAATTTGAAGTAGGCGTCTTATATTGATAGCCGTGTTCCTGGTCGGGATGAACCAGCTTGATCTTTGTGTATTAGATGAACCATGTGGGGTAATAGCCGGGTTGCTAAGATCCGACTTAGAATCTTGTATTCAGTTGTTAGCATGGATAACGGGCGATAGGCAGTCCTGTCTGAAGGTGGTTTCCCTGGTTTCAATAGTGGGATAATAATCGCTTCGCGGGTTGTGATAGGCAGTTGACCTGCTCGCTTTGCATCATTGTAAAGTGTTACTAACTTGGGAGCTAGGAGATCGATATAGGTAAGGTAAAACTCAATCAGCAGGCCATCTGCTCCAGGTGTCTTATTTCGTGCCATATGTTTGATCGCTCCCCGCACTTCCCCAAGAGCAATATCCCAACCCAATAACTCCGCCTGTACTCTGTCTAGTTGTGGAAGGTCTACTGTATTTATGAATCTTCCAATATCCCCATCATTCGGAGTCGCCTTACTCTGATATAGGTCCGTATAATAAGCAAGGAACTGATTATTAATATCTTGTTGGGTATAGCAGATTTCCCCAGTTGGGCTATGAAGTTCTAATATT
The DNA here is from genome assembly GCA_963921515.1 of Calotriton arnoldi. Lineage (NCBI taxonomy): Eukaryota > Metazoa > Chordata > Amphibia > Caudata > Salamandridae > Calotriton > Calotriton arnoldi. The sequence goes on along the minus strand of CAWUFW010002271.1, from coordinate 732,336 downwards.
ACTGTCCCTCGTCTGGCTGGATTGGCTAACCAAGCCAGTAATGATCCAGACTTATCACGTTCCGTGTGGGCGCGTGTGAGATATTTTTTATAATCAAAACAGCGCAATCTCTCAACCTGTGTAGCAACCGCCTCCCTCGCCTCTAAGAGGTCTTTCTGCTTATCTGTCTTCCCAGGCCGTTCCTGCTCCACCACCCGCAATCGTTGGTCTGCATTTTGTATATCCTGTAGCAACATCTTACGTACTCCTATCATGTTAGAAATGCAGTGTCCCCTCAGAACCGTTTTAAAAGCATCCCATTCTACAGAGGAAGACGATGCCGTACCAGTATTCTCTAGAAAGTATTGAGCAATGCCCGTGCCTACCACTTCACGAAAAACCTGATTTTCCAATGCCTCCAGATTTAAGCGCCATGTCGGTATTTTAGTGTGCACATGGGCCCATTGTATCCTCAGAAGGAGCGGGTTATGATCTGACAGTGTCCTAGTGAGATATTCACTATGCTTGACCTCCGCATGGATATCGGGGGAACAGAGAACAGCATCTAGGCGAACATGGAGCTCATGAAGGGCCGAGAAAAAGGAATAATCTCGAGTTCCCGGATGGTGTGTCCTCCATGTGTCAACCAACCCCCACCTATGTTGCCAATCTCTCCTAGCCTTAGAAATCTTGTGAATAGGCGCATCAGGGAGAGGAGGATGGGATCGGTCTAGAATTCCATCAGAGACAGAATTGAAGTCTCCACCCAGAATCACCGACCCCTTTAGGAGAGGAGCTAATTTCCCTGAGAGCTGTGTAAAAAATGCTGGTTGTTCTGTATTGGGTGCATAGATACTACCCAGCACTATGTCTCTGCCATTTAGCCTCCCAGCAACCACTACATACCGCCCCTCTGGATCCGTAAAGTGCTGTGTGCACTGGAGAGGAACCCCGCCCGGATCCATATTCGAACTCCCCGTGCAAAGGCCGAGTAATTCGTGTAAAAGACTTGACCCCGCCATCTGCGTTGGAGGGCTAGTCACTCCGGGCTTGTAATGTGTGTCTCCTGGAGTAAGGCGATTTGAACCCCTCCGCGCACTAAATATGCATGAATTTTGTGTCGCCGCACTATTGTATGCATGCCTCTGACATTCCATGAGATACACTTTAAATCAGATAGAGATCCCATAATACAATCGTAAACATTTCCTTGCCAATTCGTTTAAGGTGACACGCCGAAACCCAATAAACAATCCCTTCTTAAATTGAAACTCCCCCTCCCCAGAACAGGCACTAAAACACTAGTCCCCATCCAAACTAAGCAATACACACAATGTCCTCTAGTGGCTACAGAGGAACAAAGGGGACACGGCTGCAGGTCGACGCTGCCTTGCAACGTAATCAAGAATAAACCCAGCGCCTATGCCCCAATCAACACAGTGTCCCGGATCCGGGGGTGCACAGTAGTATTTCAAAGCCCCCCACTACCACCCTGTCATCACAGCAGTGAGAGAGCATCATTGCAGGACAGGAGAGCCAAAAAAGAAAGGTCAGGAGGCAGAAGACAAGACAGAGATCGAGACGGAACGAAAAAGAACAGGGGAGTAATCAAGCAATTTCATCCGCAGTGCCCGGAGTGACATGCGGTAACTTAACACTGCCATCGTGGGATGTGTCCGAGTCTGAGCCGCCTGAGGCCTTTTCCGATCCAGTTTCTGCATCTGATGGTGTCTTATAGCCCTGTAGCATCTCCGATACCGTCTGTAGTGCGTTGGCCCTCTCCTTCTCCGTCTGAGAGGAACTAGGTGTCCGCAAAGATTTACGTCGAGTCCGCTTCCATCGATTCTTCTGTTGAGTCTGTCTCCCAGGAGAGGACATGTGATCTTGCACCGTTGGTTTGTGACCAGTTTTGTAAGTTTCAATCCAGTCCCATGCCTCCTTGGGGTCTTTGCAGAAGTGTGTCCGTCCGTCTAATATGATCCGCAGTCGAGCTGGGAACATCAAGGAGTACTGAATTCCTTCGTCCCGTAGGGCCTTTTTGACTGTTAGGAAGGAGGCGCGACGCCGTTGGACTTCCAAGGTGTAATCAGGAAATAACGACACTCTGCTATTATCCACTGTAAAGGGCCCAGTTGTACGTGCTTTCTGCAGTAAGAGGTCTCTGTCCTTAAAATGAAGGAGTCGGGCTACCACCGGACGAGGAGGTCTACCCGGTGCCGGAGGCCGAGCAGGGACCCGGTGGGCTCTTTCCAAGGTATAAAACTGAGATAGTCCATCTGGCGCCACTACATCTCTGAACCAGTTTTCCAGGTATGCGATCATGCTAGTGCCTTCTACTCTTTCCGGTAGGCCCAAGACTCTAACGTTATTTCTACGGTTTCGCCCTTCAGCATCCTCAGCCCTCTTTTCCAACAATTGAACTCTGTGAGAGATATCTCCCAACTGGGCAGTTAAGGATTGCTGCGCCGGCGCCAGGTCCGCCAGTGATGTCTCAGTTTGTTTCACCCGTTCAGCCAGTTTGGTGTGTTCCGCTCTCAGAAGACCCAGCCCCACTGCCACATTGTTAATATCCTGATGCAGTGTTTCTTTAGTGTCCGCTATAGCCGCCAGGATCTGAGCTAATTGCTGTTGAACCGGGTTGTCAACCAAAACCTGAGGCGGATCTGACTGTTGGTGATCCAAAGCTGGGTCTTCCTGCTCCAGGGGCACCCCCAACTGTTTACCCCTGGGTTTCCCCATGCTTGTAGCAGAGGAGCGCCACGCGCTATGTGCCAGCGTCCAGTGATGCCTCCAGTGATGTCGCCAGCAAAGATGAAGGGGCAAGCCCTGTACGAAAGGACAATGCTGGTAGTCAGGTACTTTCTCTGTTAGCCCCAGTGATGATAGTGAAGCTCCACTCACCAGCCACGGGCCGCCGTGGGCAAAACAAAGCTCAGTGGTAACGGGCACTCTGGAGCCTCTTAAATGGCTTCCCTCCAGTCACTAGGCTCCGATGTGAAGTGCGCCAGTTAGGATTGACAGCAGGCGCTTCCCCGGCAAAACCGAATCCCCAACTCCAGCAGGGCTCCGGTCGGCGAAGGACCAGCCAATGGTCACCTCCCCCGCATGGACTGCGCAGGTAAAATCAGCGAGTGTGCTCACGTTGGTCTCATAACCCGTGACACCAGGAGCGAATGGATGTTTCACGGCCTGCCGGGGGGCAGAATCAACAGCTGCCACTTGGCGCCCTGATGTATAAAACCTCCATCTCATCAGCAGTTGTCCGGTCCGTTTTCTCACACGGGACAGTCCCGCCCCCAAAATCCACTCGCGTCGAGGGCCTACCGCCGCGGCAGCACAAGCGAGGAGCCAGGAGCCTCCAGGAGCACCGGCAGGGGCGAGTCCCTCCCCGCTGCTATGGCGGTAGGGTGACGCCGAAACCAGCGCGCTTGCGGCCAAGAAACGTCGGCATGCACTTTGAGTCCCCTTCAAGGGGGGGGTCGCCGCAATCTGTTGGAAGTGTGTGACGCTAGAAAAGCAGGCTCTAATCCGGCCCGCTCCAATTCGTCTGCCACTAATAGTTTTCAAGTGCGTAAGGGTCACGGAGTAGCGTTGTAAGCCCACGGCGGAGGCACGCAGCTTCATGCAATGTAGCCCACCTCAGTCCGTAGTGCTGATTACGCTCCAATTCCGGGCTGCCACAGCTCCCGCTCCTCTATCGGGACAATGCAGATGGGTTCGTGGCTCCAGCAGATCGTCTCTGTGAGAGCCAAACGCTCCACGAAAGTTCATGCCGCCATCTTGGTTCTCTCCCGCCGGGGCCCCCGTCGCCTCCCCTCTCGCCGCCACAGCATTACAATCGCTCGGGCCTCCTAATTTCGGTCCCAGGCACTGCCCAGGTTCGGCGGGTGTCAATGTGCGCCCCCAGGACCAGGGCACCAGCACTTGTGATAGGATAATTGAGTAGGCCGGCGCAGAGCTCGGAGCTCACACGTCCGCCGCCATCGGCCTGCAAGCCACGCCCCCGCAATCACGACACTGATGACACCAAATCAGACTGGTCCCTCTTTTTATGTTTAAAAAATTTTTGGGGCCAGATGTACGTCCGTTTTTTGCGGTCGCAAAGGGGTTTTAGGCCTGTTTGCGACCGCAAAAAACGTGTGGGCCATGTACCAACCCTATTTTGCGACTCGCAAAATAGGGTTAGCGACTCGCTATTAGGAAAGGGCGTTCCAAGGACGTCCCTTCCTAATAGCGACTCCAAAGCCAATGTATGAATGTTTTGCAACCGCAATTGCGGTCGCAAAACACTCGCAGTTTACCACCCTTCTCCGAAGAGTGGTAAAGTACTCACAAACGGGAAGGGGTCCCCAGGGGACCCCTTCCCTTTTGTTAATGCATGCGCAAATATTTTTTAAGGGCAGGCAGTGGTCCCAGGGACCAATGCCTGCCCTTAAAAGATAAAATGGAAAAGTTTCATTTAAAAAAAAAAATGCATCCCGTTTTCCTTTAAGGAAAACTGCTTTATTTAAAAGCAGTCCAAGACATGGTGGTCTGCTGAACCCAGCAGGCCACCATCCCTTGGAGTGCCAGCAATTCCCAATGGGGTCGCAAATTGTGACGGCCTCTTTAATATGCATGAGGCATGCAATTTGCGACCCCATTGGGAATCGCAAACAGTGTCTCTGACACTGTTGTACATTGATGTTTGCAACTTGCAAATTGCGACTCGCAATTTAATGCAATTTGCGAGTCGCAAAACATCAATGGTCGTACATCTGGACCTTAAAGTTTTTATTGACCTTCCCCCAAAACATGTTACATTAATATATATATATATCTCCCAGTTGAAGGCGTGAGTCGTAATGTGTCTGCTGTACTTTTTAAATCGTTTTGCACTTTGAAACCTTGGATTTTGGCGTTCACTCAATAAATTGGAGAAAATCGGAGAAATAATTGCACAAATTATCTGGCTCTGGATGAATTTTGTGCAGTTCCGCCGTGTCAGTGGTCTGCGAAAAGGACCTGGTGTAAGGAGAGATATATATATATATATATATATATATATATATATATATATATATATATATATATATATATATAACTCTGGATAGAAAGGGACAAAGTCTTTTGCCGTTTCTACAGCAAAGTCTTTAAGCATAGGATTAGCACAGTGCCATTCACGTGGAGCTGTAAAATGACGAAAGCCTTTTACCACTCCAGACACAGTATTACAGCTTTGAATTGGTAAAATACCAACTAAGCCAACCTGAAATGAATAAAAGCAACCCCTGACACGTGTATCATTATAGCTCTTCAGAGAGGTTTAGCTTTGTCCATACACAAGGGAGCACCAAGTATAATTCAAAACAATACCCTTTCAGGCATAGCATGATGCATAAATTATGCAAAAAAGAAGCAGAGAACTCTGGGTAGTTCCCAAGGTTAGGTGGAAAGAACCTCCTGTATAGAGCACCCTACAACACCAGCGACACTCTAAATTTGCTCACCTCAAATGTCTGCCTTTCTATCAAAGTCTTTAAGCATAGGATTAGCACGGTGCTCTCCACACCAAGATAGAAAGAGACAAAGTCTTTTGCCATCCTCTCATTTGGAATGCGATCACGACACTGATAATTCCTAATATCCGACTGTTCCCACGGTTTTTGTTTTTTTAACTTTAAAATCTTTATTGAATTTCCCCAAAACATCATATATATATATATATATATCTACACTGGGTACTTGCAGCTAAAGAACTCGTTTCCACAGGAAAAGCATTTTTATGATTAGTTTATAGGTTTGCTGACATTTGACAAATCTCCACAAAACGTACCCCCCTCCCAAAAAAGTCTCATCCACCTCCTGGAAAGTTTTGTGGTGATCCGCCAAGAGTTGGCCGAGAAAATGGGTGGAGGTGTCTGAAAATGCTTTTTCGCCATTCGTTTTTCTATAGGAAAATTAGAGACAGCTACAGCCAAAATAGGTGACCGGAATTACCCCAAATTTGGTAGAAAGCTTGATCTTGGTACAGAAAGTGTGTTTTGTATGATTCCTTGTAAATCTGTTCAGTAGTATTTGAAAAATTAAGGCTAAACAAAATTGCCGGACACGGAGGCTAACATTATGCATTATTCTTTTAATGCAACTTTCAAGCAGCCATTTTAAAGTTATTACATCACAAAGTTAAATATCACAAAGCAATAGAATGTTCATATGTTACAATGGAAACAAGGCTACATAGATCTGCCTCTTTTAAATGCAATGAGAAAAACAAAGTTCAACTATTAAGAGAAAAGATAAACTTCTTCTTTAAGAATTGATGAATTCCAAAGGAACAGGAAAGTACGATGCCGAAAAGGCTTCTTCTTAGGTAGCAGGAAGATGCGATTCTGAGGCTTGCATGAAGAAACCAATTAGGTTGAATTATCTGAAAAAGGATAAAGTTTTAAATATTGTACCAATAAGCCCTATGTAAGAGGGAGAATATTGATGATATTAAATGCATAATAAAGGCATAAAACAGTGACTTGTTTGCTTATTTTGTTACTAAACTTCCAACAGAATGCAAAAATGTAAATTACAAAAATGCTATTCCTAGAGTCTACTCCCGGGAGGGAGGGGTTGGGATAATGTTAGCCTCCGTGTCTTTAATGAAATCCAGATTCTCTGGTCATGTTAATAGGAAAATCGCAATTTCATTACAAGACCGGAGGCTACCATTATGCATGTTGGTAGTTCAGTAAAACTACATCAGACATGTGTTCAACAGGTTTGCAGTAATGTTTAGCAAAGGTATAGGAGCTGTACCAGTCGGCCGCCTTAAGAATATCATTTAACTTACCTCCTTTCCAAAAGGATTGGCTGGCCATAGCGCCTCTTAAAGAATGTGCTTGAATTCTTTGGAGATCAATACCTGCCATTTGCATAGCTAATTTAACCCATCTAGCTATAGAGGAAGAAGAGACAGGTTTGAAGGGTTTAACAAAGGATTAAGAAGCTGGTTTACACCAGCGGTGCGATGTTTGTTCATCCTTGCATCATACTCCTTCATACAATCTACCAAACATAACTTTTTGCAAGCATCGAATCTTGGGTAAAAGATCATGTCAGACATTGTTTTTGTTCTTTTGATAATTTCAAATCTCACGCCGAAGGCGTCATAAGACCTATTAGTTATTTCCAGAGCTTTAACGTCCGATACCCTCCGACAGGATATTAGACAAAGGAGAGAAGCTAGTTTAATAGAGATTCTTTTATTATCTAGCAAGTTATTTTGGGGCCAGTTACAAAAAAGGTCAAGTAATAATTTAACGTCCCATGGTGTTTCGTATTTAGGTTTAGGTGGTCTTTTAAGCCTAATGCTTTTCATAATTCTGCAAATTATTGAATTTTTACCAATTGTTCTACCATATAAAAGGGAATGACCCGCAGAAATAGCGGATCGATAGCAGTTAATTGACCTATAGGAAACACCTCTTTCAAATTGTTCAACAAGAAGATTGGCTACGTGCACAATAGGAGCCTCCACGGAATCCAGGTCCCTTTCCAAGCACCAACGAACCCATCTTTTCCAGATGCCGTTGTATCTATAGTGTGTACCGGGGGCCCAAGATTCTTGGAGGAGAGCAGAAGCCTGTGTCGAAAGGTCAGAGATTTCATTGGCTCGCCTGACACTTTCCAGGCAAGAAGGTTCAAGGTCCAGCTCTGGAGAAGGGATGATCCAAACCGTCTATGTCTCTTAGGAGGCCTGGTGAAGCTGGCAGTAGAAAGGGTATTTTGTAAGCTAATTCCAAGGTCGTTGGAAACCAAGGTTGGGACAGCCAAAAGGGTGTTATTAGGATGATTGAACATTGTTCTATTCTCAACCTCTGCAATGCGCGCTGGATCATTGCAAAGGGGGGAAATGCATATCCCCGAATTCCTTTCCAAGGTTGAAGAAAGGCATTCACTGCCAGAGCACCCGGGTCTTGCATCCAGCTGAAGTATTGGCGTAGTTGGGACGTGAGTCTGCTTGCGAAGAGGTCTACTTCTAAGGGACCCCAAAGGTGATCTAGTCTTCTGAACACGTTTGTGTTTAGTTTCCAGTTGGTGTGATCCACTAGGAATCTGGAATTCCAATCCGCACAAACATTGTTTTGTCCTGGAAGGTATTCTGCTCTTAACGATATTTTGTGTTCCAGGCAGAACATCCATAGCTTTAGGGCTAGTTTGGAGAGGTCTGGTGATTTGGTGCCCCCTAGGCGATTTATGTAGGCAACGGCTGACATGTTGTCCATCTTGAGGATGACTGACCTCCCTTGAAGGGATTGCTTGAAACTCATTAGGGCATAAAGCCCGGCGGTTAATTCCCAAAATTTTATGTGGTGCAAACTCTCCGAATAGGATCATAAGCCTCCCGTGTTCTGATTCTGAAAGCAAGCACCCCAGCCATGAAGGCTGGCGTCTGATTCCAGTACAAATTCCGGGGAAATGCCAAATATGGATTTGCCATTCCATGCGTCCAGATTTTCTAACCACCAGGTCAGTTCTGTCTTGGCTTCTGTGTCTAGGCGAATTTTGTCTCCATACCATAGGCCAGATCAGAGAGCTCTGCCCTTCAACCTTTGGAGGGCCCAATAGTGTAAAGGACCAGGGAAAATAGCTTGGATTGATGATGAGAGGAGGCCCAGGAGTCTGGCTAGTTCTCTTAAGGTTAATAGATCGAGTTTCAGAACATGACATATCTCTTTTCTGATCTTGGATATCTTTTTTGCGGGAAGTAACAACATAGACTTCACAGTGTCTACTGTGAAGCCAGGGACTCTAGAGACCTCGAGGGAGTCATGATTGATTTTTCTCTGTTTAAAATGAAGCCTGTACTCTATTAATTCTACAGTATTATTCAAGTCTTTCAGAATTTGAGAGTGGTCTTGAGACATGATGAGGATGTCGTCTAAATAGATTATAAGACGGATACCTCTTTCCCTCAGAACCATGGTAATGGCCTTCATAACTTTGGTGAAGCACCAGGGGGCAGAGGAAAGACCGAAGGGAAGAGCTTGGAACTTGTATAGGTGATTGTTCCAGGCAAATTGGAGGAAGGACTGGGATTCTTGCGCCATTGGAATTGTAAAATAGGCATCCTTTAGGTCTAGTTTCACTAGCCTGTCTTTTTCTAAAAGCATGTCCCTGAGGAGATGGATACCTTCCATCTTGAAATGTCTGTAGGTGAGAGATTTGTTCAGTTCTCTGAGATTTATTACCGGTCTCCACCCTTTGTCCTTCTTCTCCACCAGGAAAATATTGCTCAGAAACCTTTTGCGTTCCCAGGGGACCTCTACAATTGCTCCCTTCATTAGCATAGAATTTACTTCCTCTGCCACAATAGACTGTTGTTCTTGGGTCAGATTTAACACTTTGGGTGTTGTAACTTGTTTGGGTTTTTCTATAAAATCTATTTTGAAGCCCTGGACAGTTTCTAGAACTCAAGGATCTTGTGTAATTTGTTTCCAGATGTGAAAAAAGTGTTTTAGGCGACCCCCCCCACTTTGTCCGTTGAAAAGGAAGGATGAGGTGAAACGGTACTTGAATTGTTGGAGGAGTTCTGACCTCTGGTTCTGAGGCCTCTTGAACGGAAGGGTCTTCCTCTCTGAGGGTAGAAGGAGGGGTTGGATTGGTAGGGACGACCAAAACCTCGTTGACTGTAGAAGGGTCTTTGGTAGGGGCGGCCGGCAGAGCGACCCCTTCTGCCGGCCCTAGCAAAAACACTCGGGTTAAAGACTTTGCGAATGTTAGCTTGCGCCTTATCCAGTGCCGTGAATGTTGCCACGTATTTGCCTAGTCCCTTGATCATGTCCTCCCCAAGAAGAAGACCATTGGGGTTGACTGAGGGTTTCTTTTCGGCAATGTCACAAAGTTTAGGATCAATTTTGGGTAATACAACTTTCCTTCTTTCGGTATTCATTTTAGCATTAGCGTTGCCGAGGATTAGTGTCCTCTGGCTCCATCCCCTCAACAAGTCGATATTTGGCGAAGAGCCGTTAATGTGGCTCTCTTCGATTAAATCCATCATCCTGCATAATGGACCTAGCATGTCGAGCATGCAATCTTGGCAGGTTTTGAGGGAGCGTTCCATCCCTTTCCTAGGGTCCCTGCCCAGTTTAAATAAGAACTTGATAAGTTCTGGGTCCAGATTTGGGGTGAGACAAATTTTATCTTGGACCATGGGTCTTGGGCATTCAGCCTTAAGGATATTCCTTGTGTCTCTTTCAAGGGGGTTCCTTAGCCACCTCTTGATAAACTTGGCCACGTGGTTCTGAGGCCACCATTGGGAACTCCTAGGATGTTGAATGTTATCGGGGGAGAACATTTCCCCGCCTAAAGGATCAATGATCATTTTTTTTGAGGAGGAGGGTAGTTCCTCCTATGAGAGATCAAAATCGGGATCATTTTCGACTTGGTCCACGTCAAAGACATATTCATCCAAGGACTCAGTTGTACCTTGATCGTCGTTAGTTAAGTGGGGGTCGGATAGAGCACTTGGGTAAAGCGAGCCGCATAGGGCATCCGGATAGGTTGTGCAGTTATGAGCACTTGATCTTTTTGGGGCGCGTAGGCCTCCCTTATTATTTGAGGCGCTTAGTCCTCCTTTAGGTTGTGAGGTGCGTAAGCCTCCCAATAGGTTCGACGTGCTTGGACCTCCCAGTGTGCTCTCTCTTTCCAAATTGTTGCTTTTCCTTAATCTTTTGCCCCCACAATTAAACTCTTCAATGTGCCCTCCGTGGAGAGCAGTGGGGTTGGTAGATTCGGGTAGGGGTCTCTTACCGGCAACAATTTTGTTTATAGTCTCCCTCATACATGATTGCATTTTTTTTTAAATTATTTTCTTAATGAGCTCCTCATTGGGGTTGGGAGCAGGGGGCTGGGTCTGAGAATCGTCAGATTCAACATCAGACATAATAAGTAATAAATAAACCACAGTGGATAAGTAAAATAAATAAATAAACCACAAGGGGTTAAGTTGTTTAAGAGGGGTTAAATCACAGATAAAAATATTTACCCTGCACTTGACAGAGTTAAGTTTGATTTCTAGGGTGGAATTATGCCCTTAAAATAACTGGGTTAGTATCATGGAAGCAGAACAAAAATTAGTCAGCTGATCGCCCGCGTCCCAACCGTCAGGAAAAGGTTGAACCGGGCAGCGCGAGCGATCAGCTGTTCAATTACATGTTGCTAAGGAACGCTGAGGCATTGCAGTGAGTGGGCTCATGGTAATCTGCCCAACGTGCGTATCACGTCATGAAATGCCTGCCAAGGGTCTCTCCTCTAAAGCGAGAGTCCCTTGGCTGTAAGGCCGTAACGGTCTTTTTAAAAAAAATGTTTTTATTTATTAATTGCTCTTGGAGAACAAAGGAGGAGGCAGAGGGAACCGGAGGGCTCCCGAGGGCAATGGCAGCTCGGCGCGGCCCGCACTCCGTAAATTGGAGTTGCGAGGGAGGGCCGCGCCTCTGCAAGGGAGGTTCTTGCGGTGGGAGCCTGAACCGGAAAAGAAAGCGGGCAATGGAGTGGAGAGTCTTTTGGTAGATCGCGGAAGTGTCCGAGGTGGCAGAAGTGCCCGAGGCTGCAGAAGTGCGCGTCGGGGTTGGAGGTTTCCAGAAGAGAATGAAAAATTCGTAAAAGGCTAAAGAACAGCACATGAAGATGAGTACTACAATAAAATGCTAACGAAGGCATACAGGTAATCAAAACATCGTTACAAGCAAGAATGCATGTAGAGAGTAATAGAAATAGAACTTATCTGCTTGAAGCCGCATTTAAAAGAGGCAGATCTATGTAGTCTTGTTGCCATTGTAACATATGAACATTCTATTGCTTTGTGATGTTTTAACTTCGTGATGTAATAACTTTAAAATGGCTGCTTGAAAGTTGCATTAAAAGAATAATGCATAATGGTAGCCTCCGGTCTTGTAATGAAATGTAGAAATTTCACACCGTTGAGGATACACGAAGCCAACAGATTTTGAAATAAGATCTTGTTGGCTGCCACCACTTTAACAAAGATATGGCGGTAGCCATTTTAGGACTCGGGGACTGAGTCCCCTGTCCAGGAAATAAGTGTAAACAAGCATTTGCAATGCAATAGGCCTTGCATTAGTTACATGAAGAGCTATTGGCTTTGCAAATGGGAAAGAAATGTGGCATCTGCCTGGCTTTGTTTTGTTATTTATTGACTATTGTAGCAGTGGCGGCATGATGCATTTAGCTTTAGATGTTTAAAGCTAAAGCGTGGCTGCTACAAAAGTTAATAAATAGAAAAAAAGTTTGCAGCAGCCGTATTTTTCTATTTATTTACTATTGTAGCAATTGCGGCACGCCGTGCTTTAGCTTAATATGTGTAAAAGTAAAGCGGTGTGTGTCGCGATTGCTATGAAAGTAAATAAATGGAAAATTAATGCAGCGCCTGCCTGCGTTTTTTTATTGATTGACTTTTGAAGCAATGGCGGCTCACCGTGCTTTAAATGTTAAAGCTAAAGCACGGCATGCCGCCATTGCCACAAAAGTCAAATAACAGAAAATGAAAGTTGTTGCGCCGCCGTATTTATTTTCTATTTATTTACTTTTGTAGTAATAGCGGCATGCCGCGCTTTAGCTTACTATGTTTAAAAGTAAACCGCGGCATGCCTATGTTCGCTATAAAAGTAAATAAATGGAAAAGAAATGCGGCTTCTGCCTGCCTTTGTTTTTCTAGTTATTAACTCTTGAAGCAGTGATTGCCCACCGCGCTTTAGCTTTAGATGTTTAAAACAAAAGCACGGTGTGGCGCCATTGCCACAAAAGTCAATAAATGGAAAAGCGGCACGATAATGCAACAGAACCAAGACTTCAGCAGCCATTGTTTATTTAAGTGTGGCGTTCGGGAACTGCGGTTTGGGAAGTGTGTAGCTGCTCTGCCTGCAACACCAGCAGACCAAAAGTGATGAACAAAATAGTGCAAACAAACTGTAAATAAAACATCGCAAGTAAGATTACATGTAATAGGGCCAGCCCTTATGGGAGGTTACAACAATTGAAAGGGAGGGACTAAGGAGGAACTGCTGTACAAATTAACCAATGAATGAAAAGCATTTACAAAAGACAGTCATAGGAGCCAATTGAAAACATGGGCGGGCAATGGGCGGAGCTTCAAGCCCATATCCTGAATACAGCATGTCTCGTAAAATGATATAGGGGGCAGGTCATGGATACCCTGCCCCCTAAGCCTAGTGGCCACAGGGATAAAAAAATTTTTTTACCCCAAATTCGCAGTGAATCCACGAATCAGAAGTAGATTTTTGTTTCTAAAAAGTGTGACTTTCAAATCCCTCCCGGTGTGGGATGAAGGGTGGGGAGGGGTATGCATATTGCCATCCCCAGGGCCATTTAAGTAGTGTCCTTGGGACCTCATTCCCCGGGACACTGCATTTTCCTGCCTAGGAGAGTGTGGGCATAGCCTGCAGAAAACACATCTTTTTTTTTTCCTGCCTGGCAGGCGCAGTGAAAAAAGCTGCTCCTGACTGGGTGGGAGCAAAGTTAGTGAGCCAGATCTCGCCAGCGTTCAATATGGCCCCAGCAACCCCCAGTGATAGTTGGCATGTGAGTGCCCCAGATAAGTGCTGGGACACCAACCACAAATTTTAAAAACGTCTGGCTCCCCAGGGGCTGTGTGGGCCCAGTGGGCTCCTCCTTTGTCTCTTAACAAAAGGTGGCTCGTGGGTGCCCCAGGTGGGCACTGGGGCACCCACCAAAAATGTTAAAAGTGGTTGGCTCCCACTTGGGGAGCCGGCAGGGGACGCAGGGGCACTGGGGCTCTAACCACCACCCACAATGAAAATTAAGGATGTGGAGGTTCCAGCTGGGCACCGGAACACCAATTTTTTTCCTAAAAAAAAAAAAAGAGAGAATAATAATAAATGAGCGGCAGAAGACGCTCATTTATTATTCACTGCTCCATCAAGAAACGCCCCATAATGCCCTAGAGCAGTTTTACATTATTTATTTTCTTTTTGGTGGTGCAGGGGCAACACCAAACATTTTTTTTTTAAATGTTGGTGGGTGGGCCGGCAGAAAGTGTCCTCAAGTAATTTTAACTTGTGCCCTCGTCATGGCACTGCCAATTACCTCACAAATTACATCACTCATGACGTGCTATGACATCATTGATAACAGTACTGCAACATCTGAAATTACATCATTTACGACATCCCTTTTCATGGTTTGGGCATGAGTTACAGTTGCTTGAGATAACTAAAACTGGTGGCTTTCAGTGGTTTTGTTTGTTTAAAACTGTATTTTCGGAGGCTTGGAGGCAAGATGGCGGCTGTGTGAACGCTGCTGAAGCCACTCATCTAATGCTCCATGGCATAGACACGGTTCGGATGCTCTAAAACCCCCGACTTCACAGATGATTATTCCCCTGATTGCAGAAGGCGGACGGCGAGGGCATCGAAAGAGGCTGTTTAGTGAAACAACCCAATTTACTTATCTGCTGGTGCTGGCTCGAGCTCTCGTGAAGCCGCTTCTCCATTGGTGCGGCGCTCAGCACTTGGTCTTTTCAGCGTAAGATGCCTCCCAAGCCGTCGAGGCCCCCGCGGGAGCGAGTGGAGAGTTCCGCCGTGAGTGTGAGCGCGGCAGGAAAGCTCCGAGGTCCGCTGGCTCCACGGAAGACTCCGACCGGAAGAAAGGCTGGGGACGCTATTCCCTCGGCTGGCAGCAAGGAGGTGGAGTCAGCCAAAACCAACAACAAGGAACAGCGTCCCGGGGTAGAGGCAGAACAAGTTCTACAGCGCAAGGTGATCCCTGATATGTTTGCCGGTCCTGGGAAACTGAAGGTGAAGACAAGTACTGCTGAAAAAGCGGAGACTTCTTGCCTGAATGATGGAGCTTTGTCAGTACTGGCAGTGGTGAACTGTGACCCCACAGTGGATTTTGTGAGTACTAGTCCGGCTACACTGGGGGGTCAGCTTCGGTGCAGGGGAACAGTGAATTGATAACCTTTATAACTGGGGACAATCAATGCAGTGAGGAGCTTCCGGCGGATAACTCAACAAGAGACCCTAAATATATGTCTACTGTGGGGAAGGTAGAGGGGACCCCGGAATGTGGAGAGAAATTCTTCTCCCTGAATGAAGATTCTGAGCTATCCAACCCCAGTGAGGGAGAGGCCTCTGATCTGGATAATACAGGCTTAGATACAGATAGCGCCCTTTCTAACCCTAGTACTCAAAAACGCCTGCCTTCCCTAACCAAAAGAAGGAGGAGAATCCATACTGGGGAGGGGGGGAAAAAGGTGGAACTGGTCAATCTGGCTCTGACAATAGTCGCTCCAGCCAATTAAAATGGGACTACTCATCTACTCAGCTTTTGACGGAAGATGGGGGTATGATGATGGAGGTGTGGCAGATGGCCCTAAAAAGCAGGGTGGAAACTCCTCGACGGAGGCAGAACCTTCCCCATCAATGAGTCTGATATACTCAACTCTCAAGCAAATGCAGGGGAAGCCAGACAGGAACATAAACGGGCTCACCTAGCTACAAAGAAGCTTCAAGGTGCCATTAGGAAAGTAAATAAATCGTGCGCCGAGATTGCGGAGAGAACTACGGCTCTTGAAGAACGGGTGGTCGTTTTAGAGGCTGAAACTGAGAAGTCAACCCGTCAAGTTGTGTCAAATGAAACGCGGATGACGGACGTGATGTGGAAGCTAGAAGATTTTGAAAATCGCCAGCGGCGTAATAACTAAAGATTGCTTGGCATTCCGGAAAATGCAGAGGGTGGGGACATCAGAGGCTTTGTGCTCCGCTTGCTGAAGAGTGGTCTTCCCGAACTCTCACAATGGGACTGGGATACTGAGGTGCAACGAATACATCGCTTCCCACTTATGCTTAAGAAAAGGCAAGGGCAGAATGTGGAGACTGACAAACCCAGAGCCATACTGATATTTTTGGGGAATTTCCTCCTTCGGCAGGCAGTGTTTGACAAAGCCCGACCAGATTCAAGACGCTCGGCTGAAGGTCATACCTTCTTTGTCAGGCCAGATTTCTGCCATATGACAGTAGAAAGAAGGTGGAGGCTTCGCCAGCTAATTTTGCCATTTCAAAAGAAGGGTTGCGAGGCCTACTTACTCAGTCCAGCACGACTTAAAATCATATGCAAAGGAATTACCAGAGTATTTTCCTCAGAAATACAGGCTCAAGACTTTTTGCGGGAAATCTCTGAGAAATAGGGGCTTGAGTGGTCTTGAGGGATAAATGGGGTTGTCAGTGGGATGAATTTGGATTAAATTGATTTGTTTTTTTTGTTTTTTTGCTCTATACAATCACTTGGGGGTTAATATGGTTTTTTGGGGGGAGCAGATGAGTGGCGAGGGATGGCAGCTTCTGCAGGAGGCGTCACAAGGGTCTATGGACCTTTTTTGCCTTGGGAAAGAGGGGTGGGGGGTGGAGGGTGGGTGAAGGGGGTGGGGCGCAGGGGGGTGAGGATCCAGCCAATAAAAGGTAATGAATTAGTATCAATAGGTAATAAGATCTGGAACAGACTGGACTTGCTGTGGATTACTAATGGTATAGGGTAAATTGCGGATAGCCTCAGTTAATATTTGTGGCCTGAATAATCCCTCGAAAAAACGTAGGATTAATGAAGATATGAAATATTTACGGGCAGACATAGTTTGTCTTCAAGAGACCCATTTGGAAGCTGGCAGACAAAAGATAGCAGTGTTTGATGGATATCAACTGGTCTCTGCCACGACTCAGGGAACACGCACAAGAGGGGTAGCGATCCTGGCCCGCAAAAAAGGTTTTAGGTTTCCACGAACGAAATCGGACTGCTATGGGAGATTGGCTATTACTCACTGCTGTTTGGATAACTATTCTTTTACGTTATGTTCTGTCTATGGATCAGTGCTGGATGAACCAGCTTTATTTGATTGGTTGAATGTGGAGTTGGTTGGGTGGCCGTTACCTATAATCTTGTGCGGGGATGCTAACATCAATTTAAACAACGAGAATATGAAATTAGGTGTGCATTCATATCGGGGTCGCAAACCCAAAGTTTTTAATGCTTTGTTTAATTTATGTAACACACATGGATTATTTGATGCATGGGCTACACTTAAATCTCAAGATATGGGATATACATTTTTTTCTGCCCCTCATCAAACTCATGCAAGGTTAGATAATTTTTTTGTATCCCAGGAGGTGCTAATTAGGTCCGATATCATAAAATTCCCCGGGTTATGTCGGATCATAACCCGCTTGTATTAGAGATCTCACTTCAAGCATTAAAACCTTCTATGTCTCATTGGACTTTTAATAGAGCACTTTTATATGAGGAAGAATATATCCAACATATGATGGATTGGATTCCGAGATTTATAGACGAGAATAGAGGCAGTGCAGAGATAGGGATAATCTGGGACACACTCAAAGCCGGGATAAGAGGGGAAACACTTTGGTATGGCTGGGCCTCGCAAGCAAAAGAAAAAAGGCATCTTCAAGCACAATATCAGGCACTTAGTGAAGCAGAAACACAATTAATACAGGCTCTCATAAATAAAAGAGAGGTAGAGCAGGCACAAATTAAGGTGGCTTTAGTTAAATCTACAATTATGGATCTTTCGGCCAATAAGGCGGCAAGTAAGTACTGTGCTTGGCGATCCAAGATATATGAATGCAACGAGAGAGTCGGCCACCTCCTGGCAGTGCCGACCAGACAACGAATAACTCAGGAGGGGATATTAGAAATAGAAGATCCCGGGGTAGGGTTAGTTAATCAACCTCTAGAAATACGTGCTGCTTTTCAACGGTTTTATCAGAAACTTTATATGGATGATATCACCACCGAAGAGGAAGCCATACAGAGTTATTTAACAGGGATTTCTTGTGAGAGTTTGTCAATAGAGGAGAGGGATGCACTTGATGCACCTATAACAATAGATGAAATTCAAGAAGCTATTAGGTCATTGGTAAATGGTAAGGCGGTGGGTACGGACGACATTCCTGGTGAGTTTTATAAAATTTTTACCGCCCCGTTACAGGAACTAATAAAGGAGGTGTTTCTGGACGTTCAGGCGGGGAGAGGAGCTCCTGGTTCTTGGAAATCAGCTAATATTATTATTTTCCCTAAGAAAGGGAAACCGGTGAGAGAGATGGGGTCTTATCGACCTATCACTTTAATAAACAGCGATGTCAAACTAGTTGCCAAAATTCTGGCTAAACGATTGTCAGAGGTTATTAAAAAATTGGTTTCTCCAACCCAGCACGGATTTGTACCCGGACGAAGCACAATTGATCATATCCAGAGGGTAATTGCTCTTTTTGATGAAGCAGGAATCACCGGGGACCCTATCGGGCTTATCTTGCTTGATGCGGAGAAGGCCTTTGATAGGGTCTCCTGGCCGTTCCTGTGGGCAACTATGAAGACCAGAGGGTTTGGGGATGGTTTTATCACCGCCATCGCGATGATGTATAGAGACCCTGTGGCAAGAATTTCAATAATGGGAGAGATGTCGGATCCCGTTTTCATTAGGGGGACTCGCCTGGGGTGCCCGTGTTCCCCCTTATTGTTCGCGTTGTATATCGATCCACTAGTTAGGAAGATCGAATACAATAACCGGATTCCAGGAATGCAGAGTATAGGGGGGAGCACTAAGATACTGGGTTATGCCGATGATCTAGCAATCATTACTTCTAATCCCATGACGGCAATGAGGGAGATTGAAAAAGAAGAGAATATTTTTGGGAAACTCTCTGGTTACCGCCTGAATTCAACTAAAACTCAGGTTGTGGTCGGCAAAGGTATTCAGATGAGCGACCCCTGTGTGGTACAGAGTGCTATTTATTTGGGAGTAGAAATCACGGCAGATGTTGCAAAGATCTCGGGAAACAATTTGAATCCGCTGCTTGTTAAATTCAAAGCTGAATTTAATAGATTAGAAAGTCTCAAACTGACGATGGTCGGAAGATGCAATGCTATCAAAATGCTTTTTTTACCTAGGATTCTGTATTTCTTTAGGGCTATTCCTCTGATTATCTGTAATTCTTGGTTTGTCTCTATGAATCATTTATTCTCTAGGTTTATTTGGGCTAACTGTCGCCCTCGTAGAGCGCTTAAATTGCTAACACTACCAAGAGAGAGAGGGGGGTGGGCAGTACCCAATCTTCAGCTCTATCATTGGGCATCAGTCTTACATATAGCAGGGACATTGCTTAACGAAAAAGTTGAGACCACACAGATTGGGGTGTCTGCATCTGTTTTTGAGTTATTATTAGGGGAGGAAGCTCCGGGGTGTCTTTTACGACATATCGAATTGAATTATTATAAAAGGGTTAAATTTAAAATTTTACTCTGTGCATTTAAGGTTTGGACTGCGGTCCGGAAAAAATTTGGCCTTGGGCGTATTAATGCTTATACTCCAATATTTAAGAATGGCTGTCTTCCAAATATTTTTAATGATGGGCACATGCGGTACTGGTACAATAAAGGGGTCAGGGTGGTGGGCGATGTCACTAAAGGGACTGAAGTGTTGTTATTTGAAACTATTAGAGATAGATTCGGGTTAAATAATCGGCAGTTTTTTAAATATCTTCAAATAAGAGATTTTTAGTTAAGATAACTGGCGGTGCCTGTGGTTTCTCTGGGGTGAAGCTGATTGATGGATTACTTAAGGGCTCTTACACATTAGGGGGGATTTATAAAATGCTGAATGAACAAATAAGGGATGATTTAAATAAACACGTAGATCGATGGCAGGGTCTCTTACAGGTGGGATCAGGAGAAATAGAAGATTCATTACACCTGGCCCAGACAACATTTATTGCAGCTAATCTTCAGCTCCAGTGTTTTAAAACATGGTTTAATCTCTATATCACACCTGCTAAAATCGCTAAATGGGGTCGGGTAGCTGGATCAGCTTGCCCCCGGTGTAGTTATCATGCGGCTGATATTATTCACATGTTTGCTGATTGCCCCGTGCTAGACGCCTTGAAACAGGATGTAAGTAACATTCTGGGAACTATGCTGGACCGTGAAATTGATCTATCTTCTCATTTGATTGTTCTAGGGGTTGGACACCCTGCATTTTCAAATCATAATCAGTCCTTTCTTTTTATTGCTATGACAGTATTTAGATTATGCTTGGCTACACACTGGCTTGATCCCACCCCTCCGTCTGCCCAACAGTGGTTAGGAAGACTGCTTGCGGTACACAGGATGGAGAGAGCTGTTAACTCCAGGAGAGGCCACAGAGTTAAAGCTAAAGGTCTAGCTATTTGGGCTCCCTTAATGAATTGGTCCCTGTCGTACAGTGAACAGGAATAGGATGGGAGCAATGGGATGGAGAGAGGGTTAATCTAACCGGTATACTATTTATTCGGATATGGAAAGAAAGATGAGCAAAGAAGGGAGAGCGGAGGGGAAGGGAAGGGAAGGAAGGAAGGGGAAGAAAAAGAATGGGAATGTAATTTATGCTGAAATGTTTTGGGAAATGGTTATAGATATTTTTTTATTTTTTTTTGGCTTGATCCGCTGTGGGGGGGCAGGGGGTGGGAGGGTACGGTGAAGATTATTTATTTGAAATGTTGTTTTTATTTTGTTGTAAAAAGAAAATTGAATAAAGACCTATTTAAAAAAAAAAAAAAAAAACTGTATTTTCAACTGACGTTTTTACCTAACTATGCTATAACATCCCTTTAACCATTAGATAAAAAAATAAGTGGATTTGTAATATATATATATATATATATATGTATGTATGTTTTTTCACAGCCTGCTTATTTCGGTGGCATGCGAGTGGGTAAGACGCCTACTTAAATCACAACACTCCTTCATGTCTTCAGCAAGAAGATATAGGTACACTCCAAGATCTAGGGAGCATCTCCTTGCTGAAGGCTTGAAGTAGTGCTGTGATATAGATCATTTGGCATAAACATAAACCTGATCAACTATTGAGGTGTCCAAAGCAGTATCAATAATCTTCACTAAATTTAACTATCCTGCACAGACTCGAATAAGAGAGTCGCACTAAAAATTCCCAAAGGGCATAGTCCCAACTATCTGTAGGATAATCTGTTAATATATCTTCATATTACCCCCAATTTCAATGGGCAAAAAGATTTGCTAGAGACTCGTAATATACTGTGGTTCAATGGTCCTGTTAAGGGAGGAACTAACAAAAGGAATACCTAAGTTGGAGAAGGTTGGGTGCTTCTCCAAATGAGTTAAGTGGTGGTTAAGAGGTATGTCCCATCTATATGTGTGGAGGCCTATCCCAACCAAGGAGAAGTATAGATAAAAGGGAGTGGGGGGTTAGTAAGGGGTCATGGCAACATCAGTTGTGGAGTCAGAGCTCAGTTATGCAGATCTAACCATGTCCCTAGTTAGAGTCTACCTTTGGCTGCTTTAACATTTTGCAGAATTGTCCTTGTGTCTTGTCCTTTGAGCATGCAGTGGCTATCTGTGTTATTCAGTGTCTAGGTGAGGATCAGTAAAATGTGACCAAATACTGTGGATTAAGTCTAAATTGACCTTCATTTTGTATACAAGTCGCTTACATGAGGACATCCTGTACATGACTGGTCCCACTTTGGACTAGATTCCAAATCAGACTGGTCCCACTTTGGAAAAGATACACAGACGATGGACGGAATGCAGAGCAAATCACACACTCACCCCAGTCAAGAGATCTGGGTTAAATCCATCATTCTTTTGCTCACCATGCCACCCCAGTTTAGGCCCAGCCATATGCAAATCAGTCTTGGCCCTGTGCCTCATGGGAACAGTCCAGCCCGAACTGCCAAGCCAGGTGCTCCCTGGACCGGAAACAAGCATCCTGGGACCGGTTTCGGGCATCACCCCTTATCAGCCAGGCTAGCATGAATCCAGTGGCACAGGTAGCCTGGGACCCTCTTTGGACCATATTCCAAATCAGACTGGTCCCAGTTTAGATTGTGAAATAAAATGAACAAATCTGCAAATGATGGTCGACTGAGAGTAAACTCATTTTTTCATAGCAGGAACTTTCTCATTAGACGGTTGCCTATGGTTGTTAGGTAAACTCTCATTCTAAAGTAAGGAGGGCCAATTTTGTTTACAAATATTTTGTGTATTCTTTCATTTAGACTCTCCTCTTATGACTATTCTTTTTTTTGTTTTATCAAATTATTTTAGGAATGAGAGTGCAAGATCCGGATATGGTCAATAAATCAACTCAGTCAGTGCTTCCACGATATGGACACAGTTTACTTGAAGACGCAAGGGCAGAGATTAAGGACAAGTATGTCCTATTTCGTATTCTCCTTTTCGTAGTTCTTTTTTTTTATCATTGTTAAGCATGTTAAACCTTTTGTGTAGGTATATATTTGAAATGTCATCTGAATTACACCTGTAAAGATATAGAGGGTATTACCAGTAAAAGTAGCCAAATTTGTGACGCAGGCATTGTCCTATCTCATAATTTGCTGGTGTTTTATACTGTAAAATATTTTGATGTTATTGTCTTGATTTATTAAGGCTAGGCAAATGCTACTGCACATTCCCTTTAGGGTGGACTCTACTGTTTACACAATTCAGCTTCCAGAACCTCAGTGATGTGAAAAACCAATGCTCATTTGCTCTATAAAACAGATGTCTGGAATTTTAAGGCAAATCTGTTAATTCCCTTTCCTGCATCTTTTAAAATTGTGAGTGTGCTGTACCCCTAAAGTTTTACAGCTCAGAGGCGCGCGCAGGAGTTTGGTGGATCGGAGACAGTGTTAACCTTGAAGGCAATGTGTCCCAGAGACAAGGTTTAAAACAGCATTTCAAAACATGAATACTCCACAGAGATGTAGTCATTACCGCTTGTTTTTAATGTGCACTGATAGACCCAATATTTATTGTGGGTGTGGGCACATGAAATCCTTTTCACTGAAAACCTTTTTTGTGAAACAAATAAAAACATTAAATAAAAAGGTTCTCATATAAATTGTACATGTTACTCTGTTAAATGAGTGATTTTTTCCTGTTCACAAAACATGCTTTTTAAAGGCTTTTGTTCACTCACATCCTCAATGAAAATTCACACAGAGACACACTCTCTCTCTCGGAACAGGTACAGCATTTCAGCAGCAGCGTAGGTTTCATTTGCATGCAGAACTATTATCAAACAAGCAGCAGGAGTGCAAAAAGAATGGCATCTTTGGTGTGTCCGTGCTTGTGGGGTTAACATGTGAGGAACGTGTATGGTGGTTTGTGGTGATGTGCGTTTGTGTGAGGGTTGAGTGAGCAGTGCAGGCAACTTTGTGGGCCAGCGGCAGGTGTCTTTGAAAGAGCAGTTGGCTGGGGCAGAATGAGTCGCATTGACTGATATGCCACAGCCTTACTGCGCTGCCAGAAAGACCGGCCTGCTGTCCAAGTGAGTGACCAAACATATGAGATGAAGTAAGTGGAGCATAGGAGAGGGGCTATAAACAGTGCGAGCTATGCTGCTGCAGGAGGAGGAGAAAGCATTTCTGACCCATTCCAACCATGGCTTCACAGCCACAGAGCCTCCATGCTCTGAAGGCAATGCATTTCCATGGCCGCAAGAAGAGGACATGCATCATATAGTGGTAGATTGGGTGCAGTTGAAAAGGTCCAAGGTATGTGGAAAAGTTATTTGCATAAACTGATGTACCCTAGCCTTACTGAATCTTCAGAGGCACCTGCGAGTCACACACTACAGTCTGCCTTTGATGCAGTAGCATAGTGGACAGTGAGCCAGGGTGATTTTCCCAGAAAGGGGATGCTTTTGAAAGAGCAGAAGTAAAGAAAATAGGGAGGGCTGATGGGGTTGTGAAAACAGTCTGCTTAAGGAGAATGTGACATGGGCACCACTAAACCGTGAAACGCCTGATCACGGGTGACAGACTCCATCAGAGACAAACGTCAACTCGTTTCAGATTGGGCAGTGTGATGGTTTGAGAGTTAGGGAGTATACGCGGGCCCCTTCTCCCAAGTAGCCCAGACAAAAGGCTTGTGTGCAAGTAAGTGGCAGTGGCCACCTGCAGGGAGGAAAGCAGTGGAAGATAAGGAACTATTGGGAATGCATTCCAACCACCATTTTTCCACAGACACCATACCAGCTAGCTTCAAGTACTCTTAGCACCCACTTCCCTTGACAACACACAGTCAGTGAGGGTTCAATGATACCAGCAAAATAGGGAACAGAGAGAGGGCATCCTCCAGGGGTGGTGGATAGAACTAACGCCATTGAAGTCTGCAACAGTTGACTCAGCAAGGTCAGGCGAGGGTATGAAGGGTGGAATCAGGCCTGGCACTGTGGAGAGCCACAGGGCTGCTGCTACAAAATGCAGAACAAGAACTGCCAGGGAAAGATTGGAGGATGATTTAGAAGCACAAGTGTGGCAGGCGAAGAGGGCATCATGAGGCAGGGGAATGAAGCACAGCACTGGAAAAAAGCATAATGCGGTAGGGAAGTAGTTCATTCCTTTGCACAACTCCGCTTAACTTAGTAACTCGTCTCCAGTACAGAATGTCTCAGCAAAAGTCAATAATAATCACAAGGCCTGGGTCAAGCCCCTCTCCAGAAGCCAGTCTCCTTAGTTAGTGATCGTTAGATTCCCAGCCTTACTTCCATCCATACCACTTGTGGTTCCAATGCAAAGACTTTTGTTCCAAGAAACAAATCAGTATTTGCATTAAGAGTATGAGTGTGCAACCACAGCACACAAGGGACGGACACTTCACTGTGCTAGCATTTCAATGGATGCACCCCTTTAGAAATGTAAGATTATGTGTTGTACTCAGCTACTTCCTGTCTGATAATAAGTTTCATGAAAGATACTCTGTAATAGTTTGTCTCAAGTGGAACTCCAAGACCAAAATATAAAAATGAAATTGTGAAGAGATACTAGTTGCTTCAACACGCTTAGGAGCGCAGAAGGTGAAACTTCTGTATTTAAATTTTTTCCGTTCTTAATTCCATGTCATTCACAACCATTGAAACACAGTTTCACTTGCTGTTAAGTTTCAGTATAGATGTTGGTGGATGTTCATCTCTGAAACCCTGTTCATAGGATCGCCAGACTCTGCTTCGGAAAGGGAGCCTTGCTGGAGTCTCTAGAAGGAGCGTCTTTTCGGCAAGCGCCATTTCCCCTCCTTCAGTTTTTGAAACGTTGTGCCAGTCCTTACAACCTAGTAGTTTGCACATATTTCACTTCTATATTCAATGTGCTGGGTTTAAAATGATTGCCAACGAAAGGGGGGTTAGGCCCAAAGGGACAACCACCGGGTAGGGCCGTTTTATACTAGGAGAAAAGAAGAGAAGACCCGGTGATCCTGTGATTTACTGCAATTTCTTTTGAGCAAAAACCAGAGTGAAAATTGCTTTGTCTGACTTGGTTATTTATTAAACCATATCAACACCGAAGTTGCGCCTATAATATCCAAATTCATTCAACTGCCTGTTAGTGCAACTGTTATTACATAATTAAGAAGCCCTGATGAGAGCCCCCGAGTTTTCTGGGGCTTAAACGCGTCGGCAGTTGCACTAACAGGCAGTTGAATGAATTTGGATATTATAGGCGCAACTTCGGTATTTTGTGTCAATTTGAAGATGTATCAAATGTTGACATATAAATTTGGCTTTTGATTCCGGCTAAGAATTGATTAGCTGGGTTACATTGGTTATTGATGTTATTGTAAATATATGTTTTTGTGTTAAATGTTGTTAAATAATTCAAATATATGTGATGTTGCTATGTGTCCTTTGTTGATGGACTAATGGTGGTTCTTATCCACATGTTTCGAAAATGTACATAAAGTAATAAGCTGAAAACATCCTTTGATGGATATGGTTTAATAAATAACCAAATCAGACGAAGCAATTTTCACTCTGGTTTTTGCACAAAAGAAATTGCAGTAAATCACAGGATCACCGGGTCTTCTCTTTTTTTTCTCCGGGTTTAAAATGATGACACTCTCCACAAAATTCAGTAAAGGGCTCGTAACGTGTGACTTACACGGACCCCCTCACAGATATACATAGACTCAGGCCTGAGAGAGGCTTCTCTGATGAATGGGACACCCTTGTACAACAGGGTGTACTGTATTGCTCTATCAGAATTAGTGAACGTTGGTTAATTTTTGCTAAAGTCATCCAAAATTCTGATTTTTGAATTCAGCACAAAGCTCCGATGAAGTCTGAGCTACACTATGTTTAGATATATAATGCACTGAAGCCTTCAATCCCTGTATACAAATCTGTCACTGATTTCATTATTCTACTTGTGTCGTCACTGGTCATCTGTAATATATAGAATTATTGAGGGTTGTAGTCCACCAAGGGGTACCAAGAGTTGTTATTAACAGCCAGCGATATGCAATTTTAAGTTATGTTAGGCTATCCATATCCCCGTCCCCTGTTCAGCCGTGTGGGGGTAGAAGAGCTACCGGATAGCAATGCATAACATGATTTCATCACCCTCGGCCCTCATTCTCTACCAGATCTTTAAAACTTCATGTATACCAAGTGTTGGGGTGGAAAGGTCCTCTGCATGGTAATGGACATGTACCCCTGCCCTGAGTGCCCAACTGTACTGTTGTCTGGATCCCTAATCCTGATTTTATTTTCTCATAGGCAAACCCAGATCATGCGTGTGCCATGACATACTCCTGTCTCACAGAGTGCGGTCTTGTTGGACTGCGAGGAGTGCCCTCACAGTGGGGGAAGGTTACTGTTTTCACCAGGAGTTAAGTAACATGAGCATGGTGGTGGCACATACTGTGTAGTGAACAGTAGGAGTGAACAAGTCCTTTTTAACCTATGCCACTGAAGTGAGGCCTACAGGCTCACTCACCTTTTTAAAGCTCCGCAGCTGTGTGCTTAACTCGACCCTTGGCCTACATCAGTTGTATGTAAAGTGCTGCGCAGTGTAGGGGTTGTGACTCTACACTGGTTGTATGTGTGCCTGGGAAGAGTTCAGTACAGGGATAGAGCAGTGCACGCATGTTGGGGGGCATGTACTGATTGTATGTATACCTGCGAAGAGTACTTTACATGAGACATGCAGTACCGTGCATGGTGAATGCATATACTGGGTGTATTTGAACCTGCAAGAAGTACAGTACATGAAGGTTGTAGTGCTGTGCAGTCCACATGGTAAATGTGTGTGCTGGCTGTATGTGTGTCTGCAAGTAGAACAATACATAAAGACTACAACACTGAGCAGTGAACGGAGAGGGAATGTGTGTACTGAAGGTATGTGTGTCTGGAATGGCACAATACAAGGAAGTAACAGTGATGGACAGTGTGCACGTATATACACTGAGTGCAAATGTAGCTCTAATGACGCAGTTCATGGAGGACCCTGGGTTCCATTGGGAAGCCCAGGCATGCCTGGTAAAGACAGGAGTAGACCGAGGAATCCCCCCAGACGGATTTGTATATCACTGCATTCCTGTGAGCTGGGTGGGACACACTGGAGCAGGGAGAGCAAGGCTCCTCCATACACTTCAAAGGGTGCTCTTTTATTCATTGAGAGATCTCAAGGAAAGGGATTGGACACATCTCTGGAAGGAAATGAGACTGATAAAGTAAGGGAATCATAAAGAGTAGGGCTGGGAGCCAGGGATTAAACTTTTGATGCACATATCAGTGTGGCTGACATCCAGGTGTGAGCTCTAGTCACTCTCATGGCGTGTGTTGTGGGACTGTCTGCTTCAGAGTCTTTCCTGCTGTGACAGACGGCTTTTCAAGAGGAAAAGGAAGGTGGAGAAGTATGTACTTCAAAAGAATCAGCACCCCAGCATAAAACCTACCCCTAACTCACATTTGGTGTCTGGAAATTGACTATAGGTAGGGGAGGTTGAGATCCCAAAAATTGTCATCTGCCAAGCAGCCACACAGACTGTGTGAGGAATGGGTGCTCTGTAAGACTTCTGCCTGTGACCAGGACTGGGATCTAAAGCCTGCTAGTCTCGCTGCTGGGTGAGGGGACATCACCCAGGGTGACCAAGCCCACATGCTCTGGAGCACCAGAGCCTTCCTGCTTGGCAAAACCGATGTGACCTGTGAGGAAGAGGAGAACATTGGAGGGAGCGAAGTCCAGTGGGGAACCCTGTTGAGTGGACTTCCAATGTGAGGAAGTGTCTGCTGCACAAATCGGGTCATTGCCCATGTGCAGATTCAAGTCGGTGACCCTCGTATGTCAGAAAAGGGCTGCCGTGAAGATAGTCATGAGCAGAGTGCAATGTGGGAAGAGTAAAGCCTGTGTGACATTGTTGCGGTGACCCCGTATGACAGGAGGGGCTGCCGTGGAAGATACTGCCAGATAGCGAGGGCCGAAGCCTGTGCGAAACCTTAGCAGCAACCCTGTATGCCAGGAGGAGCCGCTGTGGTACGAACTGCTGTGCGGTGAAGGCCAGTGCCTTGGTTGGTAGTGTTGCGGCAACCCTGTATGCCAGAAGGGGCTGATGGTATCAAGAGCACTGTGAGGCTGCCACCCGAGAACTGTGAAGTCGTGTTACCCATAGGTCCTGCGGAAGCAATCTTTTCTTACAGCTAAGTTGTTACATCACAATGCTGCTGACAAAATCAAAAAACAATGTGAAAGGCAAAAAAAAACTCAGCTGCCCCATACACAATTATAAGGACTCAGCTGCCCCCTACACAATTATAAGGACTAGCTTTTTAGACCATTTTCGTCTGAATTTTCTGTACTGAGAATCCACAGTCCTTCGTAGTTTATGGTAAAATGTTTATTCTAAAAGCTGGAGTGCAACGCAAGAGAGCAAGATTCTTTCTGCATGTCACCCACACATCATAAAAACAAAAGTAACTTTGATATTTGCTTACTTTAAACTGCTTAAGGGTATTCATTTGCAAGCTTTTACAAGCTGCTACAGATACGTTCACTGTCATAGAGTAGATTCTACAAATATTAGTAATCTGCAACCGAAAGATCTCTAACTAGAAAAAGCAAAAAACCAAGGATTTTATGGACGGTGAATATGGGGTAACCATATATTATAAAGAATAAAATGCGCTGTATGTAAAAAGGGGCTATATTGCAAGGCACCTCGTAGATCTCTGACCTTATAAAAGAGCTTGGTCTTCAGCCTCGAACTTCTGTTTGGTTACGGATCTTCTTGGTGACTTGCAGTATCCTAATAATGTATGAAAGGGGGTATTTTATCCCTTGTATCTTTTGCCCATTCCAATAAAAGGTACCTGACCCTAACACATTGATATGCCTCTGGCTGGCTCTGAATGCATTGTTATGGATGGCTACTATAATGCAATGTTTTGGGGGCTAAGCTAACAGTGTGTGCAGCCACCAAGCTATTTTGCATGCCTCCGAGTCGCACACCCCACCTCCATACAAAATATTCTGACAGGCTGGTTTGAAGTATGCAGCGCCACTCAATTGTTAGGTATAGGAAAAATATTGAGGCGTGAAACACGTATATCATATAAAGGTGAATTGCACCTTCTCAGATGTGTCAAAAGTCAAATCATGCTCATTGTCCTTTACAACCTTGAACTTAGATGAGTGTGAGCAAATGGCACTACTGTACTATTAAAAGCATAGCAGCCCTACTAAAAACAGCTTGTTGCTTCCCGCTGAAGGTACAGCAGCCCTGCCAAAATGTCCTAGTTCTTTCTTTTAAAAGTATAGAAGGCTTAGCTAGTTGTGTTGCTTTCACTCCCTTTAACAGCCACAGTGAATAGTGCTATAGCATCCCTGTTCAAAAGTAATGGTTGCTTTTTACACTTCTGTAAATGTTAGTTTATGTCAGTTTAGGAGGGTTATGGGTAGTTCTCCCTGCAAATCAACTCCTCCCCATTGTAATGAGGTTACCATCAAGTGTCACTACAGTCTTCACAACACAAAATGGTTAAACGATACATCACAACCACTCACTAAAACTTTTCACTGTTAAAAGACAGACTGTTTGGCTTTGTCAGTTCCCATTAAAGATTGATTAAGGGATGGGAAGGATCGGTCTATGATCAAGGATCCACCACCATGGTCTAGAAGTCAGGCGATTTGTATCAAATTCACTCCATTGATCTAGTTTCCCAGTTATTTTATAGGGGTTTTTTGCTTTTATTTTATATTTGGTACAAAAGTTATGATCTTCATCTAGAAATATCATGTTTGACTTGCAACTGTACTTAACTTCGTGGTTACAAGTGTACTAACCACTAGGCATGTTACTTCCTGTAGGAGGGTGCTTTGTTAAACCGTTTCTGTGTTTGGTTTACAGAGAGAATGTCATTGAGACACTCCAGGCACACATAGACGAGCTGAAACTGGCAGCAGAACAACAGAGAAGTCAAATGAAGAAGATGGAAAAGGAATATGAAGACTCCCTGCTTCAGATCCGAGAGCAGCAGGCTGCAGGTCAGAGGTATAGTTGAAAAAACACATTAAACAGATTTCATGAGTATTCCTTATGCATCTAGCTGCATAGAATACATGTTGCTTTGGCAGGTCCCAAGTTCTGCATAGCATACCTCCTTGTTGTTGGTTTGGCTTAAAGACTGAGTGAAAATCCATTAGTTAGGTGTGATATTAAACACCAATCAAAAAAGGTGAGAAATCTTTTTTTACATAATTTTGTGTAGTATGTGTTCTGTCAAGACTTTGTGAGCTACGTTGACTTGTACAGATCCACTTTTTTATACACCCCTGTACAATATGCAAAAATTCACTAATGCAGTTTGTCTGGCACCCTTTCCACCATTGACCATGGTACTTGCTCCAAGGGGTTGTTAAGGGGGGGTGAGAACCGGTGCTCAGATTATGTTAATATAAGGTTGCGTTCACACAGGGGCTTCTTCAGAGACCCTTGTGAATTAATGTAGACCCATCTCTAGGCATGCCAGACTAACTTGACAATAAATGTTAAGACCAAGGGCTGTGACCTTTTTTTAAATCTTTTTATTCCATTGTGTGGAGATGTTATTAGCAATAATAACTTGGTTTATAGTGTTTCATGCCTCAATTCTGCAATTTCTAAGCAATGTAAATAACAGATAAGTGGTAGTCAGTGGATGAAATGTAAGTCGGCATTGATGGTAGTTGTAGATTTCATCAGTTCTGCAGTATTGGATCTTTCATAGATTCACATGCTAGAATCATCCCCTTCATGATGGGGATGATTCAAGCATGTGAATCTATGAAAGATACCAACACTGGAGTACTTCAGTTACAGATAAGTAACTTTCTTCATGTCAGCGGTGAGTGTCAACTCGCTAAGACCTCTTGCCCGCTAGAAAAACCAGCATCCACAGTGAACTGCTACCTTGTAATAAATCACTGCATTGTTGAAAGTCGAGGTCTGCTGTCTCCTGCTTGCCGTCATATCTGATTCCAGTTAGAGTAGCAACCATTCATCCCACTCACATATGTGCACTTGGCAAGCTCGACTCTTATATACCGTATCTGTGTATGAGAAGGATTTGCTGCACAGCCGACCCCCTGCACTGGTGCAGCACCCTTTTGTAAAGATAGACAATGTGCAAATCTGTACAGTGTGATAAATGTATCCCCCTTAAGCAAGCTTCCTTGCAGTCTATTATTAAGTACCATTGCTATTCATTCTATGGGCTCATCACCCTCCGCCTGGGACGACTCCTGGTGGCCCCCGGCCCTGGGCACCGCGCCCAAGCCAACGGACCACGCACGCAACCTGGGCTTCATCCTGGACTCCTCCCTATCGATGACCAGACAAGTCAACGCCGTCTCATCCTCGTGCTTCAACACCCTGCGCATGCTCCGCAAGATCTTCAGATGGATCCCCACTGAAACCAGGAAGACCGTCACCCAGGCACTCGTCACCAGCCGACTGGACTATGGGAACACCCTCTACGCCGGAACCACAGCCAAACTTCAAAAAGACTCCAGCGCATCCAGAACGCCTCCGCACGACTCATCCTGGACATCCCCCGACACAGCCACATCACCGGACACCTGAAAGACCTGCACTGGCTCCCCGTCAGCAAGAGAATCACGTTCAGACTCCTCACCCACGCACACAAGGCCCTCCACGACCTGGGCCCAAAGTACCTCAACGACCGCATGACCTTCTACACGCCCACCCGCCAGCTACGATCAACCAGCCACGCCCTCGCCACCGTACCACGCATCCGCAGAACCACCGCCGGAGGAAGATCCTTCTCCTACCTGGCAGCCAAGACCTGGAACTCCCTCCCCACTCACCTTCGGCGAACCCAGGACCATCTCTCCTTCAGGAAGCAGCTCAAGACCTGGCTGTTCGAGCAGTAACTTACCCCCTCCCCCAGCGCCTTGAGACCCTCCGGGTGAGTAGCGCGCTCTATAAATGCCGTGATTGATTGATTGATTGATTGATTCTGATATGTGTCAGATGCTAATGTTTGACATTCATGGGAGAAATCCTGCTTGACAGTAACAACTGTAAAACAGCACCAACACTTCCTACAGCCAGGAAGCAGTGGCCATGAAAGACACAAACTAGTGTCTTCCCTCTGTCCCGGCCTCTGTAGGCACTGCAGTGTACTTATCCATAAGAAATTAAAGTGTATGTGTCCCTCTACAACTTCCATGGCAAGGATTACAAGAGACTGCGCCTTGGGGACAAAACAGTTAATACCAGGGGTGCCATTAATTCCCGCTTTAGCATCGTGGGCAGGGGTGGTTGTCACTGGACAGTTCTCTTACGTAATATATTTAAATTGATTTTTACCATACTTTTGACTGTAAGCTGAGATGCAGGTCTCCGAATAGAAGCTCATAAATGCAGGTTAAGAGGAGAGTATCATGGGCCTCTGGGGTTGGGGAGAAAATGGAACAAAAGAACACAAAGGGAGGAAGAGGGTATGGAAAGAAGGTTGATGGATGGATGGAGGGAAGTATGGATGAATGGAGTAAATTGTCTATGCTTATGTGCCTTTTATAAGTTGTGAGACTTTGTAGCACAGTAGTACTTGTTGGTAAACAGATGGAGCTTGGAAATTGGGTTGTTGGTTGACTGGGGTGTGAGCCCTGGTCTAGCAGCAACTACAGTCCCTGTC
This sequence comes from Calotriton arnoldi, assembly GCA_963921515.1. Classification (NCBI taxonomy): domain Eukaryota; kingdom Metazoa; phylum Chordata; class Amphibia; order Caudata; family Salamandridae; genus Calotriton; species Calotriton arnoldi. Next base: position 699,323 of record CAWUFW010002271.1, on the reverse strand, counting down.
AGGGTGAGGCAAAAGCCAACCCTAAATTAATCTGTGCTCAACACTCTGGTAGCTTGGCACAGAGCAATCAGGCGTAACTGAGAGGCAATGTGTAAAGTATTTGTGCAACACTTTTTAAAGTGAAAATGCCACACAAAAGGACCCCTCACCATGGTAGAAAAATAGAACTTTCTGCCTAGGTACACGAGCATGAGGAGGGGGGAAAACTGTTTTATGGCATTGTGAATTTTAAATATCTGTATTTCGTTTTTTAAACTGCGCGCTGAATCGCCTGAAAATTTTGCATTTTGCACTCTTGCCTTTTGCTTCCGCATCACGGAAGGTGCTGAGCGCTGATTGGCTGGTTAGGGCCAATCAGACGCTAGACGGGTGGAGCCTGTTGTTGCCCACCGTCTACTTGAAGCACTCCGGATGCGGACACGCGCAGCGGGCGCGCCTAGCGGGCGCGCCTAAGGCAAGCCCGTCTGCGCCAGGACGCTGCCGGCGGACGGCCACTCCGCTTCTGTGGTTAATTGTACTATTTCTTATTCGAGCTTAGAGCTTCACTTATTGAATTTCAAAAACCCGACTTGTAGACTTCACTCTTGGTCCCCGCTGGTTGAGCCCTTCCAGGGTCCATTCTGTCCCTTTCAGAGCAGTGTAAAATTAAGGGAAAAGTCCCCCTCTAAGACAATTACTTTCAGGTTTTTTAGTATGAACTGCAGGTCTCTAGTTAAACATCATGCCGAGATTTTTGATCTTTTAACTGAAGAATCTCCAGATGCCCTATTCCTGACCGAGACCTGGTTGACCCCGGACTCGGTCGCTGAATCTTGGTTAGCTCTCCCTCAAGGTTACAAGCTGAATCAGCTTAATCGTATTGGTAATAGAGGAGGTGGAATTGCTGTGATACATAAGGAATGTTATTCCTGTAGCTTAAACCAAGAGGATATCCCTGACTGCGAAAGCGCATTTTTTAAAATTACTTTAAATCACAATTTTACGATTTCAGGTCTGCTTATTTTTCGACCTCCCGGCTCCTCCACAGTCTTTCGAGCTGAATTAGCGAATAAGATTACATTACTGGCGAGTAGGGCTGCTAATTTTACCATTTTAGGAGACCTTAATCTTCACTTAGAAGACCCCCGCAAATCAGATATTTCCAATTTTCTGGCTGATTTGGAAGCCTGTCAGCTGACCCAGCGTGTCGGATACAGTACACACGTTGCGGGTCATCTATTGGATCCGATATTCTCCAATTTAGATTCCCTGTATGACGCACCCCCTCTCCCTATGGCCTCGTCCGACCACTTTCTTGTCCCTTTCTCCATTCGCTGGCTAGGGAAGCCGGCCCAAATAGACTCCCTATCCATAGCAAAACGTCCTTGGCATAAGTTAGACATTGATAAATTCTCTGACCTATTGCTAAGGCATAAACCCCAGTTTCCCTCTAATCTAGAATCCGCTGTGACACTCTCTCATGATTGGATTTCTTCTACTCTGGATAAGTGTATCCCGGCTAAATCCTGCTTGATAAAAAAAAAAGGAACTAGCCAACCCTTGGTTTAATGAGCTTTTGAGTAAAGAGAAAAACAAATGTAAACATTTAGAACGTGTCTGGAGAAGAACCTCTGATGCGGAATCGAAAACTAATTAACGTGACTCTATCAAGATCTATCACAAATTAGTTCAGAAAGCTAGAGCTGAGTATATTGCCAACGAAATCCTGGAAAGCAAAAATCCTTCGAAGACGATTTTTTCTCTCCTTAAAGTTATGAAAGGCTCTAAGGTGAAGGCTGATTCCCCTTATCTCATCTAATACACAATGTGATGAGCTGGCCAATTATTTTATCCACAAGGTGGATAATATCTATAACGGCTTTGCCCCTAGCACTTATTTAGCTGGAGAAGAATGCTGTGAAGACAAAAGGCCCTCTAGGGGCGATAATATACTTTGCTCCTTCCCTCCACGATCGTTGACTGAAACTGAATCTCTATGCAGAAAGATTAAATCTGGATCGGCAGCTGACCCTTTGAGACCAGCCCAGTTTCATCAATTACAGAGTGTCCTTTTACCTGTGGCACGGGAATTGATCAATCTGTCTCTGTCCTCAGCGTCTGTACCTTTAGCGTGGAAACATGCCAAAGTGATTCCCCTTTTAAAGAAACCTTCTCTTGAACCCTCTGACCCGGGCAATTACCGCCCTATTTCCCAGCTCCCTTTTTTTGCTAAGGCCACTGAATCTCATCTTAACACCATCCTCACTGAGTTTGTGGAACGCAATGATATTCTGGATGCCTCTCAAAATGGGTTTAGGTCCCGTCACAGCACTGAATCTGCGCTGATGGCGGTGACCGAAGATATCCGTGACAGGCTGGATGAAGGAAGCTCAGTGGCCTTGATTCTTCTTGACTTAAGCGCCGCGTTTGATACGGTGTCACACGGAATACTTCTGCGCAACCTGGAGGAGATTGGGATTGGGGGTCTGGCGTTGTCCTGGTTCCGCTCCTTCTTGTATGGCAGAACCTTCCAGGTCACTGTGCCCCCGTTCCACTCCCAGGAGTATAATATCAAGCATGGGGTGCCCCAGGGTTCGATCCTAAGCCCCATGCTTTTTAACATATATGTACAACCTCTGGCAGTGGTAGCTAGGAGTAGAGGGCTGTCCTTGGTGTCTTATGCGGACGACACCCAACTAGTGATCGCCTTCTCAAAGAAGTGTGATCTTAACCTGGTGAAATTCAAGGAGGATATGCTGGCAGTATCTAATTGGATGTCAGATAACTGCCTGCAGCTTAATGCGAGCAAATCCGAAATTCTTTTGCTGGGCAAAGACAGTGACCTATGGTCTGAGCAGTGGTGGCCGGAGGAACTCAAACCAGCCCCCATGCCAAAGGAGGTGGTTAAAAATCTGGGTTTCTGGATAGATAGTAGTCTGTCCTTCGACACCCAATCTAAGTCAGTCGCAGGGACCTGCTTTGGGCTCTTGAGACGTCTCAAACCTTTGTTGGGTTTTTTTAATCCCTCTATTCGACAGACCATTTTACAGGCCACGATCTTGTCCAGACTGGACTATGGAAATGCCCTATATTTAGGTGCTAATAAATCTTGCATTCAGCGACTCCAAAGAATTCAAAATGCGGCTGCTCGCACTCTGCTGGCCCTCCCAAGATCTTGTTCTGTGTCCAGTTCTGTGTCCAGGCTTCACTGGCTGCCGGTGGAGAAAAGGATTCAGTTCAAGACTTTGTGTGTTGCTCATAAAATCCTGAATCATCAAGCCCCCAAGGTCTTAGCGAATTGGCTAGTGCCATATATCCTGAGGCGTACTCTTCGCTCTGCAGATAAAAGGCTAGTCTGCATCCCCCGAGTTCGTAGAGCCAGAGCAGGTGGACGCTCATTTAAGGTATTGGCAGCTAGGCTTTGGAACTCCCTTCCCTCTGTTATTAGAGGACTACAGAACCTTCTAGAGTTCCGGAGAGCCATAAAGACCTGGCTCATTCCGGGGTAGCCTCAGGGTCTTTTTTTCCTTCTCTGCTTCATGAAAGTTTACCTGGTAGCGCTGGGACGCCCCGTCGCTGGGGCAGCTATGCGCTGTACAAATTCGGTAAATATATAAACAAGACCAAAACTGCAAAAATCCAATCAGTAGAACTGGAGATATGCAATTTTTAAGATTTTAGTGAAAATAGCTCCAAAAAGCACAAAGCGCCAACTGTGAATAAGTAGTCGCGCCGGACCGGGACAAAGTCACAAGTTTCGGCCAATCACGATGGAGCATGGGCTGGCTAGAGGGACTCAGGCCCCCTGAACAGAGTACTTTAAATCCGGGTTTGCAGAGCGTTGTGAGGATCTGCGTCGAAGATGTGTCAGGCAGCAGAAGCAATATTTCTGTTTCGAGATGGAGCAAGGCTGCGATGCGAGAGGCTGCGTCGTCGTCGAGGATCCTGTCGACAGGCTTGGTATGTGTAGTCCGGTTTTCGAGGAGGCGGTGCGCAGTTGGGGCAATGCGTCAGTTACGAGGAGCTGCGATCTGGAGTCTGTCGTCAAGGATGCCATCGGCAAGGGATGTGAGGGCCTGTGAGTCATGCAGGGGTGGTTCCGATGTGGCTGCGAAGGCGATGCGGGTCTTTGCGATTGGTCCAATCCACACAGCCGGGACGATGCGTTGGTTCTGCTCGAGTTTGCGCCATGCAGCAGAGGAGATGCGTCGAATCCGCTTGATCCACAGAGACTGGCAGAGCACCTTCAGCCCACTTACAAGGGTCCAGGACTGGGGTGGCACCACTTGGTAGGGTAGACTCGCAGAAGGAAGAGCCCAGGTGCAGGTGCAAGGTGGTTGGAAGCCTATTGTATCCCTGAGGCTTCAGATGAGGAGGCCAGACAGCTAGCACTTGGAGTCACTCTGGGTTCAAAAGATGCAGATCCAGTCCTTCTCACCCAGGCAACAGGTCACCAGGTCAGCACAGCAGTCATTCAGAGTAGCAGTCCAGCTGAGTGGCAGTCCTTTCAGCAGCACAGCAGTCCTCCTCCCTAGCAGATTATCCACAGGTCCAGAAGTGCACTGAAGAGTTGCTGTCTGAGGTAGAGTATTTATACCCAGTTTTGCCTTTGAAGTGGGGAGAAGCTTCTAGAGGCATGCATTTGAAGTGCACAGTTGCACTGCCTTCCTGGACCTGGTTCCAGACTAACTACAGGGGGTATGCAGACCTTTGTGTGGAGGCAGGACACAGCCTATTTCAGTATAAGTGGGGCTGGGTCCAGCTCCTCTCTCCTATCCTGCCAGTGATGGCCCATCCAGCCACACCTAAGCTCCCTATTGTGTGTGGCTGTATAGGAGGGATACACAGAGCCCAACTGTCAACTACACCCAGTCATAAGACCCAGAGACAAGCTGTTGGCACCAAATGGCTAAGTCAAGAAGATGGCAACTTTCTAAAAGTGACATTTTCAATATTGTAATTTAAAATCTGACTTCACCATAAGTTAGGGTTTTTATTACAATTCCAGGGACACCAAACATGAATGGTTACCTGTTCCCATTTGGAAATTACACTTCTAAAATATAATAAGGTAAACTTCAATGTTATCCTATTGGAGAGGTAGGCCTTGCAGTAGTGAAAACCAATTTTTCACTACCAAGACATGTAAAACCTAAAAGTACATGTCCAACTTTTTAAATACATTGCACCCTGCCATCTGGGCTGTCCAGGTCCCACTACGGGGTGACTTATATGCATTAAAAAGAACGGTTTGGGCCTGGCAAAAGGTTTACTTTGCCAGGTCGAAATAGCAGTTTAAAACTGCACACACAGGCTGCAATGGCAGGCCTGAGACATGTTTAAAGTGCTACTTAAGTAGGTGGTTCAATCAGTGCTGCAGGCCCCCTCATCGCGATACAAAAGGGGATGATGGAGGGAACGTTTGAGCCAATCAAACACTCACCCCCAGTCAACTGATCTGGGTTTAATCCATCATCATTCTTTAGCTCACTCCACCACCCCAGTTCAGACATGGCCATATGCAAATCAGTCTGACCCTGTGCCTCATGGGAACAGTCCAGCCCGAACTGCCAAGCCATGTCTTCCCTGGACCGGAAACAAGCATCCTAGGACCGGTTTCTGGCATTTCAGCCGTCATCAGCCAGGCTTGCTTGAATCCAGTGGCAAAGTGAGCAAGGGACCCACGTCTGGGCATACCCCCGCCAACTTAGGGCAAACAAAGCGATACAAAAGGGGATGATGGAGGGAACGTTTGAGCCAATCAAACACTCACCCCCAGTCAACTGATCTGGGTTTAATCCATCATCATTCTTTAGCTCACTCCACCACCCCAGTTCAGACATGGCCATATGCAAATCAGTCTGACCCTGTGCCTCATGGGAACAGTCCAGCCCGAACTGCCAAGCCATGTCTTCCCTGGACCGGAAACAAGCATCCTAGGCCCCCTCATAGCATTCAATTTACAGGCCTCAGCCACAGGTAGTACGACTTTACTAGGGACTTGCAAGTAAATTAAATATGCCAATTGGCTATTAGCCAATCTAACATGTTGTAAGTAGAGAGCACACACAATTTAGCACTAGTTAGCAGTAGTAAAGTGTGCAGAGTCCTAAGGCCAGCAAAAACAAAGTCAGCTAAAACAGGAGGTCTGAAGGCAAAATGTTAGGGGGAAAACTATGTCAAGGATGCAAGGTCTAACACTTTGGGTCTCTTTTGGAAGACACATGTGAGCATGTAGCCTACCACCAGTTTGGGTGAAATGTGTAGTCGTGTCCTTGTTAGGACCATTCCAGTAAGTAAGAATCCCAACCCATGTGATGTGCCATCAGAGGAATATTTGCCTGGCCTCATGGCGTACAAAGCAGAGGTTGGATGAGACAGCACCTTAACTCAAACAACAGTATTTCTCCTGCAGGCTCTCTCCTAGGGGGCTTGGAGTGATGGCGCCGGAACAGTCCTCAATGGAGTCATGTTATGCAATAGCACACTGGTCTTGGCATGTCCCCATACAAAGGATAGTGGTCCTCACAGCAGTTGCACTCCACTGACCCTTGCAGATCTCAATGTGAGTTTGGATTGGTTCTACACCCTTGTGTCAGTCTACCTTCTCTGCCAAGTGGGGGCTGGTACCGTACCAATCCACCGCTCAAATCGTGAGCTGCACTTGACATTTTGGAGGGACCAATCAAATTCATGTGCATCCATCTTGTTGTATAGTCAATTCCACTAGAAACAAGGTGTCTTTAATAGTCTCTGAATGCTAAATTTTGGAAGACATCAAAAATTGCAGGTCATGGTCTGGGTCTCCAGCACATCTTTGAGCAGAACACATGTAGGAGGGTGGGCACAGATCATCGCATATTGGCTCAAGTGAGATCATGTGGCTATATCCATGGCCTCTTATTGTACAGGTGTCACATGTTGCAGGTCACAGACTGACAACATGGATCTTGTTCAAAGTGATGGGGTAAGCACCTCTCCTGTCGGCTTTGTTGTGGTGTTTCTTGATCCAGCAGCGATGCACAGTAACATGGTGATACACTGACTTGTGTGAGAGGTGGTGGCAGGATGAGTGCAGCAGACTCCAGGCAGAGAGAAAAATGAGACAGCTATCAGAAAGACCCACAACTGTTTGCACGAGCAACTCACCATCAAGCACCTAGACACACACACACAAACTCACACACTCTCTCACACTCACACACTCTCTCTCTCTTCTCTCTCACAGTTTTCCACCACTCTCCGCTTAACTCCTCGACTGCACATATTTTAATTGAGTAGGTAAATAAGGAACCTCTCCAGTAGACCTACCAGAAATTGGTTTCTCCCACATTCTATCGTTCAAAGATTTGCATGCTTGATTCACACCCCTGGTTGCAAAGAAAGCACTCTTTAGTGACAGCATCGCCAGTGTAAAGAAGAGGATGTATGTTGAAGAGCCCCACAAGGAGTGCACTTACTGCCTCTAATATCATCACATGATGAAAGACTGCAAGATTTGCAAAGAATGTTTTGCAAAAACCTTAAATGATCGAGAAGGTCGTCTTTTGAGGTTGCTTTCTTTCAGAGGAATACCCTGATGTTAAATGTACCAGTGGACCGCATTTCTGAACTTCTTTGCATGATGAAAGATTATTACACCAGATTTCCACAGAAGAAACCAAAGCAACCTCCACAACTTCTTCCCGATCCACCACAGATTCAAACACCTCAAGGACCTCATCCACCTCCAACACCAGTAACACCTGTACAAACAATCCTATAGGTCTGCCATGAAGATGAAGATACTTATGATGATGAAGAAGGAGATGTTATAAACTACCGTCCCATAGTTCATTATGAATGGAAAAGTATGTTGTCTCTGTAGCAGGGCATCTGTCTCTGCCTCATCCAGACTTGCCACTTGATGATATTGCTGAATTCTCCTCTTTAGTGGAAAGAGCTTCCATGTATTTTAAGCTCCATTTTACAGTCACCGAAACAGACTGCTTTCTATACGACTTCAAAGAACCTGCAAGACAGATTCAAATCTGTTCCAATTATTGACCATATTTGGAAGGAAGGACTTAAAATCATGCAAGGTCGGTAGTGCAATGGTGCCAGGTCTTGACAAAACATACCATGCTCCTGAGAACTCTCGGCCTTATAAGATATCCTAAAGGTGACTCCATAGTGAAGCAAGCTAGACAGAAGAGTTCCTACGGCCCTACATCATGCTGTTACCGCTCTTCCTGATTGTCTGGGTAGACAAATGGATGGTTTTGGCAAGTGGGTACCACATAGGCTGTAACCTCTGTTAAGGCAGTAAATACATTGGCCATCCTCAGCCAATATAGTAGACAGATGTGGTCCGATATTTCTTCTTCTGTAGAGTTTATACCAGACGACAAGAAAGAAGAGACAAAAGCTATCCTAAGAGAGGGAGAGAGCATTGGCAGCGATTATTGTCGGCTTGGTGGATGTAGCAATGACAGGATTTTGGCAAATAGCAGGAGCTACAGTACTCAGGCACCAGGGCTGGCTAATGTACTCTTCCTTTCTGCCTGAAGTTTGCATTTATAGTTTGTTGAAGAAGCCCTATATATGGTAGTACACTGGGCATGCTTCCAGAATTCAGTCCTCTCGAGGCTAAAGTAATTATAGAGGCTTTGGGGGGGGGGATCTCGCAGCTGTAGAAGTCCTTATTGATCAGTTCCCCTGACCCGTATCTAAAGCTGAGAGAGACGTGGGAACTCGATCTTAGCACATTAGATGATGATGATTGGGTAGAGAAGAAGATGGCACCATGGGTGTTGGACATCTCTGCCCAATTATGCCTTATTCAGTTCAAATACCTGGGTAAGTACTATTAATAACGCCTCATGGCCAGGGAGTATGGGAAGAGCAAGGTCCCTCAACTGCCAAAGGTGGTAATCCCCTTTTGGCACATACTTCCCCATGAAATGGCAATGCCTTCTCGTGACAGAATACTGGTGGAGTTTGCGACATGCTGGGGAGGTGGTCAGAAGGACATTGGTCTTTGATTTTAAGTTGACGATGTTGGGAAATATGGAGTGCTTGGGACTTCAAGTAAACAACAAAGGAGTGTATCACTAATAAAAGAAGAGCACGCATGTATCCTTATTCACTGTAATGTTTACTTGTGAATAAAACCACTTTAGGTTTTTCAGAAGGCCCTCACTCACCAACCTAGTTGATGACATGCTTCATCATCGGGCCCCACCAGGAGTGGCCGAATGCCACCCTAGTGTGCTGCAACGCCAGTTTACTGCGGAGCTGGTTAAGTGATTAGTGAAAAGTGGGATGAGTGAATTTTAAAAAAGTCCAAATTGTGTCAAAAAAATCTTTTATTTGTTTTGCCAATTAGACATAATTAAAAACAGGTGTAGGATAAAGGACCAAATTAAAAGTCAGTTTTTATCCCCAGGTGTAGGTCAACATGTTTCTGCCTTTAGGTGAACAATTCGTCAGGCATTCGTCAGGACCAGTGTGTGTGGTGATGAACCCCGGCGGTATGGGCGCGCTAAGGCCCACCCTAACCAGGGGTTGCTACTGTAAAAATACTCAGAACACTAGAAAGATTCCCTCAATTTAGAGAGGAACCGAGTTTATTCTGGAATAGTGTAAAAGAATGACAAACAAACATATAGGAGACAAAGAACAACATAAAAGTTATTTCAGTATGCCCTGGATGAATGTCATTACGAGAATAACATGCTTGGGTGCTCGTCGGGGTGCTCAAGTAACCATAACAAGGACACGAGTGTCAAAATTAGTGAACTCGTGCACCTACTCAATTAACATGAGTCCCGTGAGACGACAAAGGACCGCAGTCCCTCATCGAGCCTGGTGGCGTGAATTATAAAAACCAAATGGTGGGCAGAGAGGTGTTCAAATGCCCGGTAAAAATTACTGACTTATACGTGAGCTATACCTAGCTGGTCCGATAAGCAAACTGGTGCTCGTAGGGCAAAGAAAGTAACACTAATAATTTATAAGTAAAAAATCTTACAAAAGGTACTAGCACTCAGTGCACCATAGGTCTCGGGAGGGGGGTGATGGCGCTTTGGCACACCCTAAGAGACAGAAAATAAATGGGAACAGAAATTTAAAAAGAGAAGCACAATGAAAGCCACAAACATCACACAAGATCGTACTTATCTGTTGGAGGCTATTACTCATGCCCTATCCGCCAGGCACCCGTTTGGAACCTGAGAGGAACCTCTCTAACCGGACCCCGAAGAACGTCCGTGGTCCGGGGCACGCTCTTAATAAAGCCCAAGAGAAAGGGAAGGAACCCATCATAGAACGAGCGCGAAGCTCGGGGTGGGCGTGGTTTCTGCGATGAACCGAACCAACTCCCTCGGCGTCAATGCTAGGTCACAAGGTAATAATGGGCCAATCGACACGGACAACTTCATTAACATTGTCCAATCGGGAAGAGTCTAGAAAGTACTTGTTTGGGAGCCAGTCAGTGGGGATAGTAGAAGAGTTGTTCCACGGCTCTCCAATCAGAAGGAGGATGACACCTCCAAGTGACTCGGCTAACGCGGGCGTTGTCAAGGCAACGATCGCGAGAATCACGAACAACACAGAAAAAATAATAAATATAAATATAAACAGAAAGACCGACCTCATGTGAGTGGCTTGCATAATTCATACTCAACATGAGAACATCGGCAACATGTTATTCGGCCAATAAACCACTCGAAATGAACTCAATAACCAAAACCAAACTTAAGAAGTCTTTTCAGAAGCAAGTACTGACGAGAATACAGGAGCCCAGTGTTGGGTTTATAGACAAAACAGCAGTAGGTTCAAAGCAGCAGTAGGTTCATGCTGCAATAAAATGTAACGAACAGAAAGTGAGGCCACCAGGTTAAGGTAGGATGGTCTCAAGTAGAGATCTGTGTCTCAAAACGAGGAACACTCCATAAACATAAGTGGGCACATAGATAGCTGTTAGATTGACAAGTGAGTGTGAATTAAGTCTGATCTTTACATGGAGGAACTCTGATGATGCTCAGCAGCCAAAGCGGAGGAAAATACGTGGGCACATAATTCAGCTGTTTGATGGAGGTGTGAGAGGTGTCACATTTTAGCGTGGGGAAAGAAAGGCTCACGTGGCCAAAAGAACTCTCACGTGGCCGCGAAGAGCCTCGTGACCAGATCCAGGTTCATAGATGGTTACAGAGAATCAGTTCTGCATGACAGTTGCCCAGGGAACATGATCATTTAAGCCATTTGTATTTGTCCCATGGCGGTAAACCCATCTTTGCTCTTTTTCAAACAGGGTTTTCTGAGTGTTTCTCTTACTGTTGACCTGCTCTATCACAGTCCACCTCATATCATTAGTAGTGTGGTTATGTTGCAGGAAGTGCTCACTCAGTTTGGTTGTCACTCGGCCGCACCTAATGTTGCTGCGATGTTCGCATATGCGTAATTTAATTTTACGCATGGTCATTCCCACATATCGTAACCCACACGGGCAAGTTATTAAGTATACCACGTTAGTGGAGTTGCAATTTGTGTGTGCTCTTTGTGTCCACACCTTGTTCGATTCAAGGTCTAGAGTTTTCGAATGTCGTGTGAGGTGGCAAATACTGCAGTTAGAGCACGGGTAATGACCTGTTACTCTGGGTAGGCCCCAAGCGTCTGTCACAGATGGAAAATCTCTCACTGTAGTTTCTCTTGGACGTGTGTTGACCAATGTGTCCCTAAGGCTACGGCCTCTTTTAAACGAAAACATCGGTTTCTCCCAGCTTCTGTTGTTGCTGTTTATGATGCGCCAATGTTTGTTTATGATTTTCTTTACAGCGTTAGATGCTGAACTAAAAGTGGGGACACATGTTAAAGGTATTGCACTAGGCTCTTTCGGAATTTCCTCGAGGAGTACTTCCCTGGGTTGGTGCCTTGCTCTTTTATAACCCTTGGTAAGTATCATGTCAGGGTAACCACGCTTCTTAAGTTTGGTAGTGAGGTCAGTCGCCTGTTGACGGAAATCATCCAGTTGACTACAATTCCTCCTTAGACGCAGAAATTGTCTGTACGGGAGGTTCTCCCGCAAGTCCCTTGGATGGAAGCTAGTAAACTCCAAAGGTTGTTTCTAGCTGTCGGTTTATAGTGAGTCTTAGTCGAGAAGTGTCCATCGAGTTTCGAAATCACCACATCCAAGAAGATGACTTCTTGTCTTCCAATTGTGTGGGTAAACTTTAGATTTTGATCGAGCATGTTAATCCAAAGGAGAAAGGCCTGTAGTGAATCCTCTGAACCTTGCCAAATTATCAATACATCATCAATGTATCTCTTCCATAGGCCTATGGAAGAGATAAAAGGGTTACTGGCATCCTGGATGTACTTGTGTTCAAAATCATAGACATACAGGCCTGCCACACTAGGGGCAAAAGTGCTGCCCATTGAAGTTCCTGTGGACTGGAGGAACAAATTCCCTTTAAATTCAAAAAAGTTTTCTTGAGGGCCAGGGTAGCACATTTAAGGATGAACTCCTTAGGTGTATTGTACTCCCAAGTGATGGCATCTAGAGCTTCACCCAGGACACTGATGGTATCGTCCTGGGGAATACTAGTATAGAGGCTCTCAATGTCTAGCGTCACCAGTATTGTTTCATCCATGTCACATTGTAAGTTTTGTAAGAGATTCAGCAGATTTTTAGTGTCCCTCAGATAGGTTGGCATTTGTTGGACTAGAGGTTTTAAAAAGTGGTCACAGAAACGTGACAAAGGCTCCAGAAGGGAGCCGATGCCTGAGACGATGGGGCGACCCGGCGGAGGTATCTTGCCTTTATGTATTTTAGGCAGCGTATAGAAATATGGTACGATGCCATCGCCCTCCGTCAGAAAGTCAGCCGCATGTCTCGAAATGTGACCATGCTCCACTGCTTCCAGGACCAGATCTTTGATGCACGTTTTTAGTTCTGCAGATGGATCAGTGGTTAGTGGTTGATAGTTTTTTGTATCACCCAGCAGTCGTAGGCATTCATGCTCATAGTCAGTGGTATTGAGAATTACCACTGCACCGCCTTTGTCTGCGGGTTTGATGGTAATAGTGGTGTTGCTCCTTAGTTGTTCAAGGGCCTGAAACTCAATTGCACTCAGGTTTTTAAAGGTAGTTGGTTCTTCTAGGTTCTCGATTTCGTTGAAGACTGCCTGCTCAAAAGCAGTAATCTCTACTGGTACAGTGTGAGGTGGAGGGATAAAGGAAGATCTTGTTCTCAGGGTGGTGTCCCCTGCATTCTGGTTCTGAGTGTCTATCTCCTTCCCTTCAAAAAAAGCTCTCAGCTTCAGTTTGCGAAAGAAATTCAAAAGTTCGCAATGCAAACGAAATTTGTCCATGCGGGCAGTGGGAACAAAGCCCAGACCCTTTTCTAGTACTCTGGTTTCTGCATCCGATAGAGTCACATTTGAAAGATTTACAATCAGACTCCCTGAGCACTCGTGCCTGCTTGTGGTTGTTTGCTCCGAGTGTGGTTGCCCACTGCGTCGTCTTGTTCCCACCGTACTTGTACTTGTCCTCTCCTCTTGCCTCTTCCTCTCCTGCCCCTCTCTTCGCCATCGCACTCCTATTCTCATCGCTATCGGCCTTTTGATAGCCAAGACCGATTTGGCCTGTCATTGGAGACAAGTGTACCTCGTACAGTGGAGGAAGGGAGTAAGAGAATGGACTTCTGTGCTGCTATGGAAAAAAGTGTTTACAAACCACGTGGGGTGCAGTAGAATTATGCTAAAATATGGACTCCATAATGGGATTGTTCTAATGATTTGTACCTTTGTCTCGGATGTGATCTGTGGCTTCCGTGCGAATTGTAAATATTGCAATGCTGATTGTCTGTCTCGTTTCTTTTTTTCCTGTTTTGTATTACTTTGTATAATTACATATAAGTAATTAAAAAAACAAATGATAAAAAAATAAAGATGAGTTCTCTTTTTGTAAATATGGTCATCTATGGACAAAAGTGGCCTCCTCCAAGCAGACTATTGCGCAATTGATAATCTCCTGCATTACCTGTTGTTACCAGCTAGCAAAGAAACGTCGGTCTGGTAGGACCTAAGCACACTTCACTAGAGAAAAGGAGGAATCTGCTGCTTGGGTCAGGATTCTTCCCCTTTATGAAATCCACAAGGTGTCCTTCTGGAAGTCTTTTCTTGCATTCACTAGATACAAGGTTCTCGAGCTGATGCTTTGGTGGCTTAGGTGACTTTCCATAATTTATTTAGTCTATCCAAAGCTCGCCTCACCTATACTGGATTCATTAATTAGAAGCAGCTTTTTTTCTCTCACATTAACAACTGTGCAGAGGTGATATGCTTGCTACTATTCCGTACATTTATGACTATCAGTGGCAATACTACGATGCAGACGGTGATTTTACTAGTTCTACATTGTAGCTGTTCACTGAATTTATGAACAATCCTCCCTCCTCCCCAGTTGTTCTCCCTGGTTGTTAATAGTAGTTATCTTTTATTGGCAACATACCCTAAGTGGCATCATATTTTCCCGTTCAAAAAGAACTGAAGCTTTGAAGCAAACTGCCAGACCAGTGCATACTGGGTAATGGAAGCTGCTGATTTCCTTAAAGCTGCAGTGTATGCTGAAACCAGCTAGTGCACGTTTGACCTGACAGGCTCCTTTCCCTTCATTTCTCGCTATGCTGGTAGAGAAGGGATTCAGATTTGTGTTTATTTATACTACTGTAGTTTTCCACAGAAAAACAGAGTAAAAACTGGCCTCACCGAACTCTTAAACGTTGTTCAACAGTGTCACAGAACTGTTAAACAATGAGGGGTCTACCTCCAAAGAGATATATATATATATATATATAACTACCTACTGATATATATATATTATCTACTGGCGGTCGCCAGTAGATAGTTATAGTTAGGACCTATTTTCCATAGGAAATCCGCAACATTCTATTTGAAATACCTTTTGCGCCGGTTGACGAATCTTCGCGAAATTTTCAAAACTTGTGGGGCGCTCCGGTCCGCTCCTATCCTGAAAGTCTCGGGGTGATGTGTCAAGTGGGGGCCGAGAAAAAAGGGGGGTCCCAAAACGTGTTTTCCCCATGCTATTTTCCATAGGAACCTTTCATCGCAGCTACAGCCTGAACTGGTGAACGGAATTACACCAACTTTGGCAAAAAGGTAGCCCTTGGTTCAGAGTCGTGCCTTTTGGTTAAATGGTGTAAATCCGTTCAGTAGTTCCTGAGAAAATCAAAAGTAAAATCACATATATATCTATGGCCGCTTAGGGTCCGCGCACCCTCCCGATCACGAGCTGCATGCTAATTGGCTGTCAAGTGGCTGTCAACACTCCAAATCAGGAAGTGTTGGCAGCCATTTTGTGCCTCGGTACCCCCAAGCCCCGGGGACCGCCACCCCCGGGGCTTTATATAAATAATGCTGGCGGAGGGGCACACGGCCCCCCCGCAGCCCCGGAGACCGCCACCCCCGGGGCTTATTTTTTTAATAAAAAAATTACCTGTGTGGGGGCTCCAGCCCCCACACGCCCGGGGACCGCCACCTCCCCGGGCACTAATGAAAGAAATGTGGGGGTCCGTTTCGGACCCCCGAAGCCCCGGGGACCACCACCTCCCCGGGGCTGTGCAATTGAAGGGAGGGGGGCCGCGCGGCCCCCTCCTGGAGCATGTGGTGGATTGGGGACCCCCCCACGGTCCCCAACGAGTGGCCAGGCCCTGGGGGATGGGGTCCCCGGGGCCATTAGTGGCCTGGGAGGGGGGCTACACAGCCCCCCTCCCCAAAAATAAATTTAAAAAAAACAACAACAAAAAACGTGAAGGCCGGCCACGGGGGAGGGGTCCCCGGGGCCTTAAATGGCCTGAGGAGGGGGGCCACGCAGCCCCCCTCCAAATAATTTGTTATTAAAAAAAAGAGGGCATGCCCCAGGGGATGGGGTCCCCGGGGCCAATAGAGGCCCAGGGAAAGGGGGCCACGCGGCCCCCTTCCCGTTTAAAAAAAAAAAAAGAAAAGAAAATCCTCAGGCCCCGGGGGATGGGGTCCCCGGGGCCAAAAGTGGTGAGGGAAGGGGGGCCACGCAGCCCCCCTCCCATAGAAAACAAAAAGAAAGAGAAAAAAAAAGACCCCTCCCTGCAGCAGTCTGCAAACGCGCCCCCTGGCGCGTTGTAAGAAGGGGAAGTAATTCCCCTTGAATACTGGGGGTCCCTGGGGGCCAACTAGCCCACCAGGAACCTCCAGTATGCGCCAGGGAGCTGCGTTGCAGAGAGGTGTACAGAGGCCACGCCCCTTTTTACACCTCTCTGCAACGCAGCTCTGTGGCGCTTTTTGGAGATACATGGTGGGCTAGTTGGACTCCAGGGACCCTCAGGATTCAAGGGGACTTAATCCCCCAACTTAAAACGCGCCACGGGGCGCGTTTGCATAGTGGTGAAGGGAGGGGGCGGGGCTACAGGTGACATGTGTGCAAACTGGCCCCGTGGCGCGTTTTAAGATGGGGAATTAAATCCCCTTCAATCCTGAGGGTCCCTGGGGGACAACTAGCCCACCAGGTACGTCCAGAAAGCGCCACAGAGCTGCGTTGCAGAGAGGTGTAAAAAGGGGCGTGGTGAAGGGAGGGGGCGGGGCACGTTATAGTTGGAAATTAGCATTTAAAAAACCTTTGAAATTCACTTAAAAAACCATAGGTTTCAGGCACGTTATAGTTAGAAATTAACATTTAAAAAACCTTTGAAATTCACTGAAAAAACCATAGGTTTTAGGGACAGTTATAGTTAGTTGGACATTGCACTCGTACAAAACCCGTGAAATTCCCCCGTTATAGTTAGTTCAGCTAACTATAACTCGCGCCCACAATGCACTGCTGATGACGTCACATATTACATCACTCATGACATGGTCAGTGACATCACTGATGACATCACTGATGACATCACTGATGACATCATCCATGTGATAATTTGATGCATCTTCTCACACCCTAATATAACTTTTGATACACCCACTGTAAATTACAGACTGCCATTGTCAAAACCATAGACACTCCAACACCAATTACTATATACACACTCACTGATTCTTAGGTCTACACACACACATCTACTCACTCACCCGTACAGTCACTCATACTTACAGTCACTCAGTACAGGACTATCATATGCACTCATACACCTATATAAACACTCACACACCGCCACTCATCCATAGAGGTACTCACACACCTAGTCAGTCATGCAAAAAATTAATCACACACCCATTTACTCACCTATACAGTTATACACACACCAACTCACTTACTCATACAAATACTAGCATATTCTTACGCTCTTATACAATAACTGATACAAGCACACACATCCATACAGCCACTCTCACAATCACACCCTCTCACTTATAGCCTTTTAAATACTCTAACACACATATATACTGCCTTTTACATATGTAGTTACTCGCACATGTACCACTGAGATATACATTCACTCACTAACACACCCATACACACACTCACCCACCCAAGCAGTCCATCACAGATGCCCTCTTCAAATCATGCACCAAGTGAATCACCCACTCACACATCTATGTACAGAGTCACACACACCCCACCCACACAAACACTCAGGCACCCATACAGATACTCACAGAACCAATCAATAACCCATATAGACACTCAGGTAGCTATTCGCAAATCCATGCATCCACTTACACACCAACAGACAGACGGATACAGACATTCACCCAGTTTAGTCACTAACCCATGCATTCAGTAAGATACGTTTAATCACTCACTTATAGAGTTAGTCACGCACCTACTAAATCATCCATTCAGACACTTAGACACCCACTCATTCTTCAATACGCCTTTGCCTATATATATTAAACATATTTAAACTTTACAGAAACACACAGTCACTGGATGATGTCATCAGTGATGTCACTGACCATGTCATGAGTGATGTAATATGTGACGTCATCAGCAGTGCATTGCGGGGGCGCGAGTTATAGTTAGCTGAACTAACTATAACGGGGGAATTTCACGGGTTTTGTACGAGTGCAATGTCCAACTAACTATAACTGTCCCTAAAACCTATGGTTTTTTCAGTGAATTTCAAAGGTTTTTTAAATGCTAATTTCTAACTATAACGTGTCTGAAACCTATGGTTTTTTCAGTGAATATATATATATATATATATCTGCCAGTAGGTAGTTATAGTTAGGATTTAGTTTTCATAGGAAGAGCTTTTGTTCATATGCCAGTAACTTAGGTGTTGCTTCACGAATCCTTGCGTAATTTTCAAAACTAGTTTGCCACTCACTTTCACTGCTTTCTTGAAACTTTCGTGATGATCAGTCAAGCGTCGGCCAAGAAACGGGGGTCCCAATACGCATTTTCCCCATGTTAATTTCAATAGGAAACTTTAGACCCGGCTACAGCCCGAACTCCTGAACGGATTTACACCAAATTTGGCAAGAAGGCAGTGTTGGTACAGGGAAGTGCCTTTTTGTGATTTGGTGTAAATCTGTTCAGTAGTTGCGGAGTTATTTCCAATTGCATATATAGGGGCACAGAGGATTCGCGACCCTCCCGATCTCGGTCTGAGACCGGGTTCTGCATTCATACCGACGTTGCTGCCGCCACCGTAACTTTTGTCAGCCACTGGCTTACTATTGCCATTACTGCTACTACGGTTTAAACCACTAGATTGTAATTACTTCACCACAATTTTCCATACAACGTTTTGAATATCACTGGATTTTTTGTACAAACTATTTTGTTTCCAAAAAAACGGTCCAAAATCATATGATTCCTGTCCTTGGGGCTCCGGGGTACATGTGATTAATCACGATTTTGGTTGCTAGATGCGTTTGTGAAGCATACTCTTCTTCTCAGGAATTTTTGAGCCTTGAAAAAGTTGTCAAGCGACGAAACACTTGTCGCCTGTCCCAGTTTTGGATCTCATCTAAATTGAATACCTAAAGAAACAATAAAAGCTTTTGGACGTTTAGATTCAATTAGTGTTTTCATACTTTGGACCCTTACTCATTGAATTTCATCCTTTGTTTCCTTGGACAATTTGTCGGATTGACGGACCTTGTTTCAATAACATTGTGGTTCTCTGGAAATGTTTATTATGTTATAAATATTTGAAAGTTTCTTTCTGATATTTGTGTAACACTAGTGTGGTGACACTGGGGTCGATTCCGATGTCGGCCGGAAGCGCACCTAACAGTATTCGTCCGTAAAAAATACCAGCCGAACGCGTGTTTTCCGACCGACTCGAACACTCAACCGAACGAACAAGTACGATGCGCATAACAGCCCAGATTCCGAGCGAGCCGCACTTACCCATTCCAGCTCTTGTTCCCCGCCCGAGCCGGATCCGTAAACGCCGAATCGAGTCGAACAGAACCAAATACACAGCACCTTCCGGCCGGACTAGTACGATGCGTCTTCCGTACGCGCCGAACTCGTCGCTACGTCCGGCACGTTTGAGCATCCGGGAGAGCTGTACATAAGCTCTGATTCGCGCCACAAGACGATCCACGGCTACGAGACGAACAAGCCAGCGACGAGTACGAGTCGAAGCCACGAGAAACCCGAACGAGACGACCCAACCATGAATCCCATCGTGCAGGTCCTACCAATACTCTACATCTATTACCGGGACCGGTACGGACGCGTACGGCGCAGACGGTAAGTCAAACACCCACAACACAAACAAACGACACGTACCCGAAATATGTCACACACGCATAGGGATGCACAAATGACGTACACTAGCAACAGCAGAACCATAGGTGCGGGATGGCCATCACCAATGCCATACACACCCATAGGGGGATGGATGCCTGCCACTACTACCATCCCCACCCATAGGGGATAGATGCCTACCACTACTACCATCCCCACTCATGGGGGGCTGGATGCCCGTCACTACTGCCATCCCCACTCATGGGGGGCTGGATGCCTGTCACTACTGCCATCCCCACCCATAGGGGGCTGGATGCCTGCCACTACTACCATCCCCACTCATGGGGGTCTGGATGCCTGTCACTACTGCCATCCCCACCCATAGGGGGCTGGATGCCTGTCACTACTACCATCCCCACTCATGGGGGTCTGGATGCATACCACTACTACCATCCCCACTCATGGGGGGCTGGATGCCTACCACTACTACCATCCCCACTCATGGGGGTCTGGATGCCTGCCACTACTACCATCCCCACTCATGGGGGTCTGGATGCCTGTCACTACTGCCATCCCCACCCATAGGGGGCTGGATGGCTGTCACTACTACCATCCCCACTCAGGGTGAGCTGGATGCCTACCACTACTACCATCCCCACTCATGGGGGGATGGATGCCTGCCACTACTACCATCCCCACTCATGGGGGGCTGGATGCCTACCACTACTACCATCCCCACTCATGGGGGTCTGGATGCCTACCACTACTACCATCCCCACTCATGGGGGCTGGATGCCTACCACTACTACCATCCCCACTCATGGGGGCTGGATGCCTGCCACTACTACCATCCCCACTCATGGGGGGCTGGATGCCTGCCACTACTGCCATCCCCACCCATAGGGGATGGATGCCTACCACTAACACCACACCTACTCAGGGGGGGCTGGATGCCTGCCACTACTACAATCCCCACCCATAGGGGGATGGATGCCTACCACTAACACCACCCCTACTCAGGGGGGGCTGGATGCCTGCCACTACTGCCATCCCCACCCATAGGGGGCTGGATGGCTGTCACTACTACCATCCCCACTCATGGGGGGCTGGATGGCTGTCACTACTACCATCCCCACTCATGGGGGTCTGGATGCCTGTCACTACTGCCATCCCCACCCATAGGGGGCTGGATGCCTGCCACTACTACCATCCCCACTCATGGGGGGCTGGATGCCTGTCACTACTGCCATCCCCACTCATGGGGGTCTGGATGCCTACCACTACTACCATCCCCACTCATGGGGGGCTGGATGCCTACCACTACTACCATCCCCACTCATGGGGGGATGGATGCCTGCCACTACTACCATCCCCACTCATGGGGGGCTGGATGCCTTACCACTACTACCATCCCCACTCATGGGGGTCTGGATGCCTACCACTACTACCATCCCCACTCAGGGGGGGCTGGATGCCTGCCTCTACTGCCATCCCCACCCATAGGGGGATGGATGCCTACCACTAACACCACCCCTACTCAGGGTGGGCTGGATGCCTGCCACCACTGCCATCCCCACCCATAGGGGGCTGGAAGCCTGTCACTACAACCACCCCTACTCATAGGATGGGTAATGCATGACACAACTAGCATACTCCCACATAAGGACTGTCTGAAAATTACATCCCACCCCCAACACCATGACAAGCGTGTGTGGTCTGTGTCAAATGCATACAACACTGAACATGACATTGAACATACAATGTGACCCCTAAACACATGTGTCACACATAATTGTGTGTGTGGCCTACACAATGCAAGCAGACCATGACCACTGTGGCAATGTGGCCCAAAGCCCCATCACCACAGTGCCCAAAAGGTAAGTATGTGCTCCATAGCTGAAGCACATTTTGAACAGTGTGGCAATGGGGCCCAAAGCCCCATCACCACAGTGCCCAAAAGGTAAGTCTGTGCTCCATAGCTGAAGCACATTTTGAACAGTGTGGCAATGGGGCCCAAAGCCCCATCACCACAGTGACCAAAAGGGAAGTGTGTGCTCCATAGCTGAAGCACATTTTGAACAATGTGGCAATGTGGCCCAAAGCCCCATCACCACAGTGCCCAAAAGGTAAGTGTGTGCTCCATAGCTGAAGCACATTTTGAACAGTGTGGCAATGGGGCCCAAAGCCCCATCACCACAGTGCCCAAAGGTAAGTGTGTGCTCCATAGCTGAAGCACATTTTGAACAGTGTGGCAATGGGGCCCAAAGCCCCATCACCACAGTGCCCAAAAGGTAAGTGTGTGCTCCATAGCTGAAGCACATTTTGAACAGTGTGGCAATGGGGCCCAAAGTCCCATCACCACAGTGCCCAAAAGGTAAGTGTAGTCCTGGTAAAAGCTGCAAAAACAAAACTGCAGGGATTATTCCTGGCCACACAACACCAAACACTACAGTGGCATTGTAGTGCTTGTGTCCCATAGCAACATAGATTGTGTGAGGCAAGCAGTGCAGTGCCAATGACACATCGTTCTGGCCATGTGCACACTAACATCAGCCATGGGGGCCCACATTGTCTACATTCACAAATAACACAATGACAGAAGTGAGCATCATAATGCAGACCCACATATCTGAAAGAGACACGTTAGTGACAGATTCCTTACCTTAGAATATCCCCAGGCGTCAGGCTGGATCCGGAAAGTTTTGCGTAGCAGTACCCTTGCTCGTCGGTAGGCGGCGTCGTGCGGCTCCGCGTCCGTCGTCGGCGTCGTGATCGCCGGGATGACGTCGCGGGCAGTACTTAGGCGCCGCCCCTGCGCGCTGACGTCAGTTCTTCTTTTTCCGCGCCAGCAAGCGCAGATCCGGGAAGAGCAGTGCCCTGGTCAATTTTTGACCATACTTTTTGGTGATTTTTCACAGTTTTTTCCAACTTAAAGGTGTCGTAGGGATGCCCGGCTTCAAGCGATGCGGCGCCTGTGCGCGGATGATGTCCGTCACCGACCCGCATTGGGAGTGTCTCTTCTGCCTCGGCCGAGGCCACGACACCGAGTCTTGTCCCGAATGCCAGGCCCTCAACCCGAAAGCTTTGCGAGACCGGTCTCGAAAGCTCCTCGAGGCCCGGCATTCGGCTCCACGGAGGCCCCGGTCGCGTGAGAGGTCCAGGGGTCGCTCGCGGAGTGCACACCGGTCGTCGGCGTCGAAGTCTTCTTCGTCCGGTAAGTCTAAGCACAAGAAGTCCAAGAAGCATCGTCGGCTCTCGGACTTCGCCTCGCCGGTCTCGCGACTCGGCTGAGGCCCCTCCCGGCACCGTCCCCGCCCCGCGGCCCCGGACTTGCCTGTGGAGTCGCCCCCGCCATACCCGCCCTTCCCGGGTTCGGGGGCGGATCCGGGCAAGGTACAGGAGTTCCTGTCGGCCATGGCCCGCCTCTTCGGGCCTTCAGGCCCCTCCGGTGCGCCTTCGGGCCCCGCGGGCCCTGATGGGGTTGCTCCGGCGTCGCCAGCGGCTCCGGCCCCGGCGTCGCCCGTGCCTCAAGCCTCGATCCCGGCTCCGGCTTCGGCCCCGGCCTCGATCCCGGCTCCACAACCCCCATCGACGCCGGTCGACCTCACGACACCTCCGCCGGCGCCGATGTCTCCGGTGCCGTTCTCGACGCCGCCCTGGGCTCCGGGCGGCGTCGTCCCCAGTTCCTTCCGGCTCCGGACATGGACCCGGAGCGACGTCGCTCGACGCCGGCTCCGGCGCCGATGGGACCTTGGGTCCCAACTGTCCCTCCTCCTCCTTATTTTGAACCTGAGGAGGACCAGTTGGACTGGGAGGGTCTGATGACCCTCTGACGCGCAACTGTCAGTATGATGAGGACTGGACAGAGAGTCTAGGGAGGCCAGTGGTCTGGATACTTCCCTGACACTGGCATGCTGTCTCCTCCCGTGGCTACGGAGGAGGGGGCCAATTTTGGTACGGTGTTGCGTAGGGCTGCTGGGGCCTTACGTCTCCAGCTCCCTACTTTGACGGTCAAGCCTAACATCTTGACAGAGGTGCTTCAGCCGGCAGCCTCCTCTGCGGAGACTGTGCTGCCGTTTAACGACGCCCTCACTGACGTTCTTTTGGGCGCCTGGTCCAAGCCCAACACAGGGGCTCCTGTGGATCGGAACGTGTCACGACGCCATCGCCCTGCTCCGGGCGACCCCCTGTTTCTTTCTGTCCACCCCACTCCTGAGAGCTTGGTTGTCCAAGCCTCCGCTTCCCAAACCGCCTTCCCTACCGCTCCTCCGGATAGGGAATACAAACGCCTGGATCAGTTTGGGAAGAAAGGTTTTTCTTCCTCCAGTGCTGGCTTGCGGTCCGTTAACACCGCTTGTCTTTTGGGCCGATATACCCACTCCCTGTGGGATTCGGTGGCGGATGTTTTGCCCCAGTGCCCTGAGGAGGTCCAGGCACTGCTTTCCCGCGCCATTGCGGAAGGAAGGGATGCGGCCAAATACACTATCCGTTGTGGCCTTGACACCGCCGACTCGCTGGGCAGGTCGATTGCAACGACGGTGGCGCTCCGACGCCACGCCTGGCTGAGAACCACTGGTTTTTCAGGGGATGTCCAGAATACTCTCATGGACATGCCCTTTGATGGAGTCGGTCTTTTTGGGTCCAAAGCAGACCATGCGTTGGAGCGCTTTAAGGACTCACGGGCTACTGCCAAGTCCCTGGGCCTTTCTGCTACACGCCCTCCGCTGCCTTCTGCTTTTCGCCCCTATCGTGGCCACGGTAGGGGCGCCCTTCACGTCAGCAGCCCAGCCACCGGCCCGCGCAGCAGGCGTCTTCGCGTGGCCGAGGACGTGGATTCCGCCGTGGCGGATCGGGCAACCAGCGTGCGGGTCAGGCCACCACTTCCAACCCGTCCGCGACCTCCAAGCCCTCCTAGTCCCTCCTTTCAGGTGCACAGCACGCCAGTAGGGACAGGGTCCGCCATCACCTTCCCCACTGGCGCACCATCACCTCGGACAGGTGGGTCTTGGACATTGTCCGAAGGGGCTACTCCCTCCCCTTCGAGACCACCCCCCCAGCCATGCCACCTCAATTCCACCGCATGTCAGGGGATCACTTGGTGCTTCTACAGACACGGCCCTCTTGACCAAGAGGGCCATCGAGCATGTTCCGACCCCAGAAGTAGGGCGTGGTTGCTACTCCCACTACTTTCTGGTGCCCAAAAGGACAAGGAGGACATGCGTCCTATCTTGGACCTCCGGAACGTCAATCGCTTCCTCCGGAAGGAGAAGTTCAAGATGCTCACCCTAGCTCAGGTCTTGACTGCCCTCGACCCTGGAGACTGGTTGGTAGCGTTGGACTTGCAGGACGCGTATTTCCACATCCCCGTCCTGCCGGCCCACCGGCGTTACCTTCGGTTCACGGTAGGCCCCGAGCATTTTCAGTTCACCGTGCTCCCCTTTGGCCTTACCAGTGCCCCTCGGGTGTTCACGAAAGTGATGGCGGTGGTCGCAGCTCATCTGCGCCGGGCAGGGGTTTCAGTCTTCCCCTACCTCGACGACTGGCTGCTGAAGGCGGGCTCGTCCCAGGCAGTCGTCTCCCACCTCCAGACTACGGCCGAACTCCTGCACTCGCTGGGGTTCTCCATCAATGTGCCGAAGTCGCATCTAATTCCTTCTCCACAGCTCCTTTTCATCGGAGCAGTTCTGGACACGACGCAGTTTCGGGCCTATCCTCCCGAACGGCGAGTCCGGGATATTCACGCTATGATTCCGATCTTTCGGCCTTTATCCTGGGTTTCGGTACGGATGACCCTGAGGCTGCTGGGCCTCATGGCCTCCTGCATCCTGCTGGTCAATCATGCCAGATGGCATATGCGGGCTCTGCAGTGGGACCTGAAGTTCCAGTGGGCGCAGCACCAGGGCAACCTGTCCGATCACGTCCAGATCTCGGAGGGGACTGCAAAACAGTTGCAGTGGTGGCTCTCGAACCGGCAATGGGTCATGGGCAGATCCCTCTCCTTCCCCAGCCAGAGCATACAGTTGTGACGGACGCGTCCCTTCTGGGATGGGGCGGTCACATGGGAGAGGCGGAGATCAGAGGCCTCTGGTCTCCGGCGGAGTCCCGGCTCCATATCAACCTTCTGGAGCTCCGGGCGATCCGGCTTGCACTCAAGGCATTCCTTCCCTCTGTCAAAGGGAAGGTAGTGCAGGTGTTCACAGACAACACCACCGCCATGTGGTACTTCAACAAACAGGGCGGGGTGGGGTCTTGGACCCTTTGTCAGGAGGCTCTGCGCCTCTGGACATGGCTGGAACATCAGGGCATGTTCCTGATGGTTCAACACCTGGCAGGTTCTCTGAACGCCAGGGCGGACGAACTCAGCCGCAGGTGCATGATGGATCACGAATGGCGTCTTCACTCGGAAGTGGCGCAAGGACTCTTTCTACAGTGGGGAGAGCCTTGGTTAGATCTATTCGCCACCGAAGAGAACGCGCAATGTCATCAGTTCTGCGCGTTGGAATTTCCAAGGCGGCACTCGCTCGGCGACGCTTTTCGTCGCGAGTGGAGTTGCGGTCTGTTGTACGCCTTTCCGCCTATACCACTTCTACCCAGAGTGTTGAAGAAGATTCGGCACGACCGGGCCCAAGTCATTCTTGTGGCTCCGGACTGGGCTCGAAGAGTTTGGTATCCCGAGCTACTCAATATGAGCATAGATCCCCCGATCCGTCTGCCTCTTCGGGAGGATCTTCTGTCGCAGCAGCAGGGGACGGTCCTCCACCCGAACCTGTCCAGTCTACACCTGCTTGCGTGGAGATTGAGCGGCGGCAGTTGATTCCTTTCGACTTGCCTCCCGAAGTTTGTGATGTGATTCTGGCAGCCAGGCGTCCCTCCACTAAGGTGGTATACGCCTGCAGGTGGAACAAATTTGTGGCATGGTGCACAGCAAAGGCTGTGGATCCCCTTTCTGCCCCTCTTTCTGAGGTCCTTCTGTTCCTTCTCTCTCTGGCCCAACAGGGTTCTGCCCTGGGTACCATCAAGGGTTATCTTTGTGCTATCTCGGCCTTCCTCAGGCTCCCTGATCAGCCCTCCCTTTTCAAGTCCCCTGTTGTTAACAGGTTCTTAAAAGGCATTACTCACCTCTTCCCTCCTGTTCCGTTTGTAATGCCTCAGTGGGACTTGAACTTGGTTCTTACCTTTTTAATGTGCGCTCCCTTTGAGCCTCTGCATAACTGTCCTCTTCGTCTTCTGACTCTGAAGACAGCCTTTCTGGTGGCCATCACCTCCGCTCGGCGGGTGAGTGAGCTCCAGGCTCTATCTTGCAAACCTCCCTTTCTGTCTGTTCATCCAGACAAGGTTGTTCTTCGGACGCGTCCGTCCTTCTTGCCAAAGGTGGTTACTGCTTTCCACATTGGGCAGACCATCACTTTGCCCACCTTCTTTCCGCCTCCGCATCCTTCCAGAGAGGAAGACAGGCTCCACCGTCTGGACCCAAAACGTGCGCTCTCCTTCTATATCGACCGCACAAAACACTTCCGGGTGGATGACCAGCTCTTTGTTGGCTACGTGGGCGCCAAAAAGGTCGGGCGGTGCACAAGAGGACCATCTCCCGCTGGGTTACCTTGTGCATCAAGACCTGCTATTCTTTGGCCAAGAAGGAGCCTCCTGTTGGGCTGCGTGCCCATTCCACCAGGGCAACGGCTGCTACCACGGCCTTGGGCCGCGGTGTTCCGCTGCCGGTTATCTGTCAGGCAGCTACGTGGGCCTCGCTGCACACGTTTACAAAGCATTACTGCCTTGACAGTCAGGTCCGGAGGGACGGCTTCTTTGGCCGTTCTGTCCTCCAGGACTTCCTTGTCTGATCTTTGTTCGCAGACCCACCACCGGGGTTGGTATTGCTGGGGTATCTATTCTAAGGTAAGGAATCTGTCACTAACGTGTCTCTTTCAGATGCACAAGTTACTAACTTGTGTAACGATATATCTGTAAGAGACAGTAGTTAGTGACAGATTCCTTACCGCCCACCCATCCTCCACGTTCTGCGAACTGATTTCTAGGGTTAAGGACATCCCTTTCAGGGCCCTAGTATTTTTCAGACACCTGTGTCAGCTTCTTGCATGGCTCTGCGTTCCTGGCGCGGAAAGTCGTGTACAGAACTGACGTCCAGCGCGCAGGGGCGGCGCCTAAGTACTGCCCGCGACGTCATCCCGGCGATCACGACGCCGACGACGGACGCGGAGCCGCACGACGCCGCCTACCGACGCGCAAGGGTACTGCTACGCAAAAACTTTCCGGATCCAGCCTGACGCCTGGGGATATTCTAAGGTAAGGAATCTGTCACTAACTACTGTCTCTTACAGATATATCGTTACACAAGTTAGTAACTTGTGCATCTGCACCAATGGACACACAAATGTAGATATCCTGTGGAGACTGTAGATGTCAGGTGAACAAATACCATACCATGGCAGCAATGGGACATACTAACCATGATCATTGTGCTGACTGATGACCTAGCAGTCCCAGGGCCAGCAGGGGAAAGCCAACAAACAACATACAGCCAATGGCAAACTAAAGATATGCCAATGCAGTGGTGCAAATGCACAAACACAAACAGGCAGACTCACACTGCATATCAAACACAACAGGTGAGGGGGGTTGTGTGCCAGTGTCCCCAGGCAAACACACAACACATGAGGAGGCCAGATTCACTAATACACAGATGTCAACATAGTCACATACAAAAGTAACTCATGGATTGGATTCCCCTATGTGGGCAACCAGGCATTGTGAGATGAGAGGGAGCCCAAATTACACATGTCACACAAGCTTGTAGGAACAGCAACAAACACAGCAAGAGACAGAACCACCACAGCACTCCCCCCAGGGACCCCACATTGTGGTGACACTAGCCTGCATGACAATCACACTGTGATGACAAAGGTAGATGTCATCCACACTGTGAACCACAGCCATGTGTCCTGAGCAACAAACTACCATCACACCTATACAAGCACAAAGCACTCAGCATGGCCTGCCAGCCAAGGACAATATGGAGGTAGTGCCCCAGCCGTGCAACAACTCACATTTGCACACACTCAACGCCACACACCTTGATGTCCACCAATGTGCAGCAGTGAAGCTCACATGGACTGCTGACATTGCACATGCACCCATGACAATCCCAGGGGTGGTGGGGGAAATAAGGTGCAGAAACCCATCACACATGGCCAGTCAACAAGACTTGTGAATGTCTGACACACTGCACAGTATGCCGTACATGGGCATGACGTGAAATCCACCCCAAACAATGGGATCCTGGCCATAGTCACACACCAATGAAGAAGCCAAGCTGACCCACAAAGGACACACATAGACAACTTCCAACATTGCAGCTCTGACCCTGAGGAGTGGCAGCAGTCACACACACAACGTGTCACAATCACTGAAAGCATACACAAACAGAAAATCACATTACTTGTGTAACCAACAAGTGCCAAGAGGAATCCTGACTGTGTCCCATCTGCGTTTGCCCACATCCCCTGCCCTGACAACAAAGACAACTAGGGATGACAACCTCATGAACATTAGTTTGCCATGCACCCACATCCCGGAGAAACCAGGTCCAAGATGCTGGATGAACACAGAACAACTCAGCAAGCATCACAAACAGGATCATCCGTAGGGACAAAGCCTGTGTAGGAAAAGGAGAAGGGAACACGCACAGACATGTCTACACAACACACAACACGGGCACAGCCTATATCACGGAATCACGCACTGCCATGAGGGCACTCCACTCCTGTGGAAGGTCAGCTGTGCCAAACCTTGTCTGTGCACGACTCAAACATGTCAGCAGAACACTCGGTCAGTGAGTCAACAACTACAACACACTGAAGGCTCTGCTCATATCAGCCTGGGCACGGGAGTGTCACGTCAGTCATCTGCATACACCCAAGACACGTGTCAAGCAATTTGCACTGTGTACACAGATGAGTCCTCCAAATTTGATGTGCTAAACTGCATGTCCATGGGAGACGGGCACACAGTCAGGGTACTAGGAACATTGGACAGTGGTAAGCCCACCAGATGTGCATCAGTGTAGGACAAAGATGGTAATCTACAAATGCTAAACGTACATCCCTGTGTCAAATGCTGAACATTACACCCTCAGACTGCAGCAAAGGATGCTATAGATCCAGACTAGATTAGGACACATATCCCATGGACAACATGGAGCCCATCACAGCAAAACTTCATTTACCTGATCTGAACACTATTACAACAGCAAATGCATGATTCTACACATCTACATCATGTACCTCCAAAGATTAACCACAAGTAAACAAAAGTAGGCTTTATTCAGCAAGTGTGCAACTCAAATCAAAAGTCCAAAATAAACTAAGGCCAATGGCCAGTCCAAATATACAGTCCCAACAGGGTGATGTGTGACAACTTGTCAACAATTGCTTGCCTGCACAGGTACGGACAGGGGACATCCCCCTTGGAGGGGCATACGAGGGGCAGGCCAGGCACCGCAGGGACAGGATCAGGGGATGCCAGAAGGAGGCAGTGAAGGGGAGGTGGGTGCAGGAGTGTCAGCGGCAACTGCAGTGGAGGTGTCTGACTCAGGGGGGGCTGGCACCACCGCAGGGCTCAAGTCAGATGGTGTTGGTGCTGCAACCACTGCAGTGGGCTGGTCAGATGGAGTGGACTGGATCCCCAATGCAGTGCCCGAGTCAGACGGGGTGGTTGTGGACTCCACCGCAGTGCATGACTCCAAGGTAGTGGAAAGGGGGCAGAAGAGCTGGGCAGGACAGAGGGGGGGACACGGTCTCCACACCAGTGGCACAAACAGGCAGAGCGTCTGGTTTGGGGGTGGAAGAGCAAGTGGCAGGGGGGAGGGCCTAAGCAGTTTGGGGATGCGGTATCGGTGTGTGGGGAACCTGGGGCAGGGTGTGGCGGTGGAACCTGTGGAGTGGTGGCCTGGGGGATGGAGGTGAGAGACTGGGTGGTTGACTTGCAGGGCGGTGGCGGGGTCTTGCTCTTCCGGGACCGGGGGGACTTGCGGGTGGGGGCTCACTCTGCCTGCGCCTGGGGGAGGGTGTCCGGGGCGAGGGGCACTCCCCTCTGTGTGGGTGGACTTCCTCTTCCCCGGTATGCTGGATCAGTGGGATTGGAGGGGATTAGGCCGAGGTCACAGAGGAAGAGCTGCTTATCAGGTGGGGTTGCAGGTGAGGCAAGGGAAGGGGTCTTGGAGGGAGAGGATCTTGAGGATTGCAGAGTGACTGTGGTTGCCTGTGTGCGTGTCAGTTCCCCATCCCCTGTGTGTGTGGTATCAGTCCCCTGAGGATGCTTGTGTGCACGTCTTGCCTTGGTTTTGGGTGTGTCTGTGCTGCTCGTGTCTGTGTGTTTGTGCAGGTGTGCATGTGCTTGGGACAGGTAGGGTGCCAGGAAGTGTGGATGGGGCAGAGGTAGGAGGGGCGAGGGACTGTTGGAGGAGGGACACTGCTGCCGTCAGGGAGGACTCCATGGACCTATTGCTCCTCTGTAGGGCAGACATACCCGTCGAGATGCCCTCCATGAACGACACCAGCTGTGTCAACAGAGTGGTGTGTGCATGGAGGACACTCAGCATTGCTGTCTGCCCTACATGGAGCTGCCGAAGCAGGTACACAGATTCCTCACTCAGGGCAGCAGGGGACACAGGGGCAGGGGGTGCGGTGCCTGGCACAAAGAAGACACGCTCCCGGACACGGGAGCCTCCACGGACCTCTGGAATGGGAGCCAATGGGAGGGCGGTGGTGGTGGTGGTGGCGGGGCCAGACAGACTAGCTGGTGTTTGGTGGCTGCTGACACCCGCCTCCACAAGGGAGTCATCCTCCGAGCTGCTGTGGTCCTCAGCTGAGGTGGATGGTGCTGAGGACTCCTCGGTGTGGCTCCCCTCGCCCTCCGTTCCACTGGGTCCCTCCGACCACTCGTCGGCTGTTGACCCAGTCTGGCTCTGCCGCTCCTCCTGGTCCGTGGAGCTGTCCCCTCCTGTGGCCGTGGATGTATCTGCAAACAATTAGGGAAACAGACACACATCAGACACCTGCACTGACCGCACACACCACAGTGAGTACAGCACATTACAGAGTAAGACCTGGCATCCCCAGCTGAACATTGCCAAAAGTCCTCACACAGATTAGGAAAAGCCAATTGTCAGTCTGATGGTCAACCACGGAACAGATACCCCTCCTGCCCTTGCACCCATCTGTCTGGTGCCTGTCTGATGGTAATACCCCAGTGTGGACACATGCACCACCTACACAGTTGTTGGACATTGCTGAGAACACGGTGAAGTATGTGAACATGCCCACGTCACATCTCTTGCCACTGAGTCAGTGCAGGTGTCTGGATAAATGGACGGGCAGAGTCTAAATAGAAATGCATGAGATGCATACCAGCACCAGACACCATGAAGCACCCATGTCCGGATAGTCAATGCCACAATGGGGTGCATGTTGCACATGTCACTCCCCTGCAGGATCACTCTTAGGAAGTTGAAAGCCATGACACAGGCATGCCTGCAAAGTCATACATCACTGTCTCCAGTCACATGGCCATGGCAGCCAGCCAACAACAGTCTGCACTGTGTCACAATCCTAGGACATGGGGAAGGCAAGTAATGTAACTGACAAGTGCACATGTCCACCCCCACTAACCACATCATCTGAACCCGTATTTGTCCACTGCACACCAATTGGACAAATGGGAGACATGAAACACAACTCTCTGAACCAGAGCACCTCAGTGTGCTGTGAATGATGAACATCTGCCTGAAAGTCACAGTCGCATACACCTGTCTGCACAGTCAAGTGATCAAACACCTATAAGTCACAGAAGTCTTGTCTCACATGGTCCAATAGCAGATGGCATGCTGACCCCTAACTGATAAACATCACAGGAGTCCCGACAACGTAGTCACAGCACAACGACACAGAGGCAGACACCTGAGGGAACATTTCACTGAGCACAACATGTCAGCTGATACACAGGAGTGGGAGTACAGAATGTATTGTATGCCCTGTAGTAGGCATGACTGTCCGGCTCCACCTGCAAGAGGGATGAGCCCTGGTCAGTAGGCAGGTGGCTAAGCATGTGTGACACACTTGACATACATACTCCTGAGGCCAAAACATTGTACCCACCCGCAGCATGGGGGTGTGCCAAATACCCCAGGGACATGTGGTGATTCTGATCTGCAAGTGGACCACATATCAAAGTTACACCCAGACTACATTGCACGACTCAGGCATTGTGTGAGCAATTGACCCACCCATGAAGGCCAACACAATGTCACGGGAACAAAAGCTGTCCCCCACCTTGACCAAAGCAAAATGCAAGGACCCTGTACCCGAGTGACACAATTATCCTGAGCGTAAGGAGCACACCTGCGTATCAGATGAGGAGTGGGCATGTCACAATAGAGGGACATGGGTACTGGACAACAAGACTGATGTACTGGGAAAGTTTAACCAGGCCAGAGGAGGGCACATAGCATGTTAGACAGAGTTCACAGTGCAGTCTTTGACTCACCCCCTCCTTGCTGCTGTCTGGCCTTCAGCTGCCCATCCAGGTCCGGGAAGACCACCAGGATCCGGAGCATGTGGGGGGTCAGGGTCCGGTGTCCGCCCCTCCTGCGAGGAGGCGACAGCTTCAGCTGGACCCTTGCGATCCTCCGGGTCCAGCCACAAAGGTCCTGCCACCTCTTCTGGCAGTTGCGGATCCGGCACTTGTAGACCCCCACGGATCTTACTGCCCGGACGATGGCCAGCCAGATCTCCTGCTTCTGGTGGGCATCAACCTGTGAGGATGACAAAGTGAAAAGGCCATTACTACACATGCAACATATCCGTGCATCACACAGTTGTAAATACATGTCTCAATCACAGGGGCATATGATGAACACAGGCAGTGCAACGAGGGCTATGGACAGTTTGCCAGCAGTTACTACATGGTATCATTGCATGGGAAGTAAACCTTGTTGGAATGCACTGTTACTGCACTGTACCTGTTCAGTGCATGTGACTACACACTTTGGGGGTGCGAACTACTCCGTGAGCATGCTAGCCAGTGGTGTGCACACTGTAAATCCTTCTAGTCAGACAACATGCACAATTAGTAAGGCAGTGGACAGCACACTCACCTGCTCCCCTGGTGTCCCATACAGCTTGCTGTACTGTGGAAGGAGGTTGTCCACCAGGGCCTGGTTCTCCTCATGGGTGAAGGCTGGGGCTCTCTCCACAGTACGTGCCATTGCAGGATCCAGAGGATGCAGAGACAGCAGCAGTGGTGGTGGCAGATGTCGTCCTGGAGCATGTAGTGCAGGCAAGTGAGCTCTCAGGGGAACAGCCAGCATTATATGTGTGCTGCAGAGGCAGATACTGTCCCATGTGTCCAAAGTGATAGGTCCAAGTCGTTTGCATCTTCTGAATCTGACCAATCCACGGAATTGCAGCACCAATACACGCCCACAGCATCCTTCAAAAATTCAACTTCATGACACCCATGACTTTGCAACATTGTTGTGGTTGGCCAACTGAATTCACTGCATCAGACTCGTTGAAGCTTCGAAAACGCGTCCGTTGCCATGCCAGGCCCCAGCCAATGCGTGCGCACCGATCGGTCCATTGCTGTACAACGCGTACCCGCGATACAACGTGTACCCGCTCACATCCAATGCAATGGGCCGTGCGGGCACACCGATCGGTCCATTGCTGTACAACGCGTACCCGGGATACAACGCGTACCCGCTCACATCCAATGCCATGGGCCGTGCGGGCACACCGATCGGTCCATTGCTCTACAACGCGTACCCGCTCACATCCAATGCAATGGGCCGTGCGGGCACACCGATCGGTCCATTGCTGTACAACGCATACCCGGGATACAACGCGTACCCGCTACATCCAATGCAATGGGCCGTGCGGGCACACCGATCGGTCCATTGCTCTGCAACGCGTACCCGGGATACAACGCGTACCCGCTCACATCCAATGCAATGGGCCGTGCGGGCACACCGATCGGTCCATTGCTGTACAACGCGTACCCGGGATACAACGCGTACCCGCTCACATCCAATGCAATGGGCCGTGCGGGCACACCGATCGGTCCATTGCTGTACAACGCGTACCCGGGATACAACGCGTACCCGCTCACATCCAATGCAATGGGCCGTGCGGGCACACCTATAGGTCCATTGCTCTACAACGCGTCCCTGGACAGGTCACACGCATATGTCACCTTGCTGGTCACTGGTGAACCTATGCCAGCCACATATACTTTCCAGGGACTCAGGGGCACACCTACAACACCACACCCAGTCCACACTGTATCTAAGGCATGTGTGGCAGCATAACCTTATCTGTGTATGTGGGTGAACATGTGGTTTTTGGGGTGGCACTTGGGGGCAGACACACCCAGGCTGTGCACGTGTTCATGGGGACAGGGTCCTTTGTGTGTTGTGCACCTGACCACTGTGGTGTGCAACTTTTCATTTTGGAGCATGTCTCATGGTCACATTTCCAGGTTGTGTATGTGTATGACATGTCACATACCCCCAGGCTCACATGTGGGAAGGCATGTACGTCACAGGGTGGCCCATTGCCACAATAGTGATGTCCCTCCGCAGTCTGTGTGCATGTTGTGTTTCACATGTCTCTGACTCCATGTGCACAATGGGAGAAAGTCTCCACATCCACGTGGTTTGTGCATGAACTTTGATGTTGTGTGTGTGTGTGTGTCACAGACGTCCATGTCTGTCCTGCAGAGGCTACAGGGGCCACTACCTGTGGGTGTCATGTTTGTTTTTCTGACGTGTACATGATACGCCATGTCATGCCAGTGTCCATGTGGCAAGACAGGGTCCCTGGGAATCTACCTGTCAATGAGCTGTGATGCCTGTGGAGCATCTGTCCAGACATGTCACTGTGGTATGTGTGTGGAACGTGAGAGCAGTAAATGGGTACTGTGTCACAGCCTAATGGTTTCCCATAGCACACCCTGGAACCTGTTGTCAACACTTGTTGAACAGAGATGTTAGATGATGTCCATGTAGGTGCCATATATGTCCAAACAGAACGACACACACATCAAGTACTTGTGTTTGTTAATGATGTATCATGTGAAATTGAGTATGGTGAACGGCACATAGGTGGGGTGACTGACAATCTTGCTTTCTTCACCTATGCACTGCAGGGCTCCTGCTGTCCATCGACCATTCCCAGACCTGGCAACGATGGTGGGACGTGACAGCATCCGACGGTACCGCTTCACCAGGCAGCTGATTGAGGATTTGGCAGTGCGGTTGGACCCACATTTGCAGCCTGGCCGTCCGTATCCTACAGCGCTGACCCCCAAGGTGAAGGTGATGGCAGCCCTACACTTCTTTGCCACCGGTACCTTTCAACACACTGTGGCGACTGCCGGTGGGATGTCACAGACTATGTTCAGCCGTGTGCTACGCGATGTTTTTGGGGCAATGTTGAGATACCTGAACCAGTACATCTATTTCCCAACACGTCAACGACTCACTGACGTCAAGAGTGACTTCTATGCCCTGGGGAGGATGCCACATGTAATTGGCTCCATTGATGGGACACATGTGGCTTTGATACCACCACAGGCACATGAGCAGGCATACCGGAACCGTAAACATTACCATTCTATCAATGCTCTGGTGGTATGTCTTGCAGATATGACCATCACACATGTGTGTGCCCGTTTCCCCGGTTCGGCACACAATGCCTACGTGATGAGGAGTAGTCGCATCCCGAGGATGATGTCACAGATGCTGAACCAGCGTGCCTGGCTTGTTGGTGTGTACTGACTTTGTACCATTGTGTGTGTTCTGCTATGTTGTTTTCCGCACACATTTTCAAATCGGCTAATGTGCAATTGTCTGTCTGTAGGTGACTCGGGATACCCCAACATGCCGTGGTTGCTGACACCCCTCAGGAACCCTGTGACACCAGCCCAGATGCGCTACAATGAGGCACATGGTCGGACGAGGAGGGTGATTGAGCGGACCTTTGGTCTCCTGAAGAGCCGCTTCCGCTGCCTGGACAAGACAGGAGGGGCCCTCCCATATGCCCCAGCAAAGGTGTGCAAGATTGTCATCGTCTGCTGCATGCTACACAACCTGGCAGTGCGGAAGGAGTTGCCTCGAATCCTGGATGACGATGACCAACGTCCGCCACCTGTGGAAGATCCTGGCCTGGGTCACGATGCCAGTGAAGATGATGATGATGGTGATGTCCGCACACAGCTCATCACCAACTTCTTCAGCTGAATGTGAGTCTCCAGAGTGTTGTAATGTCAATGATTTGAGTTTGCATGATATGTGTGTGTGGTGCTCTGGTGCTGTTTGAGTATGGCCATGTGCTACTTGACTGGATGCGTGCATCGATGTGTCCTTGCAGGTGGTCTGTACTGCCCAATAGTGTTGACATGCTAACTTGGTTTTGTGTAGTTATCTCGTGACATGTATTAGACATGAGTATTGCCGTTCTGTGCTGTTCTTCAGTGGTTTTGACTGTGTGTCATGTCTGTCCTTCACAGGGTGCTGCCGGAGTTGTTTGATCAACTTGGATCCCACGAATCCATGATTCAACTTCCAAGGTGGAAGCAGTCGTTTCCCTACAGGTGATGTGCCACACACCCCTGGACTTTCTATCTTCTGCACTTTTTGACTTTGTGGCCACAGCCAGGTTGGATTAGCTAGCATTTGTAGTGGAAACAACATGTTGCAAATGTGTAATAAACCTGTGCTTCACTTTGGGATGTGCGTTGTCTGTAGTCACGCATCTGACTGACATTTGCTTACTGCACCTGTAGTCTAGTTGACACAGACTGTGAATAGGTGGCGTGTCTGTGCATTCCACTGTATTTAGTTGCAACATCAGTATAGGTGATGAGTCTGATGGCCCTGGGGTGTATGTGTTGTGTGGCCCTAGTGGTGTGTCTCCCTCATATGTGTCACGTCGCCATGACTGACATGACGGTGTTGGACTTGCTGTAGCAGTTAGCATGCACAGTGTCATTTTTCTGATCACCATCTCCTTGACAGAGAGCACGTTGGAATCACAACAGAGGCAGATATGGTGTATTGGTGAGTTTATTTACATACAGGTGTGAGGATGGTGCACAGGATGGTGGGTGCTGTACATAGAAATTGGAATCCAAAGTTCCCATGTGATTCGGAAGTCTTGGTAGCTGAAATGTACAGAGTAAAGTCCACAGTCATCTGATAAATTTGGCCAACTATAGCTCCCCATGTCATGTGGGAGTGTTGTGTTGGCTTCGACAGGGCGTGCAGTTTGCACACAGAGGAAAAGTTCCAGAACAGGTGTTGGCTTCCTGGGGGATGTAGATGGCCATCGGCCTCTCAGTTTGGCCTCCTCGGACGGCCCCTCTTCTTGGGGGGGGGGACCCTCAGGTGCAGGCTGCGGCGGTGCAGGGGACTCTCTGCCAGAGTCCTCCCCCCTCCCTGTGGCATTTGCAGTTGTTTCAGCAGCAGATGTTGTGGGCACACAGGGAGGTGAGGCCATGTTGGTGCTGATCTGGCGGAGGCATGTCAGTATGTCCCTATGCACCGCTGTCAGTTGTTCCAATGTGTCCCACTTGGACTCCATTCCAGACATGTGTGTCTCGACATGTGACATGTGTGTCTCGACACGGGACATGTGGGAGTCCAAGCGGGCATGATGGGCAGCCTGCTGCTGTTGTATGTCCTTGAGGATCCCCACCACCTGGCTGACCTCTCCGGTGCTAGTCTGGTACGCATCCGCGATGCGTGCCAGTTGTGGGTCATCATGCAGTCCAGACCCCTCTGCAAAGAGCGACCTATGTCTACCACCCCTCCCACCACCCCAGGCGACACGTGCAGGACCTGCGGTGGCACGCACAGGTGACCGTGGGCCCACTTGGGTGTTGTTCCTCGGCTCGTTGTCACCAGCTCCAGTTTGGGTCTGGGTCCCTGCGCTGTTGTCATCTGTGGTCCTTGGTCTGTCCGTGTTGGCAGGGGTGGCCTGTGTGTTGGCAGTTGTTGGAGGGGTGGGTGCAGGGGGTGCAGATGTTGGTCCTGCTGGTGCTGCATGATGACTCACACCGGAGGGTCCAGCTGGTTCTTCGCCATCCGAGGAGTGCAGAGGCTGATCCACACCAGTGAGCTCAGTGTTCCCCGGAGCCTGGGACAGGGACTCCTCCTCGTCTGCTGCTGTGTCCCCATCATCACCTGTTTTGGGGAGAGACACAGATTGTATGTTATGTTTCTACTGGCATCAATTGTTCAAACACCTGACAGTTGTGACTGTACCTCTGGATGTGGGCCTGGACATTGCATTCTCCTAAATTGTGACAGTCAGTGAGTGATATTGGTGTAGCACATTGTCCTGCCAACCTGTGGCATGTCAATGTGAATGTTGAGGTGTGTGCATGACCAGCTTTGGTGGTATTTGCTTGCCATCCGGGCCTCCTTCTCCCCCCAGCCCAGTTATCCCACCATGAAGCGTGCTTCCATTGCAGGGAGTGCAAGTTGTCTTTCAGGATGTCACTCAGTGGTGTCCTGCTGTTGGTTGTTGCACAGTTCCCAGCAGGGCCTTGTGCTCCCCCCAGCAGTACCCAGTGTCAGCCATCTTGTGAGTCCTTTTCCACTCCCTGTGATGTGAGCATGGGGGTGGTGTTGATGGGCCAGTTGTGAGGCTGAGCAATATCTGTGCCTACTACTACTACTATTGCCTCCACCCCCGTTCCCAGCATGCCCATCCTTCCTTCCTTTTGACTCTGCTTCCCTGTGGGGTGGGGTGCCTGTGCTGACAGGATGGCTGGGAGTGTTGTCCTGGCAGTTGTTTGGCTACAAGTCCCAAGAGTGTCCCTGTGCTTCACACAACATAACCCAGGGTGGTGGTTCTTTGTGGGATCTTCAGTTAGGATGTGAGGCATTGCATTCTCCCAGGTGGGTTATGTGGAGTTAGTGTTGAGGGGGTGTGTGAGGGGAGGTGCTTGTAACTATGGTCAGTGCTGTGAGTCCTCCTTCCCACCCAGCCAGATATCCCACCATGGAACGTGCTTCCATTGCAGAGGTGTGGTGCAGCGGCCAGGGCAGCTGACTTCGGAGCACAGGGCTCACGGTTCGATCCCCGGCTCCGGCGGCAGCTCAGCTCAGCACCATGTGACTCTGGGCAATAGCTCACTTAATTTCCACGACGGCCCCCAGCGCCTTGAGACCCGTAAGGGTGAGTAGTTCGCGCTTTACAAATACGGATTTTTTTTTGATTTTTTATTGCAGGGAGTGCAAGTTGTCTTTCAGGATGTCAGTCAGTGGTGTCCTGCTGTTGGTTGTTGCACAGTTCCCAGCAGGGCCTTGTGCTCCCCTCAGCAGTACCCAGTGTCAGCCATCTTGTGAGTCCTTTTCCACTCCCTGTGATGTGAGCATGGTTCAGGGTGGTGTTGATGGGCCAATTGTGAGGCTGACCAATATCTGTGACTACCACTCCCATCATGCTATTGCCTCCACCCCCGTTCCCAGCATGCCCATCCTTCCTTCCTTTTGACTCTGCTTCCCTGTGGGGTGGGGTGCCTGTGCTGACAGGATGGCTGGGAGTGTTGTCCTGGCAGTTGTTTGGCTACAAGTCCCAAGAGTGTCCCTGTGCTTCACACAGCATAACCCAGGGTGGTGGTTCTTTGTGGGATCTTCAGTTAGGACGTGAGGCATTGCATTCTCCCAGGTGGGTTATGTGGAGTTAGTGTTGAGGGGGGTGTGTGAGGGGAGGTGCTTGTAACTATGGTCAGTGCTGTGTGTCCTCCTTCCCACCCAGCCAGATATCCCACCATGGAACGTGCTTCCAGTGCAGGGAGTGCAAGTTGTCTTTCAGGATGTCAGTCAGTGGTGTCCTGCTGTTGGTTGTTGCACAGTTCCCAGCAGGGCCTTGTGCTCCCCCGAGCAGTACCCAGTGTCAGCCATCTTGTCAGTTGTTTTCCACTCCCTGTGATGTGAGCATGGTTCAGAGTGGTGTTGATGGGCCAATTGTGAGGCTGACCAATATCTGTGCCTACAACTCCCATCATGCTATTGCCTACACCCCCTTCCCAGCATGCCCATACTTCCTTCCTTTTGAGTGGACTTCACTGTGTGTGAGTGTGACAGCAATGGCAAGATGGCTGACAGTGTGGTCCTGTTGTTTGTTGGTGCCCAGTTCCCATCAGGGCCTTGTGCTCCCCCAGCAGTACCCAGTGTCAGCCATCTTGTCAGTTGTTTTCCACTCCCTGTGATGTGAGCATGGTTCAGAGTGGTGTTGATGGGCCAATTGTGAGGCTGACCAATATCTGTGCCTACAACTCCCATCATGCTATTGCCTACACCCCCTTCCCAGCATGCCCATACTTCCTTCCTTTTGAGTTGACGTCACTGTGTGTGAGTGTGACAGCATTGGCAAGATGGCTGACAGTGTGGTCCTGTTGTTTGTTGGTGCCCAGTTCCCATCAGGGCCTTGTGCTCCCCACAGCAGTACCCAGTGTCAGCCATCTTGTCAGTTGTTTTCCACTCCCTGTGATGTGAGCATGGTTCAGAGTGGTGTTGATGGGCCAATTGTGGGTGTGACCAATATCTGTGACTACCACTCCCATCATGCTATTGGCTACACTGACTTCACCAGCATACACAGAATTCCTTCCTTTCAGTGAGCTTCTCTGTGAGGTGGTGTTCTAGTGGTGGGTAAATATCTGGGAGTGTTTGTTGGTTCTATTTGTGCCACTGCCTTGCTGTATTTGTTGTTAGGTTTGTACATGTCATGACACAGTTACATATCACTATGAGATGGCAGGTATTGTGTTTGTCTGACTAGCATTCACAACTTGGGATGAATATCTTTTGGTTGCTGTGTTTTTGCTAAGGGTGCATGGTTTGCCTATCCCCTTGACTGTGATGTGTGTGTGTTGTCACACCATATTGTGTATATTAGTTGTGTACTCACCAGGCTCTGGGATGTCTGTTAGTCTGTATACGCTCACTGGTGGTAGGATGGCCCGCACCTTCTCCTTCCAGGGCCTGAGGTATACTGGTTTTGCAGGAGGTCCACTGCCGGTGTGCTGGCTGAGGAGGTAGTCCTTTTTGAGTAGGTCCCGGACCCTCCTGCGCACATCATACCACCTGTTCTGGATGTCTTCCTTTGTGCGCAAACATGGTGATTGTGCGTTCACCCTGTCGACAATCCTCGCCCACATCTTGGTTTTCTGCGACATGGGGGTCTGTTGTACCAATGTACCAAACAACTGTGGCTCTACCCTGAGGATCTCATCTACCATGACTTCCAATTCACTGTCTAGGAACTTATGATTCTTCTTTAGGGGCATGGTGATGGGTGGTGATTGATGTGTGTGTGTGTGTGCAAGTGGGGGGGTGTGAGTATAGGTTTAGCTGGGTGTGTGTGAGGGTGTAGGTGTGGTAATGGTGTGTGGCTTGTGTGATGTATGAGCTGTGAGTGTGTCTGTGGTTGCTGTGTGATGGTGTTCTGTGCTGGCAGGTCAGTGGAAAATGCAAAGGATCATGGTAGGGATTTGTGGCCTTTATGTAGGTGGAGTTGGAGGTGTGTCCTTGTTCCATTTTTTTTTTCCTCCCTGTATTTATTGGCTTTGTGGTTGCTTGTTTGGCCCTTTTTAAAAAATATTTTCCTTGGTGTTTTTGGTGCATGTAGGAGTCGTTCTTGTGTCCGAGTAGGACGCTGCAGTTGTCTGGTGCGATCTTGTCCGACTCGTTCCCGCTGTGTGTCAGCTAGGTTTCATATGCGGCGTACGAGTCGGTCGCGGAGTATTGGGTTGCTTCGGCTGGGTTTTGTATGCGTGTCGGGTCGTACGGCTTGTGCTCCGGGTGAGTCGGTCGTGTTTTGCACGCACAGCATCGTACTACACGGGTCGGAGTTCGTGGGTACGTTTCGTTCGGGTTCAATCCGGGTGCGTGTTGGTCGGTTCGTTTCGCGTGATTTCCCGGCCGGATGGCTTGTTTACGTCCGGCTCGGTCGGTCGTTTTGTATTCCGTCCGAGTCGGTCGGATTTCACATGCATTTCATCGTACTACCCGGGTCGTACGGCGCCGGTCCGAGTCGGTCAAACTAAATTCCCGTACCGAGTCGGTCGGTATTTTTTCCGGCCCGAATCGGAATCGGCCCCACAGTGTTTGTTTATCCATTTGAGCACACGTTACGCAGTTTTCTTGCTTTTTTACACTTATCCTGAAATTGTGAGGTGCAAGCAGTATTGTTTGACCACTGTCACCTTTGTTTGTTAAGACTCGTGCTGAGATCTGATTGGCTGCCAACACTTTAAACCAGAAATACATATATTACACTCCCATTGAAGAGTGCATAGTGGACACAGAGGAAGGACAGGCAGTCCGAGCTGGATTCTTTTTTTTGTGGCGAGAATCCAGCTCGGACTGCCTGTCCTTCCTCTGTGTCCACTATGCACTCTTCAATGGGAGTGTAATCAGGTGCATTTAAGCATCGTAGCTGATGGGTCGTTTTATTCAAGCATTGGGCTTATTAGAGAACAAACGGCGCCCTTAACAACAGTTAAGAATTTCTCCATCAATTGTAACAGAATATTTGGACTTAAATGCGAGGAAGGATGGAACATTTTACTTTGCATGTTTATAAAATAACAAGTTTTCGTGTTTTCTGATATATACTAATCGATGGCAAGATTGGGATACATGTGTTAACTTTACTGGAACTTTCCTGTAACACGAAAACTGCCAAAGGCTAAAATCC
Organism: Calotriton arnoldi; assembly: GCA_963921515.1. NCBI lineage: Eukaryota > Metazoa > Chordata > Amphibia > Caudata > Salamandridae > Calotriton > Calotriton arnoldi. The sequence goes on along the minus strand of CAWUFW010002271.1, from coordinate 655,878 downwards.
AACATTTAACATGCAAATATGGCGGCCACAAAAAGAGAATCCAGCACGGACTGCATGTCCTTCCTCTGTGTCCACTATGCACTCTTCAATGGGAGTGTAATCAGGTGCATTTAAGCATCGTAGCTGATGGGTTGTTTTATTCAAGCAAACATTGAGAAAGGCAGCATTGCCGAAACCGGTCTGTTTGCATAATAAATCTTGTGGAATTTACCCCCGTGTGTGCCTATCTTCTTTTGAAGGATTCTGTTTATGCACACGTCAGTCCGCCCTCACGAATGGAGCACCCGCCTCAAAGTGTTCGGCAGCGTTTGGTGGAACTTGTGGAAACGAGAATATATATATATATATGTAGTTCCCCCACAGATCTAGTGATATGTCAAAAGGAGGCAGCTAACAGATTCAGAACACGAGGATATTCCACAGCTAACATTAACAGAGCTATGAAAAGAGCCAATGCACAACCTCGAGAGGCACTCCTCAAAGGAACCAGGGGACCTAGTGTAGATAGTGATCCCAATCTCCCCAGCGTAGAACATCCCCCTAGAGGAGGCACCGTCGAACTAGAAAATAGCAGTATCCCAACCAGTGAGAACCAACAGAAAGTCAGCACGAGACTTATCATTACACACAACACTGAAGTGAGGGCTATTAGATCAGTCATCAACAGACATTGGGGAATCATTAGGTCTGACCCAACTCTGGGCCCTCTAGTTGCTCCTTACCCAGACATCACATTTAAACGGGCTAGATCCATGCATGACGCTCTCGTCAGAAATAGCCCAGAAATCAAGAGCACAGCAAATTGGTTATCTGTCAGAAAGGGGTTCTTTAAGTGTAATAGCTGCAGAGCATGCAAATTTGGAAAAAACATAACACAATTAGATTCCTCATTCAGACTGACACCTCTCATTATCAAACACCACCTTACATGCAGAACAGAGTATGCCATTTACATTCTGGAATGTGATTGTGGTCTCCGCTACATCGGGAGTACCAAGTTAGCAGTACACATGCGCATCCTACAACACCTGAGAGCCATTGTGAATAGTGACCCCACATATCCAGTGGCCAGACACTTCAAAGAGACACATCATAATAACCTGGAACACCTGAGGTACTCGGTCATTGACTGTATTCCAACACTCAGAAGGGGAGGCAACAGGGAGAAGCTGTTACGACAAATGGAAAGCAAATATATTTTGCAATTTAACACCAAGGCGCCTGCGGGCCTCAACACTAGTGAGGACCTATACCACTTTCTGTAATCCTATCAGTATATGTATTTACTAGGGGGCTGCTATTCAGGCACCTAGAACTAGAGAGTCTGTGACATCTGTTGTCCTATAGGTAACATATGCTTGACTGAGTATGTTTCTTTTTCTGTTTCTTTTTCTTTTTCTTTTTCTTTTTCAATTTTGTTTCACTCCAATGTTATTGTTGTACTTGTCTGACGCCTTGCATTTAAGCAGTTATTTTTTAAATATTTTGTTTGCAACTTATTACACACACATTAGCTGCAACACGCACGTCTTTGTCGCCACACACTTTAGGTTAGGCTGGTTAGATCCACACATAAAGAATATTAAGGTTCTCCTTGACTTGTATGCACATGTTACTTATAGTCACAACATGGCATATAGATATTTTTAACCACAAGTCTTTTGGATTGGAGGAGATTTTTAATCAGGTAGTTTTTTTCACCACTTTATTCATTGTGCACTTTTCACGCACGTCTCCTCCACTCTCCCCTATGCACACCCTCTCCACCACTCTCACCATGTGCGTTCCTTTCACATTTGTGCTTTGTAGTAGCCGCTTACCTTTGTCCTGTTGGTTGCTTGTTTCTGGGCCTCATGTTGCCAGGACGATGTATTGTAGCACATAACTTAGAGGCTTGCGCAGCAGACAGTACTTTCATACATTTTGATATCTTTGGCGTACACATTATTTCTGTCCCGATTTTTTTCACCTCCAAGGCTCCTGGCATGGTCTTTTATTTTCTCATTAACTGGCAGGGTCATCCAAGGGGCCCAGCGGCTGAGACTTTATGAGCCTAAACCAGAGTCATAGGCACTTCGCCACACGCCAGAACACGATAGAAGGCTGACACCTTCATCGCACCATATTGTGATAAACACAAACAGAATTAGATGTTTGTCTACTCAGGCCGTGTAATAGCCAGACAATTGGGAGTTTTGCTCGTGCATGTATTGCACTTGTAAATGAATTTCGCCGCCACAGGTTTTTATCTTCATTTTTTCATAGTCTGTTTTTCCTGTTGTCTTTATGCCTTGTCATGTCACTAGTAGCTCGTTTTCCTGCTTGTAGTAAAATGACATGTATGACTTCTGGTACTAGCTGTAGTAAAAATGCATTCTCATGACAATGGACATAGTAATCAGACTACTACATTCAAAGCACACTCACCTGTATATATATTGCACATGTCTGTTCATAGCGCTATGTGATCAAGGCTGCATGTCTGGCAGCCGAAACGCGTCATGTTGGACCTTTATGATGTGTGAATAAACTACCATCCTGTTTCCACACCAACTGTTGGAGTCTGTGCCCGTGTGTTGCGCCGGAGTGCTTGTCGTAACATTGGGATTTCTTCACGATATATATATATATATATATATATATATATATATATATATATATATATATATATATACACACACTACCTCTCATGATCAAGAGAATTTGGGTTCTCGAAACGTGTTGAGTGTTTTACTGCCGCTGCAATAAACACTTGGATATTCTACATCTGGAGAGCGTGTGCATTTATTTGTGCATTATGAAGTTCTGGATTGTTATATTGCGGGTTTCCCATACCTGAGCACCTGCCGCAATCATCGGTGGACGGAGGCATGGATGGGAAGATGTACTTTGACTCCGGCGAAATTAAATTTAAAAAAAAGCAGGCTCCCGCTCTTGTTTTGGCAAAAGACCCCCGGGTGGGCCAGGTCCAGAGAGCATTGTATAAAAAAAGGAGGGGGGTGCACGGGGCCCCCTCCTGAGTCTCTTGGAATCCCAGGGACCATCACCTCCCCAGGGCTATATCTTACAAATATACAGGGGTCCACGTGGACCCCCCCATTCCCCTGGGACCACCACCTCCCCAGGGCTTTTTTTTTTGGAGTGGGCCACGTGGCCCCCCCTTCTGGGTTGTTCTCACCCCCAGGGACCACCACCTCCCCCGGGCAGGCTCTTGAAATTTAATGGAGGGGGGCAGTGCGGGCCCCCCTCCTGGAGCCATATATGGCTCAGTGATGTCACCGACTATGTCATGAGTGATATATATAATATGTGATGTAATAAGCAGTGCATTGTGGGGGCGTAAGTTATAGTTAGCTCAGCTAACTATAACTGCTGAATTTCAGTGGTTTTGTGCAATTGGAAACTGAGCCTAACTATAACGTCCCTGTAACCTTTGTTTTTTTCAGTGAAAATATATACACATATGCACACATATTACATACGGCCACTGTGTAGCTCTATTTAGGGTGACCAGAGATAGGGATTATTTTGATTTTTGTCCCTTTATGACTTTGCACCAGTTTGACAAATGTGTGCAAAACTTTGCAGACCTGCTGCCCCCATTTTATTGTCGGAGGACTGAAAGTTTTGCATCATTTGGTTAAGGGTGTGCAAAGAAAAAAGGGGTTCCAAAACAGGTTTGAATTCCAGTGCATTTTACATAAACTTTTGTATTTCACGTAGTGCAGATTTTGGTGAAATTTGGCAACATTAGATATTAGGGTGCGCAGATGATTCTTTTGGTTACTGCATTTCAGTAGAGTAAGTATTTTTTAAGTTATAAGGTTTTTCAACTTAGTGATATCTTGTGGCACAATACTACTGAAAGTAAAAGGACATTTTCCTCACATTTCTGTGATGGAAAGTTCTGGAATCTGCGGGGAGCCATTAACTTCTGTCCACCCGGCATTTCCCCAAGTCTCCCTATAAAAATGGTACCTCACTTGTATTGCAAGGTCTAGTGCCCGCGACAGCAACTGTCCAAAAACGCAACATGGACGCATCGCATTTTTCCTCTGAAAACTGACCCTTTTTTTCCAATGTGGGTAGCTGTAGATTTTGGACCCTAGCTGAGCCGGCACCTAGTGAAAGCTAGCCAACCTGTAAATTTTTTAAAACAAGACACCTAGGGGTATCCAGGGTGGGGTGACTTGCGTGGCTGTCACCAGGTTTTTTTTACCCAGAATCCCTTGTAAACCTTAAACTTTGACTACAAAAACACATTTTCCTCACATTTGTGTGATGGAAAGTTCTGGAATCTGCAGGGAGCCACAAACTTCTATCCGCCCGGCATTTCCCAAAGTCTCAAGATAAATATGGTACCTCACTTGTGTGGGTAGTGCCCGTGGCAGGAAACGCCCCAAAACACAACATGGACGTATCACATTTTTCCACCAAAAAGTGGCCCTTTTTTTTTTTTTACCAATGTGAGTAGCTGTAGATTTTGAACTCTATCTCATCCGGCACCTTGGGAAACCTAGCAAACCTGTACATTTTTTAAAACTAGACACCTAGGGGTGTCCAGGGTGGGCTGACTTGCCTTGGCTTTGCTCAGGTTTTTTTACACAGAATTCTTTGCAATCCTTAAACTTTGACTAAAAAAACACATTTTCCTCACATATCTGTGATGAAAAGTTCTGAAATCTGCGGGAAGCCACAAACTTCCATCCACCCGGCATTCCCCCAAGTCTCATGATACAACTGGTACCTCACTTGTGTGGCCAGACCAAGTGCCCGTGTCAGAAAAGGATCAAACCAAGGTCAATGGATGTCCTCTGGCGAGGGCTTCCATTGACCTTGGTTTGAGCTGTTCCTGTAGCAGGCACCAGGCCCAGTCACACAAGTGGGGCAGAGTTGGGCAGAGTTTTTATCGGCACAAGTGGGGTAATTCAGAGTGATAGGAATTTTGTGGATTCTGGAAGTTTCCATCACAAAAATGGAAGGAAAATGTGTGATTTCAGTCAGAGGATGAGGTGTGCAGAGCATTGTGAGTAAGAAAACCTTGTGGGATCCACGCAAGGCACACCACCCTGGACTCCCTTGGTTATCTAGTTTCAAATATTTCTGTGGGTTGTAGGATTGCATGTGTGGCGCCACAGCACAGTCCCAAAATACAGCACCTACCCCTATTGCTTCTCTCTCTTTCAGCATAGCAATTTAAGGCCTTTTGTGTCGTTTTCTCTTCGGCCACCCACACAAGTGTGGTATTGTTTTTATCGGGAGACGTGGAAACTCAGGGTGGTAGGAAACCTGTGGCTCCCCATAGATCCTATGTCTTTCCGTCACAGAAATGTGATGAAAATGTGTGTTTCTTAAAGTTTGACATTTGCAAGGGCTTCTGGTTGTAATTACCTAGTGAGAGCCATGCAAGTCATTCTCCCCTAGACTCCCCTGGTTTTCTAGCTTTCAAAAATGAGCAGGTTTGCCTAGGTGCAGGCTGAGCTAGGGCCCAAAATCCACAGCCACACACATTGGGGGAAAAACAAGGAGTTCTTAGTAAGGGCCACCTTTACATTTTGGCTGATAAATAGGACTCCGTCGCCCTGGCGGAGGACTTAACGTCTGCCATGCTGAGACTACTCCACCTGCCAAATTTAGAAATGACTGCCAAGCTGATGATCAATTAAAAAACATTGACAGGAGCCGCTGAAATTGCAGTTCCTGTCAATGCATTTTTACTTTTGACGCACTAATCCATCAACATGACGGAGCCTTCCATCAATTTTTATTTTTTATTTTTAAAAACAAAATCCAGAAGTCAGATTTTCAACAAAAAAAAAAATACTCCTCCTTCCATGGGAGTTACCTCCCATTGCAAGGGGGGCGTTAGACCTTTATTACTGCCCCTTACCACCATGGATTTCCAGGTGGTGACGGTCAGTGAAAACTGACCTGTATGTCTTCACATCTGACTTAGGTGGGTGGACACCTAGGTCGGCTGCTGATGGCCCTTACTCAGTAGGGACATGGGAGGGATGCAACCATGCTACAGATGGAGTAGTCTTCCCCACGGTTACACCAATGCTCCGTCTACATATATACCAGGCGGCCTGATCATTATCTTCACGGTAAGGATACTCTGTTGCCATTACGACTGAGTATCCTTACAGCCACATGTATAAATGTGGTACAAATTTTTTAAAGTTAATCCACCAATTGCACTGGTTGGTTTTAGCACCTCCAGAAATGCTAGCTTCAAAGCACAAATACTTATCAAAGTATCTGAATATTGAAACCAAGACTTCTGAAGGTGAGTCATAAAGCCACGTCACTGCACCAACTGTTTTACGAGCCATTATGGGCCATTCAGATGCCATTCACGCAAGACTTGCCACCGGCCCAATACAACAGATCCGTGCACTCATGTCAACATACCGCCACCATGCAAGGGCCCATCACATTCATAAGCCACAGGACGGAATCCCCATTTATGTCCAGACTTGTTGACAGTTGATGCATCTACAACTTTCACAAATGAAAAAACTGTTTGACTAAATTGTTACCACCCTTCAAGTAACCACCTTCATTCTGAACATTACCAAACGCATGACTAGTGAACCTTCACTAATGGCTCCAATGACAGCCACATGAGGCTCATGAAGATGGCTTACATGCGTCTTTAGTGCACTTGCTGTGATAAAGCCAACTCCTTTCAGTTTGTGGATGCAAGTTGGGGGTGTCCTCCAAGGCATCATTCCTCGAACAGAGTGAGCATATGTACCTTTGAAACTAAGGCAAACATGCTGGGAAATACTGTTGAAGTACCCTAAAAAGAACGTCATAAACTATGAAGAACTGTAGTTTTTGACGAACAAGGTAGCCCGTGAGAATGTAGCATATGTCCCACCCTCTGTTATGTGCAGTGCTGTGACTGTAATGCACTTATCATACAGCAAACTGAACATCTACTAAGTTCTGACGGAGGATGAACATGGCAAGCAGGACAATCATTTTACACATACATGTAGCGCTGGGTGCACAGTTCTCTGTAATGGTATGGATTTTTTGCAAAACACACTATCACCCAAGAGGGTATCCTCTCACCGATGCACGAACAGGCATCCATGGAGTAACCTAGTCGAAGAGCCAAGTGTACAACTTTGTGCGGAATGCACTAATTTTAGGCACCATGTGTAGAGGCAGGTCGTTCCTTCCTCTTGGAGCCAAGTAAGAGAAGTCTATTGCCTTTGCACTGGTGCTGCCTATGCTAGGCAAAGGTGTGGGAAAGGTTTCTGATTTCTAAGCTGGTATTGAGGTATGCTGGACCAGTGTGTGTAAGACTTTGAATGTGTGTTTCAGGAGTTTGTAAAGAGCTGTGGATTGGGAGTCAGTGAAGCTGTTTCAGGTGCCAGATGTGTGCGTGTTGAGATATTGAGGGAGGAGGCTGCCTGCTGTATTCTGTATGGTTTGGAGTAATCTGCTTAGTTGAATGAGGGAGTAATTCAGTATTTCACATCTTTAATATAAGAACAATACACATTTCGTTGTATATCCAAATTAGTGCTGACGACGCAGTGCCCAGACAGTGTGTAAGAGGGCCAACCCCCTGACCATTTCATTTATTTTATTTTACCTCTTACCTGCTGCTTCTCTCTGCTCCGTTGGGAGTTTATGCCGTCAGCACGCCTCGCGGCACGCTGCGTCACAAATGGGCAGGAGTGGGAAGGCAGGGGCTGACGCAGAAATGATTCCGCGTCTCCCCGCCTGTTTAAAAAAAAAAAAAAGGGATCCTTCGGTGCAAGCATCGGAGGATCCTTTTTACCCCTCCCTGGTGTCGACCAATAGCCGACAGACGCACCAGGGAGGGTGAGCGGGTATCAGCCATTGGTCGACACCCACACAAAAGGTGTTAATGCTATACAACGACAAGCAATGGGCAGGCTTTAAACTCACTGTAAGATCCTGGTAAGCTGACAGTGGGTCTTTTGCAACCAAAGAACTTGCACTAGTAGACTCTCAATCCAGATTGGCTTGACCTTAAAAACTGGGTATCCTGGGTAAGGAGATCCTAACCAAACCAACAGTGAGTGTCACCACTGCATAATATATAATACAAGTTTAGGGATACGTAACTTAGAGCCTGATTTATATCTTGGCGGATGGGTTACTCTGTCACAAAGGCGACGAATATCCTGTCCGCCGAAATATAAATTCCATTATATCCTATGGGATTTATATTTCGGCAGACAGGATGTCACTGTTGTGACAGAGTAATCCGTCCACCAAGATCTAAATCAGGCCCTTAGTCATAATAGATTCTTCTCATGGTAGTTAGTTCTTGGTTACCCCGTCAACCACATTTATGTTACAAAATTTTAAGGAGCCCATAGTAAAATCAAGCATTGGCAAAGCCTGTAGGTCTAGCCTTTGGGACTTATTGGCTTTGCCAATGGTTTTAGCTATATGATACTGTATATACATTGCATATTTCACGTAAGTAAAGAATTTGAATCTGATAACATTTGCAAACTCTCTTTGCTCTAGTGCAATTTTGTATTGTCATTTGAATTGAATTTACTGAATATTGGCTAACCCATTAAGTCCCGACTTTTAAAAGGCTGAGCTATTGAGTATTCCAGTGCTTGTATTGTACTTGTGAGTGGAGTCACATTTATGTTTTCGGAGAGATCTGGTTGTGGAAGGGTGTTCATAACGGGGAACGATTGAGATTTCTGGAGGGAGCCTGAAGGCTGTGTTAGTCAGTGGGCCATAACAGTGCTCAAAATACATCCTCATCCAATCCTTGACCTCTCGCCAGTGCACACATAGTGATGGTCACATATGTACTTTTTGTAATTACCAATTCAAATTATTGTTGTTACTTATTTATAGCAAGCTGCTAACAAGCATTCACAAAGTCAATTGGTCTGACATATTTTTGGCATTTGTGTGTTTTATGTGTGATATTTCTGGATGCAATAGTAGACAATTCACAAAAAGGCACCTAAATGTTGGTCAGGCAGCATACTGTGTTATGTACAGAATTGTACTTCACATGTTTTAAACCACACCCTTAATTACTTTGGCCATACTCCTTTTAGAGGCACCCCCTCATCTTTTTCATCCCACTCAAAGCACTGTGGTCCAAAATAGGCTTTTACTTACAGACCACTAAAAGCTGGACCGTAGGGGAGAACTAAAAATTGTGATGTAAAAAACTGTTGAATACTTGGAGTCAAATCTAAAACTTATGGAGCAGAACCAAGGTGCAAATGCTTTGCTCCTCTGCGGCACTGCAGTATCTCTGGGAGGGCAGGAGCATAGCTGGTGTTAGGTGTCGGAGGGGCAAATGCTGCACTTCAGTGAAAAGAAGCCGAGGGTCTGACCTCCTTCACTGTGGATAGACTATGTTAAACTATTTTTAAACCTTTTTGCTGTGATTTTACATTGAAGTGTCTATGTTGAGTTTGAGACCTGATTTTGGTAACTGTTTTTATATTGGGGACGATATGCATATTTGTATGGGAGGTGTATGTAGATTAACAATCATATGTTGGTTTTAAAATTATGGTACATGTTCTGTGTGAGGCAGTCTGTATCACATCTGGTTGTTAATGCTTTTTAAACAGAGAGAGGCGAGGTAAAACAGCCAATCCCTTTGAATATTTTTTCAGGATCACTTGAGCAGATTGTGCTTGTTTTTTCCTGCCTCCATTTGTACTCTTACCAAGTGGACACTTTTTGATGCCATTTTGTTTTGACGGTCTAGTTGTTTGTTTGCTCTGCTGCTGTAATTTGCAAACAGATTGGGGGCTATACAAGCAGACCCACGGTGTGCCCGCACAGCGGACATGCCAAAGGCTAGCCCATCTAAGCTTGTTTGCATTCAGCGGCAACCATGGTGCCCATTTGATTCCCAAAATAATTAAGTTAAGGTTAGTTATTCGACATATGCATTACTGACTATTGGGAAGAGGCAGCTTGGAAAATCACTTTGGGAGGAATTTCCACCTTTGTTCCTTCCCCCCTGATAATGTGGGGGGATGGAATCTTTTTGTGTTTTTAAAGGAGGGCACCAAGATGATTACTCTACCCCATCACCATCTGTTTTGGAGGTGAACGTGGCACAGGAGGGTGCGGCTCATCAGGTTAACAGCACCTCCTATGTAGTGTCTGCAAGAAAGGTTGTAAAACATAACGATAGAACACATGAGATGTGCCTTGATTACCTCATACTCCGCAGTTAAGCATATCCTTGAGATTATTGAGCTATTATATTGTGGGGAGTTTGATGTGCTGTTTTTGACAGACACTTGGTTCTCTGACTCATTTGCTCCTGATTTAGCTGCCCTCTGCCCACTGGGTTTTCAGTTGCTCCATCGTGCCCATTCTTCTCAACGAGGTGGGAGGGAGGGGGTAGCTGTAATCGTTCGCTCTGATTAATCTGTTAAAGAACTCTCTATCACTGATTTTCCTTTAGCTGAGTTATTAGGATTCTCCATCTCCTCCTCCTCTACCGTCTTGTTCAGTGGGCCAGCTGAAGCTTTTGTTCTTTTCTTGATTTCATTGTGTGTTTGTCTTGCTCCCACCCTAACTTGTGTGTTGTGGGGGATTTAAATATATGGATTGAGTCCTTCCCCCTTCACAAAACCATCGCTAACTTTATTGATGGTATGGCATCGGTAGAGCTATATCCAAAAGTGTCGGACCCCACACATCTTAAAGGCCATACTTTGGATTTGGTTTATGGACTGACTGAATTGTTGGAAGAGGTAGAACCTATCCCGCAGGTGTGGACAGATCGCTGTCTTGTCAAATTTATCTTAAAGCCTCGCCTGAGAAATTTCCCGGGGCAACATAGTTCTAGGATAGCTCAGTTTAAGAGGCCTTGGAGTAAACTCTCCATTCCCAAATCATTGGTCATTTTGAAAGGGGTGAAAGACCCTCTAACTCCTATGCTTTAGAAAGTGTCTATAAGAACTATGTGCAATATGTGGAAACAGCACTGGATTTTATCTTGCCTTTAAAAAAGTTAATGGGAAGCGCACTAGACCTTATGCCCCATGGTACACCATTGACTTATCCGAGGCGAAAAGAGCATGCAAGAAACTTGGTAGAGTCTGGCGTATTGCTTAATCTACAAAGGTTAAATTGGAATTAAAGCTAGTGCTGCCTAACTTGGTTGCCTCTGCAAAAGCAAAATTCTATAGTAAACAAATTCTTGCTACTAAACATTCCTCTAAGGAACTTTTTAAACTAGTGAGGTCACTTCACCTAGTTGTGTGACTTCCTCTATTGAGCATTCACAGGAGCTTGCAGATCAGCTTTCTTTATATTTTGAGGGGCAAAATAAGGTTAATCTGTGTCTTGCTTGGCTCCTTGGAAAAGGTGTCTACATCTAACTTAGAAGTGGCCTCTGCTGCTTTTTAAATGGTTGTCTGCTGGGGACTCTGGTATGTATGCTGATATGGAGGATGCCATTGGGATTTCTCAGTTGGATCATTTTGAAATACTGTCCCTGGAACAATTGACCTCTATTAGAGGTATGATTAAGTCAGGTTATCCCCTGGACCCCATTCCTTCAAAGTTCTGGAAGGAGGAGAGGTCAGCTTTGGCACAGCCTCTGTTGGAAGTGTACAACATTTCTCTAAGCAATGCCTGGATACCAACAGAGTGGAAACTGATATTAACTGTCCACCTTTTAAAAAAGCTGAATTCAGATCAGTCTGTTCTTGCCAATTTTCATCCCATCTCACTTCTCCTTTTTGAGGTTGAGATCTTGAAGAAATTCGCAGCTTTCAGATTTTTTGGAACAAAACCATATCCTCTAGCAGGTACAATCTGGCTTCCGTCCGGCCCACAGCACTGAATCTGCCTTGGTAGCAGTTTTTGATGATTTGAGGCTATCAGCTGATGGGGCAGACCCGTTCGCTTTAGTTCTTATGGATATGTTCGCTGCATTTGACACAGTTTTCCACCCCATTCTCCTTATCAGGCTTGGAAAGATGGGTATTGGTGGAATAGCCCTCCAGTAGATTATATCTCATCTAGAGGATGGAGACCATGCTGTCTGTCTTCCTCCCTTCATGTCATCCTTCAGAACTTTGTGCAAAGGGGTCCCTCAGGGATCCGCCCTCAGCCCCATCAGTATGTTGATTGGATACGCTAATATCAGGTCCTTTGGTTTCACTTGTATGAATTATGCGGATGACACTCGACTAATTATTGATCTGAACAAAACTGGAGCCGCCCCGTTAGAAGCATTCCATCATTGTATGTCAATGGTATCATCCTGGCTCCATTCTAATGATCTGAGTTTAATACTGACAAAACTGAGGTTTCATGGGTTGCTCTATTTATGTTGGCTAGACCTCTTCCTTCTACATTCTGGCCTCCTACTGGATCGTATCCCCTTTTCCCAGCTCAGTAGGTGAAAAATCTGAGTTTCTACTTGAATGAAAATTTGACGCTGATGAAGTAGACTAATCACTGGGCCTCTTCCTGTTTTTAACTCTTGAGGGTTCTCAGGAAAATTGTGCCTTTGCTGCCGTTGGTGGTTCGACGGTTAGTGGTTCAGGCTACTATTCTTAGCTTGAGTATTGCAATTCCCTTTTTTTGGGCGCTCCTCAGGCTGTGCTGAATAAATGATAGTGTATGCAAAATATGGCGGTCAAGTTGGCTCTGGGACTACCCTGTCATGCCTTATCATCTGTACTGTGTACATTACACTGGCTTCCAGTGGCTAAAAGGATTGTTTTAAATCTCTTTGTATTGTACACCGCACTATTAGTAACTCTGGTCCTTTTTAGGTCTCGCCTACGCAGCGCAAAAAGACCTTTTGCAATCTTTTCAGCCAAAAACGTGCACTCGTTCCATTGCCTTCAATGGCAACGCGTGCACGTTTGGCGATTCCCTTGCGGGAGCGAGCAGCTGGCGCCATATGGTAGCAATTATCGCGCCTTGCTGCTCGCTCCCGCAAGGGAATCGCGCAGGCCCCCTCCTCTCTCCCCTCCACCCTGCTGCCGTGCGAGGCGCGCGCGCTTGTTTTCCCTATCGCCGTGCATTTCTGACCTCTCTGTGGCACGCTGTCCTGTGTTCGAATTCATGCCTTCTGCATTTGCCTGTGGTGTTTTGCGATGCACCCAGGGGATTTGTTTTCACATTAGACATTTGTAAGAATATCCACCGTCTTTTTTAATTAAAAATGTCTTCGTGTCTTTTAGTTAAAAAATTACTTCAATATGTCACTTAAAAGCAAAACTTTACGGCCTCTGTGCAGAGAACGGATCCGACCTCAGAAGCACAAATGTTTCATTTAAAAAAAATGTGGCTGCAGCATTGAACATTACTAGTGTCATGTGCACAGAGTCCGGCGTAGCTGTTACTCTGTTCAGGCTGCCCTGCCTGCATGCTTCTAAATACGAATCCAAGGTTGTGACCGGTGCCCCAGCAATGTTGAACCTCCGGTCCCTGCAGGTATGGTGAGGTAGCCCTCTCTTAATGGAACTGTTGTATAGATTCTTTTTAGCGCACAGTGCGATTATATAACCCGAGCAGTCGGGCCGTACAGCTTGAACAAAGTCCACATTGACATAACATTTCGCATTTTTAAAGTCACTTTTCTCGGAATTGCACTGGATGCGAGACATATTGTGGTATAATTTTGACCGCAGTTTATTGGTCATAGAACACACCATATCAAGTAGTTACTCGCAGGCGGTGACATCATTGCAAACTTGCCATTGTGATTCAGCCACGTCCATGTCTTTGAATTCTTCACGTTGTTACCAGTTGGGGGATGTTTTTTAACTGTTTCTCGTACCCTGCTAATTCCTGACTTCAACTTGCTACCATTAGCCAGGATTTCGGGCTGCAAGTGCCGAGTCTGTGTTACTTGGTACCCTAACACCCCTTTGCCTTACCCTGCTGTCCTGCTATCCGGCATCCCAGAGCCTGAGCAGTATTAACTGTTCCACTTATGGGCTCCTTGGGCCCGGGGTTTTGCCGTCCTGTTTTCCGCCTTTGTTCCACAGCCTTACTCCTACCCCTTTGTCCGCCAGACAGGCTCGGTTCCAGAAGGTGGGCCAGGCCCCCCCAAGAAATACCCAGGCTCTCTCAAGGCCATTCAGAAGTGAAAAACAAGCATTGGCATAGCCAATAGGTCTCGCCTTTGGGACCTTATAAGTGTTTAGCCATGTAACAGTTGATGTTGTTGCACCAAGGATATTGTGCTGCATAACTAAATACTTATAAGGTCCCAAAAGCGAGACCTATTGGCTATGCCAATGCTTGTTACTTGAGGAAAAGGTTTAAGATGTACACTCCAAATCGGTCCTTTCGCTCAATGGACGCTTTTCTCTTCACAGTCCCCAAATTTGTGTTTGCTCGTTTAGGAGGTGGGGCTTTCTCAATGGTGGTGGCGAGGTTATGGAACACTACTCTGCCCATTACCCTGCGGAAAACTAATATTCATTTGCATTTTAGAAAGGTTTTAAAAACTTGGTTGCATGGTTTATAATACTTGTTCCAAACGGGAATTTTAGGATTGAGCTGATTTATGCTGTTTTAGTTTTGTGCTTTTGTAGGTTTAGGTTGATGTAGTAGCTGGTTTCTCTCTCAGCACCAGGACAGCTTTTTGGTATTTGTGCGCTTATAAACTCTTAAAATAACATAATATATCTGTGACACCCCAGGCTGTGATTCTAGGTGTCCGGGCTCCTGGTGTCGCTGCACCCTTTTAGAAGTAGAGCTGCAGTATTTGTTCACCATAGAAGTGGATCCAAAAGTCTTGCAGGTGTTTTGCTCCTCGCTGAAGCGGATTGAAATGTCCTCAGTCTCTGAGTGTCAAGCGCAAAGGGAGAGACACGGGCAAGAGGCAGCAATATGGAGCGCGCGGCGATGGTGGTCGGGGGGAAGGTGGACTGCAGAAGCAATGCAGACCAGAATCACAGAGGACGGGCGTGAGGGGAAGTAACAATGTGAGGGTAAGCCACACAGAGGGTGGAGCGGAAGCAATCCAGGGATCATAGACGGATGAAGCAAGACAGAGGGCGCAGGGATAGAAGCAAACTAATTGGGAGGGAGCAAATTGGATGGGGAGGAAAAATAAACGGGTGAAATAGCTACAGGAATGGGTGGGGGAGAAGCACACAGGCAAGAGAGAGAACGCAACACTGGGCTTGGGTTTGGGAAAAGAAGTACATTAGGGAGACAGCAGGAAAACACATGCTCTCTTGTGGAGTGCTTAAGCAAAA
Source organism: Calotriton arnoldi (assembly GCA_963921515.1). Taxonomy (NCBI): domain Eukaryota; kingdom Metazoa; phylum Chordata; class Amphibia; order Caudata; family Salamandridae; genus Calotriton; species Calotriton arnoldi. The sequence goes on along the minus strand of CAWUFW010002271.1, from coordinate 640,645 downwards.
TGAAAAATGTAGCCCAGGAAAATGAGCAGTCTAAGAACACAAGTAATGCGTCCATGTTCAACTGGAGGGACAAACAAAAGAAGAGGAAGGCAAGCCCACACAAACGAACAAATAAGAAGAAAGCCAATGAGAGTGAAAATGAGACCAACCAGTGGTAGGCAATAGGCGGATTCTAAACCCACTGTAAGGTGGCAGTATGTCTCACAGCAGAGCGCATGCCCTGTCTACTAAGTGAGACCTAAAAATTACAAATTACAACCATGTCTAAGCTTTATGTTGGTTGACATACATTCTGTACAAGGTATTAATCTGCATCTGGCACTGTTAGTACATACACGTATTAATTGCAGAGGGAAGAACACAACTCTAAACCCCTGTAAAGCACCGGTGCTGCCCGTTTGATGTGTGGCGTAAGATTAAGAACAACGACACACTGCATTCGCCTTTGAACGCTGTGCATCAAACAGGGCTGCTGTCTCTCCTAACCGCAGCCTTCATTTATACAGATAACATGTCTTAGACACATGTTTATTTCAACAATGCATTTCTCCGGCACAGTCCCAGGCTTGTGAGCATGTTTATCTTCTGAATGAGGACAACTAACTGAGCAACGCCAAAACACAATGGACTTTGATTTTCTAGAGAATAAAAATAAGCAATTTAAGTCGTCAGCTGGTTTACAGATGTTTCAGCTTTGTAGTTCGTGTTCTGGTTCCAGCATGGCATTATGACAATTTTCCCAATATGTGCTCAATAGATAAGTCCTGCAAGGAAAATGTTAACTTTTACAACACTGAGTTCTTTTCCAACTTTTATCAAAAGATTTTTAAAGTGTATTAGGATTGGTTCTGAAGGCACGGCAGGGTGTCTATCTCAACTTTACCACAAACAATGTTTTAAAAATTAAGGAAAATGAGATCGGCTTTAACTGTCAGGCATAAGTCTTAGCAACCAGATATTTATTAATGTCAGTGATTACGGCTTCTCAGTTAAAGGCTGCAGTTTGCCTTTAATCTCCTTTGCGGAATGTATGATGGAGAGGCGGGCATATAGGGTTTCCATACAGCCTGTGGATGAAGCGATTTTTATATACTTGTGCACACATCTGCATCCCGTTTGAGAAAGCGTACTGGGGCATTATCCATATAAAATGTAGCCCATTTCTTTGAAAAGTTTAAAATCTTAGGTGTCTTAGAGGGGCTCCAATAATTAGTAATTTTCTTTTTTTTATACAAAATCACTATATAAATTGGATAAGGGAAATTCCTTCAGCAAAGGTCACACGTTCATCTGAAAAAAACACAGGAGTCCGTTTGACCGTTGTAAAACATTTATTTCATGTAAATAAGGATAATTAAAATTTGAATAAAACATTGAATATGTTTTATATGACATTAAGGTGATTTATAGAGTGCAGCATTCACCTTTGATGTGTCCCTTAGCGGTAACGGAGCGGAAACCCATAGCATAGCCTGACAATGTTCCGCACCATGTGATTGACAGAGTTAAGTGTTGAAGGTAAGTCTGAAGGTCAGATGGTGATCGTTATAATAATAATAATTCCTATTTGTAAAGTGCAATCATATCACCCCTTAAGGTTTCAACACGCTGGGGGCCCTCGAGGAGATTAAGTGAGCTATTGCTCAGAGTCACATGATGATGAGCTGAGCTGCTGCCGGGGTTCGAACCGTGAGCCCCACGCTCTGGAGTCGGCCGCTGCGCCACACCTCTCCCTGTTCATTTTATATGAAGGGGTGCACATTTCACATTTGTGCTGTCTGGGCCAGAAATACCTTGGTTCCAAACCTGCTTTTTAGGTTTTACCTACAGACATAATTTACTGTCTGCTATTGGATACCTGTTGTGGACAATATCAATACTTATAGTGCACTGTGGGCCATCCCATTACTTACCATTGGTTGCCCTAGTTTTCAGTCGCATTTGCTTGCATCTTATTCATTGGCTGTCCTTCTTCATTTGTTTGTAACTTACCTGGAGCATAGCTCCACATCAGCAGACAATTTTTTTCTTTTGCTTCCTGCACTCTGAGAGTGCATGTATTCTCCTTTGCTGCCCCCGTGCATTGCTTCCCCCCTCGCATCCCTACCCTCTGCGCTCTCTGTATTGCTCCCCCGAAGGTCGCCTATTGCTTCCACAACCCCCTCCAACTTTTTTTTTTTTTTGTAGTCATCCCATACCCAGCTCTTCCATTGTTCTACCCCATTGCACCAGCCATTTGTTGACGTTTACTTCACTCGCTGCTCACCCCACCTGTTCCACTTATGCCACCCACCCCATCCGCCATTTTGCAACAGTAAATTTTAAAAAATGGCTGCCTTGTCATGACGTTTGCATGCACATGCATAGTGATGGATATGCAACTCATCATCTGACTTTTTTTGCCACTGCTGTTCCGCATCAGCGAAGAAAGCTTTTTTATTTTATTTTTCAATATGAGAAACCTCAAACAAAAAGGACAGGTAATGCCATTGAAATACAAGACCTATTTATTGGCTTTGCCATGCTTGTTATAAATTTGAAGGTGGCAGTCTAGGATGTTCTTCCCTTCAACAGATGTTTGCAGTTGCTTGTAAACTATCCATTCTTCCAGCTTCACTGGGAGGGTAAGTCTTTAGTATGGGTGTTATTATAGCCTTCTTAAAGGTATTAGGAACTTTTCTAGAGATGATTGATACATTGAAATTGTTCCTTAGTGCTGTTGCCACGCCCCAGTTAAGAGCCATGCCTTTAAATATAACTGCAGGGTTAAGTCATCCTAAGATTTTACTGTTACAACTAGTGAAATACTAATCCAAACTAAAAGGTTCAAAACATTCAAGAGTGGGCCCTGAAGGAACTGCTTTGTGATTTATCTCAGTGCTAGGTAGCTTTAAGTTTCGTAGGTCCCATACTGGAGCTTATTTTCATTCCCAGTATATCCCATTATATCCCAAATTATATGAATAAAACATCTGGCAACTGATTTTCTTGTAAATATGGTCTGCAATGTTTGCAAGTGCATTTTGAAGCATAGTGTATGCATGTATGTTTTGAATTCGTTTTGTGTAGTCCCAAATAAATTGGCCTGCACACTTTCCAGAGACTATTTAATTTATTTGGAAATAGACCAAACAAATATAATCTTGGAATATTTCAGGAAGCATGGCTGAGGAAAGCAGTAAAATTCGAATTTGTACCCTTAATCTCATTGGGTGTGGTTGCTGGTAAAATAAAACAAACATTGGCAAAACTTATAGAGTTGCCCTTGCCAAGAGTGTGTGATAATAAGAAAGAAAGTATGATGCCACTCAAACTTGGTGGCCATATGGTTGCAAAAACATGTAAATTCAAAAAATCATATAAATGTAATAGTGCAGTATATCTGATTCCTGTAATGTGCACTTAGAACAGGTATAGAAATCCTATTGGTGTGCAAGGGAAAGGTACTGTTGATTTGAATTGTTGTAGCCTGAATACATAGTTTAAACACACAAAGGTGATAAAAAGGATAAAGAATGAAAGAAAAAAAGCATTGACAAGTACTAGCTCATCAGTCCCGGCATAGTACTGTACGTCTTTCAAGGCAGTTTTGCACGTGATCTGGATGTATGCCACCCCTCACGGTGCATGGAGACAAAAGTTGAATTGTTCTGACCATTGGCCCGTGCTTCATGTATTCAACTGACTAATAGATCGATCTAGGTTGGCCCAAATCCCCTCTATTTATGTATATATGTCTGTGTATTTTTAATTTATGATGTACTACAGGAGCATGTGGCAAAACAGCTAAAGCTACCTCTATGCTAGACCTAAAAAGGGCTTTCTGCCAGTAGTTTGAACAACACTAGCTACCGAGGAGTTGGGATAGGTTTCCATTCCTGATATACTTGATCACTGTGTCCTGAGATAACATGTTATCAGTAGAATAAGGGTTCTCTCTGTTGTTGTCTCTTTTGAGCTCTGAGTTATGGCCAGTGCTTTACGTAGAATGGGGAAGATTGGACAAGGTTAGGGGAATGCAATTTTAGTTCTCCCTGACCCTTGTATCAGACAACCTCGTAGAGGACTTTTAATTGTTTCTTGTGCTTCTCTGTCTCCTTCAAGCGATGTTTTAAAGGGGACTTCATGTGCACTTTACTTATTAATTATGTTAATTCAAAGTCTGCCCCTCGGTTTCGAGCTTATAGCGTGACAGTATGGATTGAGTTACATGTATTTGTGTTTTTTGTTAAAGTACATTTAAAAACAAAACTTTTAAACCATTATGTTCATTCTTTTCTGAAATATTACAGTATATGGTTGCAGCATTGCAAATGAAATATTGCTTCAGGGGATCCTCATTGTTAGCCATAGGTACTGAGTTGTCTCACCCACTTGTGGAATCCCGGAGTACCTTTAAGAAAATTTATTTCTGAGCGTTCTGAAAAAAAGGCAACACTAAAAGCTCAGCAACACCTGTTTATTGCACAGCAACATTTTGGCTCCATAAATTCCTTTGTCAAGGTAGCGATAGCCCATAAGCCAGAGGAACAAATAGTGAACCGTAAATGAACATAGTAAACAGAACACCATCCAAAAGGTCTACTTACGGCACATAGACAAATTAATCTAACAATCGCAATTGTATAATTCATGCCACATCAAAATATCACAGTGATTCAATTAATGTGCACAAATGTGTGTGTGTGTGTGTGTGTGTGTGTGTATATATATATATATATATATATATATATATATATATATATATATATATATATATATATCCGATTCCTTCGCTTCTTCCCCCAGATTCGGGACACAAACATGAGCACGGATCTCAAAATTGCTGCCAAATTATTTTATTTGTTGCAGTCTGCCATTACGCGTTGCAGCCCGTCCGGGCCTTGATCACATGACAAGCGCTACGTCATTTTTTGTGCTTTTAAAGTGACAGGTGCTCTGTGCAAACAGTTTCAACCATGGAGAATGAAGACATACTTCACATTCCTAATGTCTCACGTACCAATGGTAATAAATACATTCATAATTAAAATAGTAATTAGTAATGTTGATAGAAGTAATCAATAAATAATTAAATAAATAAATAATTAAATAAGTTAAATATTTACAATGCTAAAATCCCATAAAATATAATTGAAAAATGAGCAATTAAAATATCGGCTTAAATGCATGATTTCATCCATTGTACATAATATTCTGACTGTTATTGGTCTGAATGTTGTTCTCCCCATTCAGTAGTACATATTTTGCCATCATACATATGAAAACAAATATATATATATCGCCAGTAGGTAGTTATAGTTGGGAGCTACTTTCCATAGGAAGAGCGTTTTTTGATTAGCCAATAACTTTTGCATCCTTTGACGAATCCTTGCGGAATTTTAAAAACTAGTTCGATGCTCACTTCAGCTGCTGTCTTGAAAATTTCAGGGTGATCCGCTAAGCGGGAGCCGAGAAAAAGGTGGTGTCTCCATGTTAATTTCCATAGGAAGCTTTAGACACGGCTACAGCCCGAACTGCTGAACGGAATTACACCAAATTTGGCAGAAAGGCAGTGTTGGTCCAGGGAAGTGCCCTTTTTGTTAAATGGTGTAAATCCATTCAGTAGTTGCGGAGAAATGTAAAGATTTTTAAGATGTACAACTGGGGACGCAGAGGCTCCGCGTCCCCATTCGAGATCTCGTGCTGAGATCTGATTGGCTGCCGACTCTTCAAACCAGAAAGTGTTGGCGGCCATCTTGTGACTCAGTTAAACTGAGTCACATAAAAAAACCTTAAAAAACAGAAAAGGGGGCAGGATAGAAACAACTTGACCCCCTTATGCCTCTTGGGTGGGTGGGGGGGGGGGCGCAGGGACCCGACAGGGCCCCCCCTAGGGCCAAAAAAGCAATTAAAAAAAATAATCAGTGATGTCATTGGAGATGTCTTCAGTGATGTCATGAGTGATGTAATATGTGAGGTCATAAGCAGTACATTGCGGGGGCACGAGCTATAGTTAGCTCAGCTAACTATAACTGCTGATTTTCACTGGTTTTATACGAGTGAAATCTGAGCCTAACTATTACGTCCCTGTAACATTTGTTTTTTTCAGTTACATCTCACACAAGTCCTCCTGAAGCCGGGACCCAGGATCGGCACCGGTGCGCACCAGGGTAGGGGAGCCCCATCACATGACAATCTCTTCCGGTATTGCTGCAGCAATGCACGGGATGTGCACTCGTCTGTAATTCCAGTCGAGAAGGGTCATTAATCCATTAGGTGTTGCTTAATCTTATTTTTTAATACATATAGCCGAACAAGCCCAACGCGTTTTTGGCACAGGACATGCCTTGTTCACGTATAGCAATACTCTACAGATAATAATTAAGGACAGTTTTTTCAATTATTCACATTAATTGCAAAAGGAGGAAGCAGAGAGATGTCAACAACTCTTTAATGTGGTAGAGACCTACAACAACTCCTTAATAAATGTGAATGTAGATGGATTACATGCTGTGACTGTGAATAATGGGTTAAACACACTTGATGAGTGTATTAAGGGTCATTTGTCTCTGAAAGACCTTATTTTCATTTCCATTAGCCTTCTATTTATTACCCCCGTGAAATAAACGTGGCTTACAATGTGAATTTTGTATACATTTGTATATATATGAGTTTGCCCTCTTGTCCTTCATGCTACCACAATATGCATTTCGAATCGATATTTGTACAGGTATACGTTTTCCTCTTTTTTCCTAAATACCTCGACAACTTTTCAGATTTCCAGTCCTGTATTTGCCATTTGTGTGTATATGTAAAAAAGAATCGGTATAAACAAGAAGCGATATAATCTTTTCCATACTGTACATATTACTTTGTTCAACACCCTACTAAGTTTGCACAAAGGTATAAATTACTATAATGGCAAATATCATCGTCCGCTTGCTGTGTGTCTTTGTCACCCCACGGCGCTTGTTCAAACCCTTTTCTCTCTCCTGCTCTTTCTGACTTAGAGCTGGCCGGCCCCTCTTCCATTTCCATGAGTTCCTTGTAACTCCTTTAATTGGAGGCTGCAACCACGCCTCCTCCAACTCGGACTCACGCCGACGTTCGGTTACGTAGCGGGCCCCGCCAAATCAGCGCACGCCACCCCCCTAATCCCTTTGGGCCCCGTTCTCATTTACATGTGAGCTGCCGCCTCTTCCCCCCCCCCCCTTAATTTAATTAATTCTCCTCCCAATCCACTACTGACAACAGGCTCCTGACTGCCCCTTTTTGCCCCATGCTTCCAGTTTCTGACGGGACGTTTCCAATTGGACACCGGTCTGACTCCAATTACGCCTTTCAGCCCAATCGGGGCATTGGCGCAGCACACACTGCGGAAGCCTGTACACTTCTCTGGCTCCGCACATACTTTGGGTAAGTTCTGTTGTCTTCCCGTGCCCTTCTTGGTGTTTTCCTCCCCTCATCTTTACTAACCACATCCCCCGATTGCTTGGTTTACCCTCATGCTTCCAGCTCCTGACCGGACGTTTCTTCATGGACGCTGGTCCCATTCCCACCAAGCTCCTCAGCCCGACCTGGGCATCTGCTTGCCATGCACCGCGGAAGCCATCACGTCTGCTCGGACCCTGGGTAAGTTTGGTTGCTTCCCCTGCCCTGGGTACCTTTCACTCAATCATTACGGCCCTTGCCCGCTTTACCCTGACCTCTCCTGCTTCGATTACAATTGTCTTCAGGAGGAGGCCTTCACTTAACTCGCAAATTGTTATAATTGAATTACCACCGCATTGTACTAATATGACATGCTATATTCTCATCCTTCATGACACGCTACGGTCCACAATTTCTTGCAGGTCTTTTTCTTGACTTGTATTTCGCCATTACTACTGCGTTGTACTAATATGACACGCAATATCCTCTTCCTTCCTGACACTCCACGATTTAGAATTGCCTGCAGTTCTTTCACTTGACTTATCTTTCGCCATTACCGATTCACCATTGCGTTGTATTAATAAGACACTCTGGATCCTCATCCTCCATGGCACGCTACGATCAATAAACTCTGGTAGAATTATGTCCTCTTTTTGCCCAAAGTGCTTTCTTTGGTTTACACAGGCCCTTCCACTGCCTCCTGTGTAACTAGGCATTCTTTCCATTTTTTAGAACACCCTGACACGCACCTGGAGACACATGCCTCCTGCGTTGTTGCCCTGAACCAACTCCTTGTTTCACCGTGGATGCTATCCTGACTGCCCTCGTTGGCCCTCCTTTCTATTCCTTGACAGGTAATTGTGCTATTCGTGACATATGCCAGCTGGACTGCATTAGCTATCTTTTTATTCTTATTCTATCCCCTTTTTTTCCCTTTTATTTCTCTGCTATCATACAGCACTGATCAATACTGTTGTAACCCGGTCCTGAAGATGACCCAAATTTATCACAGGTCGAAACGTCGTCGACTACCCAGCGCAACTTCTGGCGCATTTTTGATCTTTAAATTTGTTGATGATGTTAAATGTCCCTCATAATCATATAGGAGCATTTCTGTACAATCACAACCATTTAAGAAATTGTTAAAATTCTTTCCTTTTGCGCCGTTTTCCCGCTGTGTTTTTATCTCACTTGTCACTTGCGCCGTTCTCACAATTGCAAGAGCACTGTTGTGCACAAGTTCCTGTGGGTTCCACCCTCATTCAATGTATATAGTATTGATATTGTTTCCTGTTTCCTCCCCCCCCCCCTTTTTCCTTCTCCCGAAATACATTTTTGCTCTCTATCAAATTAAAGAGCCGTTGACATCTCCCTGCTTCCCTCCCTTTGCAATTTATGTGCATAATTGAAAAAATTGCCCTTAATTATTACCTGTTGAGACATTGCTGTTTGTTACATTACTAGACACCCAGGTATCAACTGGGTCTATGGGTATTCTCTTGTTGTAGTTTATTGTTCACGTATAGGGCAGGTTTGCCAAACCAGCCCTACCTGTGAACAAGGCGTGTCCTACGCCGAAATGCATTGCGTTTGTTCGGGTATATGGATTAAAACATAAGATTAGGCAACACCTAATGGATTAATGTCCCTTCTTGACTGGAATTACAGACGAGGATGCGTGTTCCGTGCATTGCTGCAGCATTACCGGAAGAGACTGTAATATATACATATATATATGCATTAGCAACCTGTGCGCGATATAAAGATCATCCATGGATACAGTGCAAAGACTGCGATGCTGTGGGTGTCAACATAAGTATTTACAATTCCAGTAGAAATATCTGCAGGGTTGCAGAATATGCCGTGATGGAAGCCCAATAGGATTAGTGGACTACAAGTACCATAATTCCAACTGTGAGAATTGGAAAAGTAACACCCAGATGGATCTTTTAACAGAATGTGTGCCTCCACCAAATTCTCAGTTATTACAGTGTGAAATCGAGCCCAAGTGGGCAATGAGCAAATAGGAGCCTTAAGTTTAACCTCAAGAGATCAAGGACCACTGCTGCTGTAAGGCTACGAGTATGAGTACAAAATGTACCATATGGAAAGGTGAAGGGAGCAATCGATCACAGTTGTTAAGATGTAATGTCCATAAATGATGCCCAAGTAGGTAGAAAGACCACATGTGTGATCTTTTTTGCAACAGTCCTGATTCCTGAGATTTCTGAAAGCAAAGCTCTGTCCTGCTCTCAATGAATGAGGCTGAGATCACGGAGGAGCCTCTTGCATTACGCTTAGAAACTGCTTAAAGTTTGTCTGTGAACCTGCTGCCCACTACAAAGCAACATGCAATAAATAGTGAGCTGAAGCCATGTGAAGTGAGCTGTGCTCTCAAAAAACAAGAATGGAAGGAGGATCACTGGGTACTGAGACCTTGTGGATGGTCACAAGGTAATTTTAGGTGGCTAACCTTTGCCCAAGTGGCTTATAGTGGGATCCATTACAGAGAAGTGTTTAAGGGTGTGTGCTACACTTATACTGTTTGACACCAGAGAATGCCAAAGCGATGAAATTGAGGCAAAATCTGGTGTTTTCCACTCTCTACTGAAAAGCAGAGGTGTTCTATTGGCGATAATTGGTTTTAACTGAAAATTTAACTGGAAATCGGTAACCCAAAATTTAGTAAACTAAGATATGGCAAACCACATATATGGCGGCATCGGAATAAAGAAAAGATACTGAGCACTTAACCTGTGGTCCGTATGTGTGGCAGCAATCCAGGAAAGACAAACGGAATTCAGGATATATATATATATATATATATATATATATATATATATATATATATATATATATATATATATATATATATATATATATATATATATATATACATATATACATATATACATATATATATATACATATATACATACACTCAGGAGATGGGACAGTGAGCAAAAACTATCAGTTTTGTTCATTAATACAGCTACAAGCCAGTACATTAATTGCTGCTTCGAGTGAGGAGTCAGATGCCTTAGTTTCAAAATACATGATCAGAGAGTCTCAGATGTCCTTGGGCTTAGATCTAGGAGGTAAGAATGTCAAATAGGTTTCAACTAATTCTTTGCACAGCACTACATCCCAGAGCCATGATTCAACTGTCAGTGGGGGAGCTTTCATCTATGTACCCATAATCTGTTTTTTTTGTTGCTATAATTAGTAATAATGCTGCCAGTTTCCTAGAACTCCTAAGTATTGGTTTAAAATATGCCAACAAGGCATTCAGTTAGTCTACATGTGCCATAATTACTGGGGCACGAGGTGTGTACAACACACCAAAACGTGTTATGCTTTCAAGTTGTGTCTGCTACATAGCCCGAATCATGCAGTTAACAATCGAGCCCTAATGGGCAAAGAGTTGTATTCAGGGTCATTTGTCTAATTCCATGCCAGTCAGTAAATCCCAGTATAAACTCTTTCGATCAGTGCATGATATCCCCCAATAAATAATGGAAAGAACGGTGGGACATTTGTTTATCCCGATTGTTATGGTGCAGAACAAATTGTCATATATTACAACACACATCACTGGAGAATGATTTCAGAATCAGTAGATCAGATAGGTGCAAAAAAACTATGAGAGCTAATGATTGGTACTAAAACCGTAAGACAATCAAAGGAAAATCCGGGAGACATTGCTAACTCCCAAGTAGATGTCAGGTGGTACAGTCAATACAGTGGACTCTATCCATGGAGTTCCAATTATACAAGAAGACATTTTATAAGTTCTCATGATCAATATTCTGGATTGAACATTAAACCAGGGTTCCTGTGGGGATGCATCATGAAACATCTGCAATAGTGGCAAAAATAGCAGGAAACCAGGTGGGTACTGAATGTTGGGTAAAATAGTTACTCTCTGAGTAGGTTCAAGTCACCTCTTCTGAATATCCCGCTGAGAACATCATTCCAATGCCATTGAGAGTAACTCCAACCGGAAGTGACTATGAATACCTTTTGACAAAACAAGCGGTGGAGGTGATATCTAATCATTCATCCAAAAAGAAAGGGAATTTATTCTTGTTACTGTCTGCTTCAAAAAAAGAGTCCCAAACAAGAATTTATACCCAATCTTGAACTCAAGAAAGCCAATAAATTGATAAGGGAACAAAGTGTCAGAATGCTGGCTTTCCATAAAATCCTCTCTCAATTACATCAGTGGGACTGGATGTGCACCATAGATCTTTGGGATGCTTACTTCCATATCCCAATTATAGAAATTTTTGGGAAATTTGAGGTTTCTGGTGGGCAACAACCACTTCCAGTACTGCCATTTGGAAGAAAACAAAACATTTCATCTATTCATGCCTGGACGATTGACTCATGAAAACCTCAACATCACAGGAAGCGCTGCACCATTATCAAATATCTCCTCATCTTTAATATTGGCATGTATGCTGGACAGGGATCTTCACCCATGCAGAAAACTTCAAATGCCCATACTTCGCCTCCAGGTACTATCAACCATGAACAACGGGTATGCACTTTTGCCTCGTCACAGATGTTTCTGTGCACCTTTCTTCTAATCCCTTTGATTCCACCAGTACTAACCATGCTGCTTTATTACAATGCCAGGGTTGTAACTTCAGAGTGGTGGTTCCCTAACCTTTTACATCTGTTAAAGCGCCCACCCAGGAAAATGATGTGCACATCACATCTACTACACAAGTTTTGGGTCCAGTTTCTGCAAACCTTCCTTCATTGAACTTAGCAGCTTGGCTCCTGTGCTCATACAAATAGGGCATTTAAATCTGCCACATGAGTTGTGACATTTTGAAAGAGGCTAAGTGTGCTTCAGCCAGAAAATCGTACACTTTTAAATGAAAGAGATTCTGCATCTGGCATATTCAGAACAGCCGCTACTCTTCCAGGTGTCAAGAAGAGGCGGTACTGCCTTACTTTCTCCTCTTAGCAAGGCCTGAATTGCACTTCTTTTCTTTACATGTTGTGCCTATTACTTCCTTTTACAAACTTCTTTCTTTTCAATGCCTGACTTGAAGAATTTCTTTGGGGTATTCAGATGATATTTTCTCTTGATAGAACTTCTTCCCACATGGTGAAGTTTACATTGTGCTCGCTAAATTGATGAGTCCTGCCTTTGAACCGATCAATATGCATAATTGCATCATCTAACATGGAAAACTGACTTGCTAGCAACTATAACTTCTCTTCGAAGTCAATGAGATTCAGGCCCTGTGCAATCACGAATTCTACACTGTGTTCCAAAAGCACAAGATGGTGATGCGAAATCATTTGAGTTGCCACTTTAAAGTAGTATCAGATTTTCATGTTAATCAGATTATTTCAATGCCAGCTTTCATTCCAAAAACCATCCGCTCCTTTGGAGGGGTTCTTCACACTCTAGTGGTAGAAAGTGTTAAAGTTCTAGCTAGACAAAATTAAAGATGTTGGTTGATGAATTCTAGGCCTATTGAAACCAAATGGCAAACAGAACCCTCCCTGGTAGACCTAAAGTCCATTCAACGAAGGGGCAAAGGTGCTACGACAGCCTTTGTCAGAAACATCCCCAGAAATCTACAAACCCGCTATTTGGGGGTCTGTCCACATATTCACAAGACTTTGTCTTGAATCAGACTCTGAGGCTAATGCCAAGAAAGGCCAGTTTTCATTATAAAACCTCTGTGGGTAGATCACATGTTTTTTGATCATTCCTCTGCTGTCTATATGGGATCAGCTTGCTATGCTATCCAGTGCTTATGGCTACTAATGATGATCCACTGGAGAGGAATTAAATGTTACTTACATGTAGTCCCGATTCTCCTCCAGGGAAATACTCATTAAAGTCATAAGCAACTTTCCCATCTCCTTGCAGAAATGGCGGAATTCGTTTTTCATGACATTTCACACAATATTCTGTCTTCTTCTTAAAAGTTAACTGGCGTAACTGTCACTGACAGAGCATGATGGGATACTGATGAGTGGGACGGCTTAAATGTGCAGCGTCAGTTTTTTAGTCTGTGTTTTCTGCAGCCAGTACTGCCTACATTATCCTCCTTTCCTTTTTTTCCTTTGTTTTAAAAAAAAAAAAGGTTTGTGAAAGATGTTCCCCCGAAGGAGAACTTGGGTTACAGTGAAATAACTTTTCTTTCTATGCCTAAATCTAATTGCAAGATAGTTTATACAGTGTTTCTTGGTAAACTGATTTTTGTGTTATTTTAAAACTGACATGCATAAAGTTATTTTGTTTCTGATTATATGTTTTATTGAGGTAGTGTTGTGATAGTCACCTTGGTACATTATATGCACATAGCTCTATCGATACTAACTATGGATGTTTTGACAATAATTAGGGTCCCAGTAATCCATCTCGGGCCGATAACAGGAGATACTGGCCCCATAAAGATTACAAGTTCTCTTGGTATGCCACATTTTTTTATTTCTCTCCCTTTAAACTAAACTAGTGTGTATTCCTGATCACCCTGATAATTCCAGGTCTATGGGACTCCTTAATGATCGAATTGTGATCCAGTGATATCTCCCTCCCCTACTAAGTTACCGATTCTCATTGTATCAGTAACTCCAAAAAGGAAAATACTGGTGGGATCTACGGGCATCTTGTAATGGGCACCTAAGTTCTGACACCAGTAGCGGCTGGTAAGGAACAGGGGTGGCGGTGGGGAGGGAACAAAATATAAATTTAAAAAAAACACTTACCTTCTCACGGCCGCCGTCTCTCCTCAGCTTTGCTTCCTGATGAGTCCCGGAAGCAGGAAGCACACAGGCTCCCCTAAGCTAATCACAACGCTGCAGTGAAGCGTTGTGATTGGTCTGAGCACCGGGGTTCGGCGCTCAGACACTGACTATGAGCCTGTGCATGTTCCCCTCCAGGCTGTGCATTACAGCCTGGTGGTGACCATGCAAAGTGCGCATGACTGTATGGTCGGCCCAAGATGGCCTGCCAAACCGGCATGCACATGTAAGTGCATGAACCACTCCTCCCACTGTGGCACAAGCCCCGCCCCGCCCTTACCCAGCCCCGTAGCTCTGAGAAATAAAATGATAATAACAATGTAATTATAATTTTATTCTTCCTTTTTCCTGCTTTGAAAGCAGTGGGGCGACGCTCCTGTCTGACATGCTGTTTGTTGTGGTGATGTATGTCTTCTCTTCTCAGTTTACAAGCATTACATCCACATTTGTTCAGTACATTCACTGAGTGGGCTGAAAAAATTCGGAATGCATGAGAAATGGTTTGGAAGAGTTTGGTAGTTATGACAATGCAACAAGTCCAATTATATTTCCAAATACAAGATGAGCTGTTTTTTTTCAAGGTCAACAATTCGGGAAAATGTGGAAATGATCAAACTCCAGAAGCAGTTGGTGGAAAAAAACACTTCTTTAACAGCACTAGAAGGGAATGTTCTACAACTTCAAGAGGTAATGTATGTGAAGCAGCGATACAGAGATACCGCAGTGATCATGTGTGTTTATTCACACAAAGTGTCTCCTACAAACATTCCACTGTTACAACTGACAAGTAGTTTAATCTATCCACTTAAAATAAATCATGCTGGAATGTTTAGAAGTAATGAAGCATGACATCCTTCGGGGTGTGGGAGGGCACCAAGAAAAGGACACATTGTCCCCAGACACTATTCTAAGAGAACGACTCTTCTCCACACTCTTTACATAGGAACTGTGACTCCTCAAGTAACAATTCTAATTTTCCGGAGCACGAGTCACTGGACCTAGATTGAGCTCCTTGTCCCCCCTCCCCCTTTTTTTGTTTTGTAGAAGTAATGTTCCACATGTTCTGGCCCTTTCCTGCTGTGAGCTTGTATTTTTAACCCTTCCACATAGTGGTGCCACTGGAAAATGCTTCAAAAGTTGTTAAATCAAGCTTGCATATCTGTATCTCTCACACATGGGTGCGTCAGGCGGTAGACCTGCCTACAATGATCGCTTATGCTATTTCTTTTTCTCTCCCAAACAGTATGCAGTAGAACGTGCTTCACTCATGCTTATAAAATCCTACGAGGGGCCTTGTCTTTGGTTATTTTTTGATTTTTAATCACTTGTTTGCTGTTTTTATCACCTTCTCTCTTCTCATTTTCCTTCAATGTGGGAAGAATGTACCTCAAACTTATGGTTTTAAGTCATGCAGCAACTTAGGCAAAACAAGAAACAGAAGGTCAGGGCACTCAAGGCCTGCACCAGTCAGTCTAGTTTGCGATAGTTATAGCAGAAGTGTGGTGCAAAGAGCCGGGAACGTGACCTTCCTACGTCCCCACTGATTGGGAAAGCCAAAAACACAAGAGACAAGCTGGCTCAGCACACAACTATGATCAAATACAGTTTAGAAGTATGCAGTAATATGTAACAGTCAATAATTGAAAGTCAACACAGTGTCTCCCAAATGAATCAAATAGGACTTCGGTTTACTAGAAATATATCCTTCCTTTATTCTTTTTTCAGATTTCTTTTGTTAAAAGCACAACACAGAATTCATAGCCGACGCCTTCAAGGCTATAAAAATACATACAGGCCAAACATTAATATTTACATTTAAAATATGTACACAACACAGAATTTAGACTAGACTATCAATCTGATCATCACGAAATTAATAACATGACAAAGATAGAAATCAAAGCATGTGCGATTTGTTCATAGGGAGACATCTCTTAGGTAAATCTAGCACAGGGAGAATATTGCAAAGAAAGGAGATAATTCAGAGCAATTGCTACAAATTATACATAGCATAGTTATATTATGTTATAAATAATAACATGGATCAATATAGAGGAGAGGCAAACCTATACACCAAATAAAATCGCCATCATTGTGGTCTATAAATAGATACATCATTTGTGATCTTCTTATCTTATTGCAAATGTCATCGTCTCAAATGCATATCATTCGGTATGTAGTTATACAATGTCACTGATTGCCCTGTGTTTTAAAGCGAGCAAACAAAATACATACATTTTTATCAGCAAAAATTATATTTGGTCTAGCATACCTGTTATGTTTTTAAGTAGTTTGGACGAGAAGTACACAACAACATTTCATGTCAAAAGGAAGTATCTTAACGAAGAATTTCTGAAAGAGAATATATTTATATATTTGTAATAAGAAAGTCAATTTGATATTTTGAAAATTAGTTCGACTCATAACATGGTCATAATATTATCCTAAAGGCAAAAAAAGTTTGCCAAGAAGTATCTAGCGTACCTTAGTGGAAGAAAGAGGAACACACAACTACTGTATGTAGTGGATATTGATGTACAGAAGGGTGTTTGGTGACCCGAAATCTATAACAAAGATAAAAATCTATTAAACCTCCAATTATTACTGTATACATATACATAACGGATAGTTGCTCTAATACTGACTGCTATCGTCAAAGTTGGAAATATTTTGTGATGATATATATTAAAAACAGCCCATTTCTGGTCTCATGTCTAACCAGCAGCAGTCAGCACTTCTTTAAACAAGCATTGAAAATGCAATAGGTCGCGCATTTTTTTGAGTTCGAGCTTTTGGCGTTGTAAATGGGAATGTGTTTTACCTATGTGTTATGGAGTTGTATGTAAGTGGTGTGCAGTGGAATTATGTGTGTTGTATTGGGATAGTTAGTTGTGGAGCAGTATGAACCATAAGTAAGGAGAGTGAGGAGAAGAGCAGCAGGAGGTACAAGTAAGGAGAGCGAGGAGAAAAGTAGTGTGAGGCACAAGGAAGGAGAGTGGGGAGGAGAACAGCGTGAGGCAAAAGGGTGGAGAGGGAGGAGAAGAGCACAGTGAGGCATCAGGAAGGATATTGAGGAGGAAAAAAGCAGCGTGAGGCAAAAGGAAGGAGAGTGATGAGAAGATGAGCCAAAGATACAAAGAAGGAGAGTGAGGCAAAGAACCGTGTGAGGCACAAGGATGGAGAGTGAGAAGAAAACTCTCTTTGTACCTTCATGTGGATGATTCGCTGTCCCTTCTTACAGCTATGCGTATATGTTTGTGGGCTAATCAAACAACCCTCCTGTCAATTTCTTGATGTGTATGATTTCTCTATCCTTGTATACAGCAGTCAATGTATGTCTTTACAACACTCCGCACAAGCTTGCTGCAAACAGCCTGATGGGAACGAGCCTCTACGTTTTATAAAAGTCACATCTTTGTAGATGCATCTTTGCCTGAGGACCGATCCGCATGACTTTGCAATCTGCATTCCTAAGATGATGGTTTTCAGCTTTAGCATACAGCTCTGCATTTATGTCCATGTCTTTGGATCCATTTTTTTTCGGAGGCAAAGACAACCATGGAATGTTTGCCATTTTAGGAATGCACGAACATTCTTGCAAACACCACCGTCTACAGGGGAGTCCAACCTTTTCTTTAATAAGAGATTCTTATGTTCAAAGAAAATCATCCTGAGCTACTATTAGTGTTGTAATAGTGACCACCTCAGATAGGATTCCAGTAGTGGCCACCCAATGCAAGATTACAAGCTGTGATCGCCACAGTGCATCAGATAGATCAGTTGGTCAATGTAGCCTCTGTAGGTATCTTGGTGTGCATGACCAGTATGTCACAGTTTACAATCCTAGTGAGCTAACTAACTCCCTCCCATCAGTGCACTGGCATTGTATGCTCTTCATCAATAGACTCGTCTGGTTAACAGAAGAGCAATAATAAAGAAACTGAGATATTTACTCCTAAAATTCACCACAATTGTCCTGAAGACCAGATCAAACAATCACCACCTTGAGCCCTGTGTAAGGCCAAAGATCCATGCATACTGTCCATGTGACAACCTGCTCATCATTTTAAACATTCTGGTAGATCCAGTTTATTTTTCGGTGCAAGAGATCCCTTCTGATTGGTCTTTTGATCAGTGATTTGCATGTTTTGGGCGTTGCTTACAAGCAGAGTGGCAGACTTTGTGCTAGAGGAACTTTTAGCGTGGGTGACCGCCGCCCCCCTTGCCCAGGCTAAGGCACTACTAATGGTTGGTGGCAGCTGATTCTAGAGTGTGGTACAGACCCTTTTACTTGAACCTCACTTGAAGGGCCTGCCTGCTGGCCGTGCAGTAGGGCCCGTCTGCACCCCTTCACTCCCCGGGTTATATGTTGAGTGAGCATGTGAGTGCTTGTTACCTGTGAGTCCTGGGACATGCACTCTGGCGTACCGCCGTATAAATATAGCCTCAATGTTGTGGGCTGTTTCTTAAGGTTAGTGGTAGGCTTATTTTACATGGAGCTAAGACTATCCTTGCACCATTATTGTAAGTGCTTACCTGCAGCATTGAATACAGCAGGCTAGCTAATTTACAATCACAGAACACGTCATCAGTATCTTACTCCTTCCATGCCGAAGTTAGAATGTTCAAACTACACTCCGCTTTATTCAGTTGTTGTCTACGTTTTTGGGAATTACTATTAAACTCTGTGTGGTTGGTTCATCTAGGGGCGGGCTTTACACTGAGGAGTTCACATTTTACTCCGTCTTGGGAATTTCTGAATTAATAATGGCCTAGTGAGTCAGGCATTGCCGCGGAGCAATAATAAAGCAGAGATATTAGAGTGATAAGGGCCGCGGGCAGTGATGGACCGATAGGTGTATAATGGAGTAAAGGTATGCGCTGTATGTCACGGCCAGCCGCTTCAAAGGCCCCGCGCAAGCAGTACATCTGCGGCTCTGCTTCGTGTCGCAGGTCACCTTAGCAGTGTTTACACATCTTCCAGGTCAGGCACTCAGCGAGAACCGACGGCGCTCTATCTTTCAGTGGGCTGATATTTTACAGCGTAATGAATCAGGCACGTCTCGCGCGTAGACTCCTATTTACGCACAGGGCCCCGCCGCCGCAGATTAAACCGCAGAAACGGGTTTCTTGGCAGCGCGTCGTACGGACAGCCGGCCAGATAATGAGCGTACTGATCACTCGCAAACGGCTGGACGATGACGAATTCTTAGTTTTATCAGATATCTCGTCTTAATAAAAAAAACAAGCACGCAAAGGAAAACCAGTGGTGCGCGCGCACCACAGAGGAGCGGGGGGAGGGATCGCGGCAGCGGCAGCGAGACGAACGCGCCCTGCTGCGCGTGCTGGCCAACGACGGGAATGGGCGGAGCAAAGGCGGGACATGCGCCCGCCTTTGCCCAATTGCGTGCTGGATTTTTAAAAAAAAGCACGCGAAAGCCAATGGCAGCCGCGGAAAGCAAAACCACACGCACGAGCGTGTGGTTAGCTTTCGAAAGCCCTTTCTAGAGGTCTCGCGCTGCGCTAGCAGGGCTGCGCACTGCAACGCTAGGCGCAAGACCTAAAAAGGAGGTCCAAACAACGTGCAATTTAAAGTAAAGTCAACAGAGTTTAATCAAAACGGAGAAAGAGAAGGAGCAATATAGTAGAAAAAAACCCGTATGCCACATCAATATTCATTCATTGTCTAATAGGACCACATCCTAATACGAGGATATGCCAATAGCATTTCCACAAAGCTCGGTCAGAAAGACCCGAGGTTTACATTTTAATAATCGTTCATGTAGCATTATATTGCGCAAACGGACGCCATTTTGGAAAGTGCATCCTAATATGTTAAACTAACAGTTTCTTGACTTTAAAGATACCTAAGATGTTATGGCCAATGCTAGAAACACGATAAAAATTAAAAACAAATATCGAGAACAATAAAGTTTGACAAGAAACAAGAGTTGTTCAAGTATCCGGGCTGCACGAAAAATACACATCATTAGTCCATAGCAACTTACACATGCGATGTCGCGTAGCAGCGTGAACCGAAGTCAGAAAGTGGAAAGTTTCGTCTGAACCGAGCCTCATAAGACGCTTGTATATATATATACAGACTAAAGCACATACACCTGTGTGCTGCCGATGTACTATCGACAGCAACAAAGGTGAATTTCGAACCGCCCAGTCGAAAGTTAAGAAAAAGGAGTCAGCCATTTTGTAATGGGTTTCTTGTATCATGGATAACACAGTGAACCATGATACTAGATACGAATACAATTTAACACCGTCGTGGTGTGGAATTAATGTGACCGCATAAAGACCCATAATTGTTCCGTGGCACCCAACAGGAGTTCAATGTAAAGTATTGAAGAGAATATAAGCATGACAATTAAATCCACTTAGTTTCATGATAGCAACAAGTGCTATTTGTATTTAACAATTTTGTATAATGGAACTCAAAATTAAGGAAACCACAAATGTGTGATTGTTAAAGCTCCCAATCTAACGTTATAAAAGAGAAAGAAAAAGACGTCGGCCATTTTGTAATGTGTTTGAGGTCCCAATGATAGTCCAGGATGGGCGATAGTACATAATAAAAATCCAGTTAGACATGATCGTGGTGTTAAAATTATATCGCTGCATGGAAATCCACAATTATTCTGTGGCACCAATCAAAGGTATAATGAAAAAACGGATTTGATAATGTCAAGATTTAAAAGTGGCAATTAAATCCACTAAGTTTCATGCTAGCAATGAGTGCTATTTGATTTAACAATTATAGTTACGTTGAAAAATTTGAGTTGCGAAATACGTAAGTTAAATTAAAGAATAAAAGAATAAAGGAAGGATATATTTCTAGTAAACCGAAGTCCTATTTGATTCATTTGGGAGACACTGTGTTGACTTTCAATTATTGACTGTTACATATTACTGCATACTTCTAAACTGTATTTGATCATAGTTGTGTGCTGAGCCAGCTTGTCTCTCATGCAGCAACTTACCTGCTTAGCTTCTGCATCGCCTACCGAGCAAACAGTCATCTGGTGCATGGTTGTGCTATGTGTTCTACCAGTAGTTCAGAAAAACCTCACCTGCAAGCGGAGTAAGAGTAAAACAATCCTGCAAGATGTGCGACTCAATAGGAAGAAAAGCCAAGAAGTGAGCATAGCATTACTACCTATGGGACGTGGTCCAGAGTACATTTACTGGTTTTGAGGTAGCAAGATACCTTTCTCTCATTGACCTTCCATCAGGGGCGTAGCTTCGGGGGGGTGATTTAGGTTTTACACCCTACCAATGAATGTATTTATTTAATACATGGTTAGGTGCAGCAGCTTTCAGTTGGAGGTGTCTGTCAGTTTTTTCACCATGGGATTTTAAATACTCACTCAGACAAAAACACGCTCATCTCTATTTTTGAAGGCCTTAAAACATGGTTATTTTACAAAGTATTGTGTTTTAAGTACCCCTCACAATACGCACTCCTTTCCGTTTCCACTGGCCCTTAAGCCCCCTCATGCACTGCTTCTCATATAATGATAAACATAATATTCCAGCCTGATTATCAAGAATTCTGAAGCTCACCCCCCAGTCTTACTGACCAAGCTACGCCCCTGCCTCCCACCTCCTGCATGGCAGTCACTTTCGTTGGCCCTAGGCAAGTGGTTTAAGTCCTCCTGTGAAAGTCCAATGCACCGTGCCACGTGACAAGATTTAACCCAGTACTAGACAACCTGTCTGAACGAGATTTAGGGCAGTGTCACAAAGCACCCTGGAATCAAGGGCCCTTCAGTGGCAATATTTCCTTTAGTTTCAAAGACTATTTTGGAGTCAGACAACTCTTTATATGGACATTGGGATCCCAAGCTGCCTTTGGGTTATGGGATTGAGTATGATTCATCTACATTACACCCCATATGTGCCAACATTTGGAACAGAAAGAAGGGAGGTTTAAAAGGCAAACAAATATCGGAGAAGTCAGTTTCCCCATTAACTGGCATTGAAGTGGAGGGTTTCTTTTTCCAAGGGGGAGTAAGCGGAAACAAGCCTTGTTTCTACGTCTGGGTTAGCAGCTCAGCTCTTTATATCATGAAATGTTACCAATTCTAAAAAAAAAAAAAAAAAACTACAGTGGGGTTTGGCAGTTACTGTCTCACTTCATCCTTTTTGCTATTTGGTACACTGTTACAACTTGCAGGAAGTGCTTTCATTTGAATGCACAAGGGATTATTTTAAGTCTGGAAAGTACACTCAGTCATTACACTGTTTATCCCATTCAATTCTTTATCTCCTGTTTGCTTCTATACAGAAAGCAATCTTTTCTTAGGCCTCACCTACCAGACAGCACAATTTACAGTGGTCGTAGATCCCGCCCGTTGTTTACCATTGGTTGGCTTTATTGCTACTCTCATATGTTTGTTTCTTAATCTGTGGCTTGTATGTGTTCCTCCCAATGAAGCATAGCCTCTTTCGGACATATGAAAGACATCTACTTGCGAGGGACGTTTATTAGGTTAGACAATATATCTCAAGCACAACATCACATCCCACTACTAATCTTCACATATTACTGGCTCCTTAAGGGCAACGTTCCCTCAGTTCCCAAATTAAATTTCAACTCTACGCTCATTGCACACACTGCTGACTACTACTACACGTAAATGGCTCCCATCTAAGCTCTACATCTCTGTGCAGACTGATGGTCCAATAACGACAGATAAAGTATTACAAAGGTGAAATGAGGTACTAAACCCGCCATTGACACAAGTGGATTGGACATTTTGTTGTTCCCAAGTTGGTATGTTGACTTCTAACTGTAATCCGCATATTATACACTTCAAATACCTACATACATTTACCATACCCCTGCAAAACTATATCGGTATGGGATAAAAGAGGATGCATGATGTGTTCGTTGGGGGGCAATAGAGGCAAATTTTATACATTTGAAATGGGAATGACTCCAATTATATCAATACTGAAGAATGATCACTGAAGCCCTGTCTGACCTACTTCACGAAAAAATAGAACAGCAACCATGTACATGTCTTCTAGACTTTAAGGATGTGCAACCTGCAATGTTCAAATCTGCGACAATTACACTGTTGCTTGTCAAAAGAAGAGTGGCAATATGCTGGGGTAAAAGGAAAATGACCATGAAACAGCAATGGATTTCAGATCTCGTCTACTGTAGAGAACATTTGGAGATATATCCTGAGGAACTGCCAGAGCCATCACAACCCAAAAACAGATCAGGCCCCTTGCCAACTTATTTGTTAAGTATGATGTAGACACCTTAAAAGTGATTGGGTTTACACAGATACTATAGTAAAGTGATGCAACAGATGCATATGTACTGCTAGATGATGGTACACTTTAGTCAAAATCTATGAACATGGTATTTATTTATTTATTTAAAGAGTTTTATATAGCGCTGGCTAGACCCGAAGGTATCAGAGCGCTTTACATAAGGTTCCACATAGTTGCAAACTTACATCAGTTACAAGTTACCAATGATACCAGTAAAAACATTTAAGGAGCATTGAAGAAAAGGAAAATGAAGTGAGACGGGTAAGGGGGTAGGGGAAAAAGGGATAGGGTATAGATACGACAGAGAGACGAAGGGAAAGTCTGCCCAAGGTCCGGCTGGGTAGGTGACGGCCAAGGGGGAATCCGCAGCCCATCTCCTCTTCAGCTATCAGGTAGTTCCACCGGGAATCGGTCAAATAGCTAGGTCTCAACAGAAAAACATTAAAGGGGTAGAAGGCCAGAAGAAGGGAGCGTAGAGGGGGAAGAGGGTAGGGTGAAGGGGTAGGAGGGGGATACTACAGAGAGACGAAGGAACGTCTGCCCAAAATCCGGCTGGGTAGGTGACGGCCGAGGGGGGATCCCCAGCCCATCTCCTCTTCAACTAACAGGTAGCTCCACCGGGCATCGGTCAAATGGCAGGGTCTCCACGGTCGAGGGAAAGTTCGAAGAGTACCTGTCCTAGAGGGAGAGCAGGATCAAGGTCAGGTGAGGGATGTGGTTAAGATTAGGTCGATGACCAGTTCTATTGTCCAGGAGTGGTGGAGCATCGTGGAGAGAGAAACTGAGGCGGCCATCTTGAGGTCAGGCAGGGGGGTTGTGACCTTGGTGTTAAGTTCAGTCGGTCCCCAAAATTCTCAATGACTCAAAAGCATAGGGGGTGCAATCTATGCAGTGAGGCGGCAGGAGGACAGGGCCAGTGACCGCATGTCTTCAGAGGGGGTGAGTGATGCCTCCAGAGTCATTCTCGCATAGCCAGGGAGCAAATCTGGGTCATCCTTATAGGTCTGGACAGTAGATACAATTTCCTTTCTATTATGTGGCATTAACGCCGTAGATGCAAACGGGGGGATTCCTTTATGGTGTTGATAAGACCCCAGGCGCCAATCTACTGCAGGCGCCATTTTGGAACCAGGCGCATTTCTTCAGAGGCACTTCATACAAACATCTTTGCCCAAAAAGATTGCCTGCTCAAACATGCCTGCTCAGAAAGCCTCCTTAACCCCGGATGCTGTCAGTACAAAACCTCAGGAAGCAGGATATTGGGTGTCCTGTGCTGCAGCTGGAGTTGTCGGTTATTATTGTCCAAAGCGGGCGCCATGTTGAAGTCAGGCTACCCGCTCCGGTGAGGTATCTTTCTGTGGGACTGCTCCCCCCCACCCCTGCTTGCGTGAGTTGAGCTGCGGGAGAACAAGGTGCCGTTTTGTCCACCTACGCTGCTTGACAAAACTCACTGTGCCGCCATTTTGGATGGGATTCCGGTCATGGATCGTGCTGCGTGTTAAAGATATAACGCACGGCCAGTGTCATCAAAGCGATCCCTCTTGATAGTAATTGTAGTGCGATCCATTGATGCAGAGGGACGCGCCCCCACAGGGTACGATCCAATGTCTAAGTCAGCAAAACGCATTAACAGCACCCGTTGCCCCTGTCACATTAACATGGACCACGTCTCACCTCCTTCCCCAGAGTTCAAACCGGATAGGATTTCCTGCTTCAGGCCAGATCAAGTGGGTTGTGCAGTGCTATTCGTACTGCGGGTGGCTCCTCGGCCCACTCTGTAGATGGTGCTGGGTCCGATGTAATTACGCCGCCGCTTTCCTATACTCGTATCGAGCCGCCATTTTGGGTCAGGCTCCGGAGTCGGAGGGCGCTGCTTATAAGTGAATTTTACCGCTGTTAGATGCCGTAAGAGCTGAGTCCGCCTGCAGATTTCAAAGGTCTCAACATTCCGACAGCATATTTCGTGCTTTTTGGAAGTCTATGTCTGCCGTCTGCGCCTTTCAGCAGCCGATGATGATTTTGGCCAGCGGAGCTGCACTATCGTGCGGCCATCTCGCCACACGTCCCTCTCTGGATCGATTGAATCGAGTCTTGACTCGAGGAGTACAGCTCTGATCACCGGGACTGCGCTATGAAGTCTTACTAAGATGTCCTAATCCACCAGTGTTAGGATTCAATCGACACTGCTGCCCCAAATACTGCACATTGGTTTTTCAATACCTATTCTAATTCACCGCTGCAATAATGCAGACCGCCACCTGAGGGGCTGTAACCCTGACTTCGCCTTGATACAGGTTGTTCCCCCCCCTATCCCCGTCCTGAGGAAGACCCGCCTGCAGAGGTTACAAACCACCCTCTATGCGCCAGGGTCAAAACGTCGACACTTTCCCCTAGTGGGCCTGTACCCTACTTCACCCCATCCCTACCTCTTTACAGAAGATTATGCTCTGTACAACATCAAGAACCAGAAAAGTACTTTCGAATCCATGAGGGACAGGCCCCATTGTAAAACTGGTGCTACTGTAAACCACGACCAGTTTACTAAGGACATTACTATGTGTAATTGATTGTTTTAACTACTCTCTGATTTCCCTCCCTATATATCTGTTCTATTCTCACGAGCACAATCCCTTCTCCACACTCCCCCTGGAGCAACCCTCTTTTCTGTTTTGAAACGTTCTCTACAGTGATCTGTTATAATAACTATGAGATTAAACAGTCACTATTGAAGCTATTTATGGTGCTTGTGTGTCTTTTTGAGGATTCTTAATTGAATTGAGAAACTACTGGGGTACACTTATGATGTAACTTGAGCTCTATGTGTACCATGTTCATAGATTTTGACTTAATGAATACCTCCCTAAGGAAATTAGTCTAGGACCATTTTTCTATACCGAGCATTACCCAGGTCCATGGACTAGTATGGGTCACCCCATTATTTTGTAATGATGGTACACTTTAAGCAGAGATTTGTCTGTGATGCTAAAATCTTTGTTTATTCCTTTCTATTTGTTTGCGTTTATGTGATCAAAATGCCAATAAATAAAAATGAAAAAAGACAGAGTTCATGGCCTGCAGACAGTGGCAAAAATACCAGCCAATTGCCATATGGCCCAAAGAGTTTGAAGCACTTCCAACAACTTCAAAAGAAGTAAGAAACCTAGGAGGAAAAATTGATCCAGACCTATCATTAATGCTGCATATCAACATGGTAACAAAGAGCCTTACACATAATTAAAACACTGTGTCACATGTTCCCAACCATAAATACCAAACATGTTACAAGGTATCCTCACACTCATAATCTTCAAGCTTGCCAACAGCCTGTGCCTGTACCTCGGGGTACCCAGTTCTTCATATGAAAAATACAACTAATTCAAAATGGTTCCGGAGGACTCCTTCTTAGCTTTCACCCGAGAGAATGCATGATCCCAGTTCTGCAGTCATTCTAATGGCTACCTATTGCTAGAAAAACAATGTTCAAACAATCTACATTGTCCAAAGAGCCTTCTAATGAAAGGGACCACTATACTTACATGTTAAATTCAAGCTTTACAAACTGAACAGGACACTGCACTCCTAGCTTGCATCACAGATCGTCATGCCACCTTACTATAAGAGAACTATAGAAGGCGCTGCTTTCTCAGTACTGGCTGCCAAGCTCTGGAATGCAATAACAGCCATGGTTTGAAGCATTGAGGAGAGTATACGCTTCAGATAAGATTTGAATTCATGGCTATTTCCAAGATAACTACATCATTCATGGAATAGGCTACCAGAATGATAATTTCACCTTCAAGTACAATCTACACTTTACAGCCCACAGTTATGGAACAGCCCAACCAGCATATTACTTTCAATCACCAGCTAAGTTGTGAAGGGTTTGTCTGGGATGTATATGGTAATATCAATTCATATATAACTCTTCTGCTAGATACTTTTATGCCCAGGTGCCGACTGGATCCGGAATCTTTTCATAGCCCTCCCACATTGGTAGGGGTCGATTGCTGTATGTCGACGCCAGAATCAAAGCCATTGGAGCGCTAAAGCGCGCCCCTTCCGGCTGTGTGACGTCAGTTCCCTTTTTTCCAAGCCTTTGACATAGACCTGGAGCTCGCTCTGTGGAGATTTCTCTTAGAGATTTTACTTCAAAACATTTTGGTGTAGCGATAACCATGCCACTCCCTAAATGTTCAGGGTTTAAAGCTTGTGTTAGATGTAATGGAGATATGCCCATTGTTGAACCTCATGACGATTCCATCTGGTTCCTTGGCTCTGACCACAATACCAAAGCCAACAATTCCTTTCAGAGCATGCATGCCAAGGCCTTGAAAGAGCAGGAAGCCAAGCTCTTCATGTTCAGAGCCCTTGAGGACACCCAACTCCATAAATCATGCAGATCAAGATCAATAGAGTCTTCCTCCTCGAGGTTGTGGAAGAAGTACAAGACTAAGGGAGACATGGGGAATCTTCTGAGCACCACTCCGAAGGTGAGTCTCCAAAATAATCCCTTGATACTGAGGATTTGCCTTTGGAGCCAGAATCAGTCGAAGATACAATCCAATTAGGCATGGCGTCTGTGGCTCTTAGCGACCCGATGCCAACATCCAAGGCCCTGGATGGGGCCAGATCCATGGCTAAGGCCTTAGGCTTTTCTGGAGTTCCGCACTCCGGAATCAGACCGTACCCGTTTCCTCAATGCGATGTGTGATCTCTTCAGAGGAATTATGGTCCCTACTAGACCTTTGGGTGTGTCAGGTGTCTTTCTGTCAACGGGCTTGCCCTCCATGCCATTTTCTCCCTTTCTGTCCTTGCCCTCTATGCCAGTGACTCAAACAGCACCAATGCTGGTTCCGGTGATGCTAGTGGCATTGATACCTCACAGGAGCTTGGCTTAGACCCTACTATTGGCCTCTGGTTGCTGGATTTTATCCCGTATTACTCGTATATTACCATATTAGTGGAGGTGCTTGAACTTCCTTTGCCCTCTGTTGAGACAAAGTTGAACATCCATACAGTGGTCCTTCAGCTTTTCACATAAGATTCAGAGCAATTACTCCCCTTCAACGATGCCCTCCTGTACTCTATTTGGACAGCCTGCGAAAAATCCACCACTTCTACAACAGTCAGCAGGATTGTAGTCAGATGATCTTGCACTTCACCCATCTTTTCTCACTTCTCATTCTTCACCAGAGTCTAGCTATTCAAGCTTCATTCTCTACTAAGCAGGCTCCTGGGGCATTTCCCACAGCTCCTGCTGATAGACAATCTAAGAGATTGGAGGCCATTAGCAAGAAATTATTTTCAGCAGGCAGCCTGGCTTTAAAGTCACTCAGTGCATCCTGCCTCCTATGTGGTACTCTCATATCCTATGGGATGCTTTGAACATGGTACTGCCAAACCTGCCAGAATATTTGCAGCCATACTTCAAAGAGCTCCTAAGGGATGGTGAAGCTGCTGCATGACAACTAATCCAGTCTAGACTGGATACCTCAGACTATGTTGCGAGATCCAAAAGCGCCTCTGTTGCCACCCACCGTCGTGCTCAGCTCTTCACTTTTGTGTTCTCTGCAGGCATCCAATCCACCTGAATGGGCTTATCATTTGACCAATCCAAGTTCTTTAGAAACAAAACAGATTCAAGGAAAGCAGAGCAACAGTATGAGGTCCCTTGGTTTATAGCCTCCTCCGCAAGACTACAGCCAGTTTCACAAATGTAGGGTATTTGCCAGAGGTTTTTATTTTTTGTTAGTGGCAGGTCTTGCAACAGCAACAAGTCTCAAAATCCTCATGTCCAACAGTATCTAGGCCTTGGAAAAGGGAGTGTACATCCTCCCCATCTGATAGAGACTTCTAACTGCAGATTCCTTACCTAGAATATTCCCCAGGTGTCAGACTGGATCCGGAGATTTTCGAGTTGTACCTCTGCACGCTGGTAGGTGGCTTTGTTTGGCTCCACGTCGGTGTTGACCACTCCGGAAGTGACGTGCACGATGCCAATATAGGCGCCACCCCAGCGCGCTGACGTCAATTCTTTTCTTCCTGTGCCAGTCAGCCCAGATCTGAGAGAGCTACCCAAAGTCAATTGTTGACTCACCTTTTCTCGATCTTTTGTCTATACTTTTTGGAGATTTATTTTATCTCCTGGTGTACTAGGAATGTCCCCAAAGAAACCTACAGGTTTAAACGCACGTGGTGCCTGTCCCAGACAGTTGTGGGTGACAGACCCACACTTGGTTTGTTTTTGGTGCTTGAAGAATGACTACGACTCCAAGACCTGCGAGGACTGCCGTACCATGCACCCAAAGAGGCGAGAGAGTATTTCCTCAAGCGACTTGCCGCCCAATGTCTGACGACCTCGTGACACTTGCAATACCGGTGGCGTGGAAGGTCCCGGGGCCGCTCGCGGAGCTGCTCCTGATGATCGTCTTCTCGATCCAGGTCGTCTGGTAAGTCACATAAGAAGTTGAAGAGGTCTTCGATTTCACTGCACCTGTCCAAGTCCTCAGACGAAGCGCAGGAGCTTCTGCACTCCAGGCCTCACTCCTCCACAGAGCTCATTCCAGGGTCTGCTCCGTGCCTCTGTGAATTTCCCTGAGCCGGAGCAACCCCGCCCAACTCCAAGTGTTTTATGAGGCCAAGCACCTCATATTTGGGCGGCCTGACCCCTATCGAGCACTTTTGGTCTCCCTGGGTTCGCGGGGCTCCAACTGGATTCCCACTGACATGTTCACCCTGTCGCCAGTCGAGCCCCTTGGATCCGGTGCTGGATCAGGAGCAGCGGCAACCGCAACCTTCCTCGGCACCTACTCCAGTACCAACACTTCTGACGCCCCATGCCGACGCAGTCCCCATCGTCATACCCGACTCCGACATGTAGTCAAACTGGTGTCTACGGACACTGCTCCGGCTTCGACTCGGACCATGCCCTCTGAGTTGGAGCCAGTGCCTTTTCATTTGACAGACATTGAGAGGGTGATGAATGGGAGTGGTCTAATGACCCTTATGGATACCAGCATTCCCCTGATGACAAAGAGGACACAGAGGACAACTGGTATGAGGAACTGGTGAATGCCAGTGGATTAGACATCTCTCCGGACACTGACCTGGTCTCTTTCCCTACCGTGGCTACAGAGGAGTTGCCCCATTCACAATGGTGGTGCTGAGGGCAGCTGAGGTCTTGGACCTTCAGTTCCCCTTGGTGTCAGTCAAGAAGAACGTTGGTTGACAGAGGTGGTTCAACCGGGAGTTGACCCCTCCGAACTCTTACTCCCATTTAATGAAACCCTTATCAATGTCCTACTCTGGGCCTGGTCCAAGCCCTGCACAGGGGTTCCTTGCACTGGACAATTGTCTGCGATCATTGCCCCTCTCCTGGGGACCCCAGTTTTCTCACCCACCACCCCACCACAGAGAGCTTGGTGGTCCAAGCCTCCACTTCCAGAGTCAACCCTAGCACATTCCCTACCACTCTACTGGACTTGATACCTTCAGTAAGAGGTAGTTCTCTTCTGCCAGCCTAGCTCCGCGCCTTTTGATTCCTCTGCTTTCAAAGGCCCTTCAGCAGGTGCATTAAGATCTTGCAGAACTGCTTCTTATTGCCCCATATTTGGTGATGAGGATTTGGCTTGTCAATCTGTTTTAACTTGCACTTGGTCCCCTCTTCACCTCTCACACAGAACAGATTTGCTGTGGCTATAGGATGGTCTGATAATGCACACCAATCCTCAGATGCTTCATCTACATGTGTGGAGATTGAGCAGTTTCAATTAGAGGCATTCCTCCTGCTGCCTAAGGCAGCAGTGTCCTCTTAGATGCCTAAAAACCTGCTAACAAGTATGTCAATGCAGGCTGCTGGGTTAATTTTGTTTCTTGGTGCGAGTTTGCAGGCGTAAACCTCTTCAAGGCTTGCCTTTTTGATGTTCTACACTTTCCCTTGCTCTGCAATAATCGGTAGTCACTACCGTAAATTGGTATTTGCATGCCCTTGCTACCTTTTGTGTCTTTCTGACTAGCCTCCTTATTCGGGTCTTCTCTTTTGGCACAACAATTAAAAGGCCTGTTGTATTTGTTTCCACCCACTCCATTTATTGCTTCAGATTTGGATTAAAGTCTAGTACTGACCTTTCTCATGGCATCACGATTAGGAACTGATACACACTTGTTCTGTTCATCTATTAAATCTTTGGGCCATATTCCTGATGGCGATCTCTATGGCACGTAGAATCCGCAATCTGTAGGCCCTGCCCTTCAGGCACTAGTTACTGTTTTTTACCCAGACTACCTACTTCTCTGCACTTGTACATCCGTTGTTGCCTAAAGTTGTTTCTGCATTCCACATGTGACAGTCTGTAACACTTCCCAGCTTCTTTCCTACATCTTATCCTTTCAGGGAAGAGGAGCAGTTACACAGATTGGACCGCAGCCGTGCTATCTCTTATTATATTTACTGTACAAGGCAGGACATGGTAGATGATCAACTCTTCTTAGGTTTTGCTGGATATAAGGATGGCAAAGCGGTGATCAAGCACACGGTTTAACATTGTGTTACTCTTTGTATTACGTTCTGTGACCCCTTGGCCAAGGAAGAGCCACCAGATGACATTTTGTATTCTCTTAAGGGCATGGCAGCATCTACTGCAATTACCCAGGGTATACCGGAGGCTTATTTGTGCCAGGAAGCCAGTTGGTCTTCTCTGCATATCTTAGCTAACTATTACTAGCTGACAGATCAAGGATGCAGTGTTGGATGTTTCACCAGGGCAGTATTGCATTAATTCCTTGGTTAATCTGCAGTACTCAACCCCACAACCCGGAGGTAGGTATTGCTTTGGGACTCATTCATAAGCTGAGGAATCTGTGGGAAGAACTATTTATCAGAAGAAAAGGCTGAATGCCTTTCATAATGATATTTCTGGTGGTGGTTTATATCATCCCAAAGATTCCACACTGCCCTCCATCCCATCCTTCTGAGAAAGTGCCTTTCTTAATAGGCTCCCAAAGTATGCAACAATTGTTTGTGCTGTTCATTATCTGTTGTTGCTTATTGCTCTTGGTTCCTGTTCGCACTTTCTTGATTGCGCGAAGAAGCAATGTAAAGAACTGATACCACTGCACCAGATGGCTCTTTATGTAGTCTAATTTCGTAACATCCTAGGTGCACCCAATCGTTTGGAATCATGTGGCCGCACTGGTGAGCTGTTGCTGAGTTGAAAGCTTTCCAGATCAAGTCTGGCACCTGGGGGTATTCATAAGTTGAGGGGTCTATGGAAAGGTTTTGAATCCACCAGAAATATCATTACCCAAGGTAAGTAACGTTTTCCTTCTCCAGGCATCGTCCTGTCAAAGATGTATGTTGCGTAGGTATGTGAGCCACCTCGCATGCTTGTTACTGTAATCATGCTCTGCAATATTGCTTAGTTTTGCCAAGACGCTCTTCATAACCTGTTTGCCTAGGCCTAAGCTTCAATTAATCTCAGCAACTGGTAATAACTCTGGACTGCATTCCAGTCCATAGTCGTTTGTTGTTTTGCTTACAATGTCAATAGAAACGAGGAACAACTATACGCAAATAAGCCTTGGTCCTACTCCAATACAGTCCAGCCCAAATTGCTACGCTTATCCCTCAATCAACCACAGACCAGCTTTGGCCTTGTGAAGCGGCATCATTGTGGTGCAGCTCTAGTCCTGTGGGTCTGGCATCCCCTTTGCACTTAGAGTGCCTCACTGAGAAAAACAAACAAGCATTGGCACAGCCAGTTATTCTGGCTTTAATGTGCTAATGTATGTAAACACAGGCCTGCACAAATACACACAGACTATCTGTGCATTGTATCTGTGCAGCCTGCCTCTCTATGTGCTTTGTCCTGTTTATGTTTCCCAAACTGCCTGTGCCTTGTAGCAGGTTAGATGACAGGGCATCAATAGTCTGTGTGCATTTGAGCATGCATGTCTTTGCAAGTATTAATACCTTAAAGCTTAACCTATTGTATTTGCCAATGTTTGCTTTAAATTAATTTACCATTCTTTGTGAAATTTTGCATATAGAGAAACACACTTAACCTCATATCGATTGCTGAAAGGGGCAAAATAATGGGCAGCTAAGAGTCATTTAAGAAGAATGTGTCATCCTTTACAGTATGTGTTGTCAAAAACCTAATACTGTTTTCAAAATTTAAAAAGTGTGAATTTTTAATTGTTTAATTGACTACAAAGCACATATTGCTCATTTACACTCACATGCGTCATCCAAGTCAAGTCAAAAGATCTTTATTCGACCATCAATTGGTCATAAAAGCCACAGGATAAATACAAAGTATCTTGGATGAGATTTGTAGGACATATTGATTACAATAGCATCTACAGAAAAGCTGCTTTAGGCGCAAGAGGAGGTTGACTCTCAATCTCCAATGTAAATTTATACTTTTATATTTTTCTGTGTTCTATCCCTTGCCTTGCAGTCTCAGAGAACCATGAAAACTAGCCATGATGCCTTACTGGCAAAAGTGGACGAACTTAATACATTACTTAAAGAAGAACGTTTTAAATATCTTGAGCTTGAGAAAAAGATGCAAGCAAAAACATTTACTGAAAGGAAAGCAGACGAGGTACATGTGTAAAATATTCCATTTACTTATATTCTCTTCTTTTTTGCTGAAAATGGTGGCACTGCATGTCTGAATAGATACTCTGTCTTTAGTTGTCACTTTTTTTGTTTGCAAAAGACCTTTTGTTTGATGGAAAATTCTAAGCTGTGTTGCTTATGCACTATACCAACTAATGCCACACAAATTCTTCAGTAGAGTACACCTGACACAGATAAAATGACATCCTCCAAATTAGATGAGTTTCAGAGCCGTTCCTATGTGACCAACACATTCCATTCCAACATATGCTTTGTGTTTGCACTCTGGTGTCACAGCTACAGTAAAATATTGTCAAGAGGTTTTTCAGAGCTTATTTAGACCATTAAGCAATTTCTGTTGCCATGGCTGTTGGACTTAAAGAGAGATAATATTAACTGTAAATACACAGAGAACATTGACGCTGTTTATATTTCTCATTATTAACATCTGCCTCCCTAGGCAGGGTTTTTAGATGGCTGAGTGACTTTATCTTTAGGTGGCTCATTCTGGTGCATGCATTAGGCTGAACCACTATAAAGAATAATTTGCTTCTGTGTCTGATTGATTTCAAGGACAATATAATGATTAACTCCACAACAGAAGTGTAGAAGAAATGTCAAAATAGGATGTGCTGAGTTAGAAATTATGATAAGTTGTTGTGTGTTAGCATGTTTTTTATATGCTTTCATAAAGTTACATGTGTAAGAGACTTTGACGCATGTTACCGTAGTTCAGGTTGGTGCAGTAAGCTTAATTACCTTAATAAGATGCTCTAGGCCTGGATTCTACACATATGTTAATATAACTATCTTAGCTTAATTTTTTGTGCAAGCTAACAGGGTTTATATTTGCTAAATTGTCATTTTTTGTGTTTGCATGCTCATGTTGCAACAGCCAGAGAAGTATTTTTTTATTCTCTACTGCAGTGTTCGTGGTGGCAAAAAGACTTCTTGCTGACTTTACACTGTACAAGTTCTGTGTTGATAGATCTGAAGATATACAAGAATGTGGGCTTCTTTTGTGCCTCCCAATAAACCAGAGTAATCCATGAATGTTTGCGGCATCAAGACATTGGCCATGTTGGCCCCGATATAGGCAGGTTATCAATGACTCATAAGAAATTCATTTATAGTCTCTTCAAAAGATTCAATGATATGTGATTGGATTCAGTGAATGATCATGATGCCACATTTGTTCAAGGGAAGCCGTTCGGATTAACATTGTTTGTGCAGTTTGTCTGCCAAACTGACTTCTCGTGCTGCAGCCTGTTGTCCACTTTTTGCTGGGAATGGTCCTGATTGGACAGAGACTTTGCAAATTCTTTCCTCAGAGCCACATATCTTTGTAAAATAACACAGAGATCATCCATTATTAGATGCTGAATATCTCCTTTTGCAGAGGGGGCACATGCACACATTGTGGTAGACAGTGAAGCCAGTAACTTGTGGAGTCGATTGCATGTCAGATAAGCACTCTCACTAGTGGTTCACCTGGCTGATAGCAGCATGTCCTTAAAAGAGGTCACCTACACTCCTTTCAATTTTCCAGCTACCATGGAGTTGCTCTGGAGCTGTGTTGTTTTCACATAATTGTAACTATAAATTGGTTAAGGCTAGGGTTACCACCTTTCCCAGAGAAAAATACTGCCCATTTGTTCATTTTTAAGAGTTTGCGAAGGCCCAGTTATGATATTTAATTAGAACTGTAGGAAATGTACCTTTTCTGCGTGGTCACTCCGTATTCTTTAGCTCTTACTGGACCCTCTATTTCTGCTGGATTTAGAACTCTGTGCACTTTAACCCTGCTAACCAGTAGGAAACTGCCTGTGCTTCCCCTTTAAACATGGTGGCATTGGAATATTCCTAATTGGTATATTTAACCTATCTAGAAGTTTTTAGTATATGGTACAAAATGTACCAAGGGCCTGGAGGTTAAATGCCAGTAGTGGACTGCAGCGCCTATTGTGCCATCCACTACAGTGACAGAGTAAAACATGGCTTGAGGCCTATATTGTAGCCTGACCGTGGCAGTTTAAACACTGCAATACGACCTCTCGAAATGGACCCTTTTGACGGATATAAACCTCCCTTTTAAATATTAATAAGTCATCCCAAAGTAGGCCTTGTAGCCCTGAATGAAGGGTGCATGGTATTCAAAAGTAGGACATACAGAAGTTTAATGTTACCTTGTTTTTACAGTGACAAGCACCCAAAAACGATTATTCACTGGCGCAGGCCTAGCTTACCTATATAGAAAACCAGAATACAGATTAAAATTCCTAACACTTTATCTCGGGAATGGAACTTGCTAGAAACCAGTAGTTATTAAAAGTCCATTCAATGGTGAAGTTGGATTTTAAAACAATATTAAGGAAAACATTTTTTTAGAAACTTACCATTTTCCTACCTTTGGTTCCTGCAGTCTAATTAGCATTTGCTCTCAAACATTTCCCAGCAACTGATTAGCATTTGAATAGGTGTGAAATGACTCCCAGGAGCAAATAGGCTGATCTGAGTGGGCAGAGATGACTCATCTGAACTTCCTAGAATATGCAGGGTGGGGGCCATGCGCATCTTTTTTGACATTACAGTGTTAAATCCTGATTGAGTGTCAAAGCCTGCTCCACAGGTCTGCTCGGTTACATATGACACTTTGGGGCACACTTGAAATGCAGAAGACAGGATGCCAAGATAACTCTTTAGTATTCACTGTCTGGTTGCCGAGGACCCTTCTTTGTCCCAACAGACTTCTATCTCTGAATTTTACATGTAATACCTGGGGTGCACTTCAAAGGACAGAAACAGGATGATAATACAGTTCTTGCGTATATACAGTCTGGTCTCTGATAAACCTGTTTTGTTCAACCTGACTCTGGGTTTATTGTGGGTACAGTGGCTGCCCCAAACTGGATTTTAGTGTTAGATGTAGGAGGACACTAGGATTACCATAGTACACTCCCCACACAGACCCACAGCCTTCACAGCCCACATTTAGTGTGCCAAAGACTTTCAATCAGTCAATCAATCAGGGTTTTGTAGAGCGCGCTACTCACCCGTGAGGGTCTCAAGGGGCTAGGGGTGTATGTGTGCAGCTCTGTTAGGGTCATTTGAAGAGCCAGGTCTTGATGTCCTTTCTGAATTGGTGCAGTGTCTGGCTTCGTTGGAGGTGAAGGGGGAATTCGTTCCAGGTCCTGGTCCAGGACTTTTGCCATCTTGAAAATGCTCAAAGTGGTTTGGGTAGGCTCTGGGAAATCTTACCCCTTTGGTTAATATGTGCCCAGGGCTCATTCCCACTCACTAGCTTGTGCCAAGCATAAATGTGGCATCTGAGCAGAAAAGTGCCGAAGCACACGGAGAAGTTCAAAAGTTATGATGTGTAGCCAGTAAAAAAGTACTGCAAGGTTAAAGTTGTGTCTCTTGCGATTTATTCTTCACAAAGTTATTCACATTTCTTGCACCAGAGGCTTAATATCCAGTACAGACATGCAAGCGTTTCATCTCAGAGACTTTTTCAAGGCTGCAAAAGGATATACATAACTTCTTACACAATTGTTGCGATGGCATAGGGATAAAAACTGCAACTATTGGATTACCATCACCAGATAGATTACGAGAAACACTGTTTAGTCCCGAAGGATACCCTGCATAGAGCGATATGCATAAGGTGCAAATCCTAAAAGAAGGTTGTAGATTGACTGTCTATGCTAAGTATGTGCAAAATGCTATAGAGTGATGAGAAGTAAACATATTTGATCAATCAAGGTAAGGTGATGGAGAACATGCCGTAGACTGTAATAGTGAATATCCTTAAAAGGGGCGAAGTCGCGATCATAATGAAACCCCATACCGTAAGAGGCTAAGAAATACCTAGCCCGAGATGAGGGAATAAGGGCAAACAAACTGTACCTGAAGTACACGGAAAAATGCCAGTGTTCTGTATATAACGCGGCACAGTACTCCCACGCTGGAATGTAGAAAATATATATATTATGTCAAAAACGTAGGGCCAGGCTGTGGGTGTCGTAAGACGTAACAAAAAGCTACATAAATCAGTGTTACAAGGTACGGTCAAGGAAGTAAGAAATCACCTCACAGTCGCACATGCAGTATGGTGCGGTTGAGGAAGACCGGTAAAACAAAGTGTAGAAGATGCATGCCAGATGTAACAATATGCTACATAAGGTAGCACTGTAAGTAAAGGGGCAAGGAAGAAAGAAGCGCCCTCTCAGCTGTACATGGAGTATGGTGATGTTGAGGAGAAAAAGAAAATGCAGCACAACGTGTAGAAAATGAACGTCATTTCTTCTCAGCCACATAACGTCCTTCGTTGCAAACAAAGAGTTCCTTAAGTGGTGCTTATAGTAAATGTAACTGTCTGGTACCAGAGGACAGCTTGAACCGGCACCTAAGGTTCAGGGGTCCCCTTGAGTAAAGATTCTAAAGGCAAAAGTAAGGGCCTTAAACTGGATCTTTCTGTTGATCGGTAGCCAAAGAAGCTTACGCAAGTGACTTGATATCGAACCCCAGGGAGGGATTTTAAGGATCAATCGGGCAGCAGTGTTTTGAATAATCTGAAGACGCTGAATAAGAAACGTATGAAGCCCGAGATACAGAATATTAGAGTAGTTCAATTTGGAAGTGATCAAGGCATATACAATAGTTTTTTGGTGTTCCAAGGGAATAAAATACAGCATACGTCTCAAGGATCTCAAGGTCAATCAATCAATCAATCATGTGTTTGTTAAGCGCGACTACTCACCCGTAAGGGTCTCAAGGCGCTGGGGAGGAGGGGAGGTGCAGGTTCCAGTCCATCAAGGAGTGGGTCTGTAGAAGAGCCAAGTTTTGAGGTTTCTCGTGAAGATGGGGAGTGATGTCTGTCTGAGGTGGAGCGGTAGGGCGTTCCAGGCTCTGGCTGCGAGGAAGGAGAAAGAGCGGCCTCCCAATCTGGTCTTTCTGGCACGGGGGACCACGGCGTAGGAGAGCTGGGCTGATCGTAGGGTCCTTTGGGGTGCGTGGAATTTGAGTCGGCTGTTCAGGTATGCTGGTCCGGTATTGTGGAGGGCTTTGTGTGTGTGGGTGAGAATCTTGAAGGTGATTCTAGCCTCGATGGGGAGCCAGTGGAGTGTGCGCAGGTGCTGGGAGATATGGCAGTGTCTTGGTAGGTTGAGGACCAATCTTGCGGCGGCGTTCTGGATGTTTTGTAGCTTGCGGGTGAGGTTTTTGTTTATTCCGGCGTAGTGCGTTGCCGTAGTCGGGTCTGCTGGTGACGAGGGCGTGAGTGACGGTCCTTCTGTGCTCAAGGGGGATCCATTTGAAGGTCTTACGTAGGAGGCGGAGGGTGTGAAAGCAGGAGGATGTGCTGAGTTGATCTGGTGGTCCATTTTGAGCTCAGAGTCCAGGATGATTCCAAGGTTGCGTGCGTGGTCTGTGGGGGTGGGTGGGCTTCCGAGGGCGGGGGGCCACCAGGTGTCGTTCCAGGCGTCGGGGTGTGGGCCCATGATGAGTACTTCTGTTTTGTCAGTGTTGAGTTGTAGGCAGCTGCTTTTCATCCATTTGGCGACAGCTTCCATGCCTTCTTGAAAGTTGTGTTTGGCTGCGTTGGGTTCGTTGGATAGGGAGAGGATGAGTTGGGTGTCATCTGCGTATGAAACAATGTTGAGTCCGTGGGTTCTGACGATGGGGGCGAGCGGGGCCATGTAGACGTTGAAGAGCGTGGGGCTGAGGGAGGACCCCTGGGGGACTCCGCAGGTGGTTGGTGTAGGGTCCGAGAGGAAAGGAGGAAGTCTGACCCGCTGCGTTCTGCCGGAGAGGAAAGAGTGGATCCAGTCGAGGGCCTTGTCCCGGATTCCTGCGTCATGGAGTCTGCGTGTTAGGGTGCGGTGGGAGACTGTGTCGAAGGCCGCTGAGAGGTCAAGGAGGATGAGGGCTACTGTTTCTCCTCTGTCCAGGAGGGAGCGGATGTCGTCTGTTGCGGCGAGGAGGGCGGTTTCTGTGCTGTGGTTTTTTCTGAAGCCAGATTGGGAGGAGTCGAGGATGTTGTGCTCTTCGATGAAGGTGGCGAGTTGGCTGTTGATGGCTTTCTCGATGACTTTCGCTGGAAACGGGAGCAGGGAGATGAGTCTGTAGTTTTTGAGGTCGGTGGGGTCCGCCGAGGGCTTCTTCAGGAGGGGGTTGATCTCGGCGTGTTTCCAGTCGTCGGGGAAGGAGGCGTTCGCCAGGGAGCGGTTGATGGTGTGGCGAAGTATGGGTGCGATGGTGTTGGTGGCTCTGTTGAAAATGTGGTGGGGGCAGGGGTCCATGGGGGCCCCGGAGTGGATTGTCTTCATCATCTTCAGTGTGTCTTCGGTGGTGAGGGCTGTCCAGCTGTCAATCGTTGGCTTCAGGGTGTCGGGGGTGGCTGGTGAGGGTTCAGTGTGTTGGTTGTCTTCGTCGAAGTTGTCGTAAATGTTCTTGATTTTGTGGTGGAAGAAGGTGCGGAGTTTGTTGCAGAGGTCTTGTGAGGGAGGAATGTCAGTAGCCTCGCTGGTGGGT